>VZTZ01032219.1:431995-595917 GCA_013400955.1 Drymodes brunneopygia | reverse complement strand
GAAGGGTCCCTGCACCTCCTCGTGCCCGTGCTCCCCGCAGAAGCGCCGGCCGGGCGCCGGGATCATCCTGCAGAAGCGCCTCTTCCTCAGCACGAAGTGCGCGCACCGCCCCGGCTCCGGCTCCGGCTCCGGCGCCGCCATCGCCGCTCCCGGCGGCCCCCGCGCCGCCATGTTGGGCCCCTCCCTCCCCGCGGGCGGGAGCAAGATGGCGGCGGAGCGCATCTTCGACCGGGCCGTGTCGATGCGAGTGCGGGGCTGCGGCTGCGAGGAGCGGTGANCATACAGAGGAAAGGGATTATATCTTCTGTTTTAACATATCAGATTTCCTCTGCAGGAAGCAACTGGCATTATACACCCAGTCACTCAAATTTACAGCAACACATGGAATTCCACATCCAAACCCCTCTATAGTTATTAGTAAATCAGACCAAACCTGTTGTTTCAGGTGTTTGGAAGCAGATTCCCCATTCTTTGGGTCATTTAAAGCTTCTTGTAAAGCCTGGTGGGACAGTATTTGTTCCTTAAGATGAAGTTCCAGGCCTGGAGGCAAATGCAAAACTTTTAGGTATGGCTTTCCAGTTTCCAAGAGTTCCTAGTTTGTAACACACATTATTACAATTGTGACATGAGCTCAGTTTATAGCACTAACAAAACAGTCTGCTGGGAGCATAAATCTATCATCATTTGTTTATAACAAAGCCATATTGTTATCTGTAGTGATATCAGAGTGTGAAAAAAAAGAAAAAAAAAAAGGAAGGGAACACAGGATTGATGTTTCATCATTCTTTCAATCTAGTTTACTTTTTGGAGTAAAATCTTGCTATTGGAGGTCTGCCTAATAATTGTTTCATATGTGTTTTATGCCATGTACCTCATATTTTTACAGGTATCTAACAACAAAAATAACAATTAAACATTTAATCAATTCAAATTAAAACATCTTATTTTTAGTATTTAATATTAAGCTCACCATTACTTGCTTTTTTCAACTTGATAATTAAGTTCTGCAGCTCTTCAACAGACAGAGAAGATAGAGGAACCTTTTTAAGGAAAAAGAAAGTGACACAAATAAATATGAGACCTTATAATTTTTCTGCACCTTTATAGTCAAATGACAAATTGCAACATGTAATGTAAGAACTGAACTTAAAACCAAATAATGTACTCACTTGTTTTTCGGGTATTTCTGCTACATCTTTTAAACCGGCATTAATATCTTGAACAAAATAGACCTTTAAAAAAAATCAAAAGAAAATAAATTTGATTCAGTTAATTTTCAGGAAGCAAATAGCTAAATTCTTCAGTGTTCTTATGCTAAGATATGTAGCAATAGCAATCCACTGCAAAGTAAGATTTTCCAAGTAATTTTTCTTCCTATAGTCTGATCCTGAATCCCAGCCAGAAATGACTCTTCTGACACAGTTTTACAAGATTGAACATGCTCGTAAGAGTTAAGCGGTCAGTGCTTACTGGACAGATTCCAGAGACCATTTCCAGGTTTCCCAGGGAATACTAAAGGTGCAATTCTAATAAGGCAGAAAGGCAGGCAATAAAGAAGCCATCCTCTGCTTTCTTGGAAGAGGTGTTTGAACACACGTCCTGTTCCTTCCCTCAGCAGCTGTCAGCCAAGCCTTCCGTGCCTCACTGCCAGCCTGACTGGAGTGGGCAGTCTGGAATAGCCAGAGCCTCCCTGCCCGTCCTGCTTTCCCAGGACAGCCTCTCACCCAGCCTCGGAAATGAATGGCATTGTGAGAGCCTGTTCCCTGGGTGTGTTCCCGACAAAAATGAATTCAATACTTTCATTTGTAGCTGAGAACTGAAAAATTGTACCAAATTACAATGAGAAGGGGCAGAGAATGTGGGGGGACTGGAAAGTGAGTTGCATTTCATCAAGTACTTATAGAGCTTCCATCCTGCCTTACAGCAGCTCTCAGCTGCTGTCAGCACAGAAAATTCTCTGCAGGGCTGTCATATTCAGGGTCTTAAATCCGAGAGGAAGTGCTGAAATTACACTTACGGGCTTTGGCTTCTCTCTTGAGTTACATTTTTTTAAATGCTTTTGTAGTTGGTCTTCATACACAGTGCTAAAAGCCAAATGGAGAGAAAAAGTAAGTATCATGTGATCACTGACAAAGAACAGGAAAAACTTTTGCATACTCACTGTTTTGGGTCAAGAGGGCACGGAATTCTTTTTCTGTCATTTTGTTCCTAGTTAGAAAAATTTTAGAAAACACTTCAGCATGCAATCAGTGTCCTGTTTTAAAAAAGCTGTTGAGGGGCATCAGTTTCATAAAACATCTATTCAGAACAGGTGAGTTAACCAGAATGGAGAAACTGAGACAAGAACTTAATACTTGACTGGATCCTAAAAGCATAAGCCCCTAATGCAGGGGCAGCGCTACTGCTGGGCAGAAGCGAGTGCCCGGTACTGAGAGGCTCAGGGGAAGGCACAGGCGCTGCCTCTCCCNGCTGCGAGGAGCGGTGAGTGCGGCCTGGCTGCTCCGGAGCCTCTGCGCTCCTCAGGGGGGCTGCGAGCCACAGGCGCTTTCCTCCTGCCTGTCCTGTGCTCTGAGTGCTGCTGTGCTTTGGGGTTGCTGCGGGCACCCTCCGGGTGAGGGGAGGGACCGGGTCTGGCGAGGCCCGGGGCTGCCGGCGAGGGCCGGGCGGTCGCCTTGAGTGCCTCGCCGAGGGAGCGGGGCTGGTGAGGCGCCGGCAGCGGAGCGATCTCTCAGTGGCTCGGCAGAAGCGCCACGGTGCCTGGGCTGAGGCGACCTGAGGGCCGGGCGCGGTGTTTGGCGTCTCCCTGGGCGCAGCGCTGCCCGCAGGCCCTCCCGCCGCTCTCCCGCCTCTCTCCGGCCGGACTGCGGCCTCCTCAGGCGCGGCTCCTCCTCAGCGCCCCGCGGGCTGGAGCCACCTGTGGGAGGCTGCGCACGGCCGTGGTGTCTGGGGAAGCCCAGACATTCAGTGTGTGAAGCCGCTCTTCAAAACAGAATGAATTTCGGCACTGTGGGTCCCGTCTGGGTTAGACAGTGTGTGCCTGACTCACCTCTGAGGAGGCGCGGAAAGCTGATGTCTGTGGTGTGTGTTGCGTTGTAATACAAGTGACTTCGTACTCATCAAGAAGTCATTGAAGACAAGGTAGCACTGTGTAAGTGATTATTAGACGTTTGAGCAATCGTTAATAAATTTCAACAGCCTTTTCCAAAAGTTCTGTTTTCTGGACTAAGTTTCAAAACTTCTATCTTGCTGTTTAAAGTCTGGTGGATAACAAGCAAGCAGCATAAAACCAGCTGTGACTGGGGAGCTGCAATGACTGGAACTCTTATGTCTTAGTTGTAGTCATTGGTGAGAACTTTCTTAATGTTTCTGCCTACATTTTTATTTTTGAAATGTCATTGATTCCTGTAATGCAGCTGTGACCACATGTTATTTGGAGAAGGTTTTCTTGATTTATTACTGAGTTTCATCTTTTTCTACACAGGAGATTAAACGTTCGAGTGAATATTGAACTACTGTCAATTTCTAATCCTGTTCATAGAAAGGTTTGTAAATGAATCATATCTTTTTCATTCATTAGGTATTATCTGAATTTCATTGTATGAAAGGATAAGTAGAAAAAGGAAAAGCAAAATGGGATTTTAGTGTTTGTTGTTTGACCTTATTTTTTCTATAATTTTTTGAGTAGCTTAGTTGGTTTGGTATTGCTTTTTTCCATCCCTGCCCCCTCCTCCAGCCTTTTTTAGCTCTCTGTTTAATTTGGCTTTTAATGGGCCTTAGCAAACTTGCATGTTAAAAGTATTTAGAGATGCTCAAGGGAACATGAATTACAGCTTTAAAGTACCTTTAGTTCAAGGTACTAAATTGGGAGTAAAAAAAAAATTTTTCTCAAGGAAAATAGCAGTGAGACCACTACTGGAGATTTTGTAATCTCTTCTGTTGTATGTCTGATTCATCACCAAAGTGTTCATCCCTGCAGTGTGATGTTAAGATTGGTCATGGTGTTATTGGGTAAAGATTTGTTTGTATAGAAATACAACAGCAGTTTTTGGTCAGATTCTGCTGCTGGTGGCAGTGTTAATGGTACTTCTCACTGTGCAGAGGCAGTTCATTTAGAAGTGTGTGCTGAGCTGCAGCCTGTATCAGGAGGAGTCTGGAAATGCAGTTGAGTCTATCAGGGAGTGATCAGTCTAAAGAGAGGACTTGCAGAGCTTGATCAGACCAAGCAGGCATTTTTATCCCACCCATCAATCCACCCCAGCTGGCTTGGGGTGGCATTAATTTTGACTTTAACTGTCTGTGGGTGTAAATCCCCCGAGTTTGTTTATGTGTGTCCAGCTGAGAGTTTTGTTGGTGTTGCTGGCACCTGAATTACTGAAAGAAGTTGCAGGTGTGTGTATGAAAGTGTGCTGGGTCACACTTCATTATGTTGAAACAGCTGACAATTTCTGTTTTACTTTGGTACCTCTGCTGGGGAATATCCTTCCCACAGGGGCAAGCCTTGTTCCAGGGAGCAGCTGTCTGGGCCTAATGCACTGCACAACCCCATCCTTGGAATTCAAGGCTTAATGCTGGTGGAGAAGGCAGGTCTTCCAAAACACTCTGTAGACCTCTGGAGAGCAAATGAGTGTCTGTTTAAGAGCTAAGCAGCATAATGCTGCAGTTACCCAATCTGTAGAGCTCTGTATTAAAGTATATAAAATCAGCTAGTGGCTTCATAAACTGTAGGAGCAGCATGCTCTGAAAGACTTCCCATAATGGGAATGATGTGTTAGGGAATCGTTACAGTGGACTGCTAGTGCTATACTCTATTTCATGAGGGGGGGGGGAAAATAGCAAATAGGGGTTTTTTTTCTGAAAAATTATGGATGCACACTGAATTTCGAAATCTTTGCTGCTCAGAGTTTAAGGTTTGGACTTGGTTTGTTTTTGTGAAAGAGTTTTCCTTGTTTTCCTGCTGTAATTATTGAAGTTGTGTGAAATGGTAATGTTTTACACATTCTGAATTCGTTGCCACAATTCTACTGTATTTTTGGCTAAATAGCAAAAACATTCATTACCATTTGCAATGCTGGTTTGAAATATTTAAAAACTCCTGGGTCGCTCATACTATTTTAATCATATTTAAATGTACATCTTTTCAGGACTTAGCTGTTCGACTGACTGATGATACTGATCCTTTTTTCCTTTATAACCTTGTCATATCAGAGGAAGATTTTCAAAGGTAAGTGAAATTACAGTATTTTTTCTGTGATACATTTCTAAATGGCAAAAAAAGAGCCAGGGAATATTTTTAGCTTGGAGTGATCTATGTTAGAATTCAGGTTTTGGCATTTTTCAGTTGTGAGGTTTTGTCAGTATTGTTCTCTGAGGTGAAACAGCCAGATTTAGGGAGGTGACCGGCTCAGGTTACACAGAGGAATGTTGGGATCCTGATGTTAAATTCCCTGCAGGGACACAGTGCCACAGTACCACAGTTCACGTTACTGCTGGTAGCTTCTGTTTATCCTAACTACTTCTTACAGACAATTGTGTGTGTGTGTGAAATAGTTCAGGAAATAATTACGAGAGGGAAGTGTTGGCATGGACACGGATTCACAGACCTGAGTCCCTGTCTTAGGGGTTTCTTACGTAATTGTACTGTTGGGTCTCATTTACTTGCTCAGAATTTGAGCTAGTCATCAAATTTGGATTCCAGGCGTGAGCAGATGAACAGTTCAGTTTTTCTGGTATTTATTTATTTTATTTTTTGCGTTGTTTTGGTATCGTTTTTTGTTTGTTTGTTTGGGGTTTTTTGGAGGGGGAGTGGCTTTGGTATTGGTTTTCAAAAAGTGAGGTGTGATCAAAAAGTGAGCGTGTGGATCAAAAGGCAAAAGCAAAACAGTATTTGCAGGAAAGATGTGTAGAAGTGTTTGGCTGCAGGGAGGCACAGCTTTGTGTGTGCACTGTGGGATGTTTCTGTCTGAGTTTGCTGTGTTTGTGGAGAAGGGAGGCAGAGAATGGGCAAGCAGGAGTTGGAGGTGATTGCTGAGGCTCCCCTGTGTCCTGTGCTTGTTCCCTGTGCCATCACTGCACCACGGTGTGCTGTGAGGATGGTGCCTGCTCAAAGGGCACATTTGTTACACCACAGCAACTTCTGGGTTTTAATTAGTGCAGCCCCTTTCCAAGAACTCTTGTCACCAGAGGTGTCCTTTGAGGATTTTTATCCAAGATGTGCTCTAGGATGACCCTGCTCAATCTGGGAGGTTGGACCAGCTGACCCACTGTGGTCCCTTCCAGCCTTGACCACTTCTGTGATTTGGTGATATGTGGACACACTTCTGATTGAAAATAACATGCTAGTAAACTTTTGACATGATCAGGACTGGTTCTTTCTACCAGTATAAACAAAATATTTTATAGGAAATAAATTGCAGTTCTCTATATTGTTAACATTTTTTTCCTCTCTGTTTATACAGTTTGAAATCCCAGCAAGGTCTCTTGGTAGACTTCTCTGCTTTCCCACAAAAATTTATAGATCTGCTTCAGCAATGCATCCAGGAGCAGAACAAAGATATCCCAAGGTAGGTCACAAGTGTGTGCCACGTTACTCTGTGTGTACCTGCTGAGTTCTTAAAATGCTTGTCAGTCTCTCAGACTGAGAAGAGTCAGTAGAAGAGGATAATCTGACCTGCCCCTGAGCTGAATATTACCTGATGGATGTAACTGGCAAAACCTGAGTCTTGGGAGGAGAATTCTTTCTTGAGCAAAAACTGGACAACTTTTTACTGCACATATAAAAATATATTTTATTGGGAAATAGCTTAGGATCTACAGGTAGTTTCAGAAAAAAATATGCTAAACATTTGATTGTTTTGGTTTTTCCCTAGGTTTTTGCTGCAGTTGGTATCTTCAGCACCTGCTCTAGATCACACACCTGTCTCCTTAAATGTAGTGGAGACCAATCCTTTCAAACACCTTACCCATCTCTCTCTAAAATTCCTGCCAGGAACTGATGCAGAAATAAAGAAGTTTTTAGCCAACTGTTTGAAATGCCTTAAGGTAAAATGAAAGTTTATCGTAACTGCAACTAAACCTTGAGTATATACTTAAGCATTTTTTTCATTCTGAATAATTCAGAAGTATGTACCAGATTGTATGCTCTGGTTTATTTTTCCTTTTAGCCCAAATGTGTCATTGCATGCAGCTCCTTGGATGCATGTTGTAAAAACTGAATTGTCACTGTCACCCTGGCAATGAAAATGCTTTCTGTAATTCAGGCAGGCAGTGCCATTTGAAGTGGCAGGAACAGAGGTGTTTTACACACTGTGCATGTGGTGTGCAGCTGCTGAGTGCTCTGCCTGTCTCAGCTCCCTGCTCACAGCCTGTGCTGGTGGCCAGAGCAGCTGCAGGACTGACTGGAACCTCCCAGGCTCTGTTCTGCACTTGGCTGTAGGAAAGCAGGGACTGCTGGTGGTTGTGAGGCTCCATGGGCTTCAAAGGACTTATGGCTATAAATAACCAATTAAAATTGGAATGTTGGTGCAGTTTGGGAGCATGCTAGGTTTGATTTCATGAGAAATTAAAGGTCTCATCATTTGTTTGTTGTCTGTTTCAGTTTCATAGCCTGGGATTTGTCTCTCCTACTGTGCTGTTGTGTTTCTAGGCACCTGATAACCCATTTTAATAACATAGATTTACAGTATTCCAGTTGATCTGTTATTAAGGTGACTCCTTTGTAAACAAGTCAAGTAAATAAGATACTATTTCCTTGTACAAATTTGTTAAGAATTTTATTTGGGGTTTTTACACTGTAGGCTAATGCCTTTTCTTTTAAATTTACTAAATATATCTTATTCAATAAGACACTTATTTAACAAGGTGATCTTTTCACAAATACAGTGGGTATATGGGTGCTTAGGCAGGCTGTGTTGATTAAATGGGAGCTAAATGCTACTTGTATTTTGAGAGCTAAGGATTTGACTGAATGTCAATGTGTACGCAGGAGGATAAAATGATGTTGGAAGAAAAGCTCAAAAAAACTGAAGAGGATCTTACCAGGCAGCTGAGCTACACTCAACAGGTAATGTAAATTTTTAACTTTTGTGTGTTGTGCTTTTTTTGATTCATGGGAAATGTCCCTTTTTGTAGGCTGGTTGGTCAGCCACTACCTAACCAAGATCATTGACTTAAGAGTAAGTGAAGAGAACAGTCTACTGTAGCTTTCCTAGAGAGTGAGTAAAGCCTGCAGCTGAAGATTTAAATTGAGTTCTTGCAGTACTCAAGCAGAATTTTACTTTATTTTGTGCAGAGGTCTGTCTTTGTATGCACACACAAATTGAGTACTAAAGATATGGTCATGTGAAGATAAATGATAAATATACTTCATATATGTCATGAATTGTTGGAAATCCTTTTATTTGGAAAAAATTCTGAAACCATGGTAAATAAATTGGAAGTCTTGGACTTTAATTACTACTTTTTGAGTTTTGCAGTCAGCATAGTAATCACTTAACTTCTGTATTTCAAGAGAATGACTTGGGTCAGATTCTGCAATTGTCAGAGTGACTTGATAGTGTCAAGGTGACCATAATGAAATAGAACAATTCCATTAAAACTGTTAAGAATTATGTTTGGAATGAAGTATTTGTTTGCCTCATGTCTGCAGCTTCAGTTTGAGTTACTGGAATGTGTTTGGTGAATTAGAATGCAGAATTACAAATCAAAAAGTGGAAAAGATGCTGCTGAAGAGCTTTATGTCTTTTTGCCCTAATAGAGTGCTCTGTGTTACAAGGCTAGGGAGCATCAGCAGGCTGTTTTTTCACTCTTAATAAGATGCAGTTGGAAGTTAAGATTATTTTAGCCACAGCATTAGAGAAGTGCTCTTCAGCTTCTCAGTGCCTTACTTTTCCTGGTTATAAAATCAACATACTAAGCATCTGGTGCTGAAATTTAGACTTTTCTTAATAATTCCATGTCCTTTTAGTAAGTAATGGTCAAGAATCACTCAGTATTGACTGAAATGTTTACATTTTTGAACTCTGTGTGCTTTGTTGAACTTAAACAGAGCTTGTCGGAGAAGAGCCGGGAACTTGACAAACTGAAAAATGAGTGGACGTCCTACACCACAGCTCTGAGCAACAAACACTCGCAGGAGCTGACGAGTGAAAAGGAAAGAGCTCTCCAGGTATGATGGTTGGAGAGAATCAACAGGATTCTTATATGGGAATTGTCAGATTCATTGATTAAGTGCTTCATTTCTCTGCTTCTCACAGGCACAAACCCAGTACCAACAACAGCATGAACAACAGAAGAAGGAATTAGAAAATTTGCATCAGAAAAGTATTCAGCAGTTGCAGAACAGGCTCTCGGAACTTGAGGTCATCAATAAAGACCTGACAGAGAGGAGATACAAAGGAGATTCCACAGTCAGAGAACTGAAAGCAAAGCTTTCTGGATTAGAGGATGTACGGCTTCTCAATACTCAAAATCAAGCTTACTGCTCTTAGAGCATTAACAGTGCCTGCCTGGGCACGTCAGAGGAAATACAGCATTTTAAGTTCATTTATTTCCTCTACATTCCACATTATGCTTACAATTTAAATATGTCTGCTATCATGGGTTTTCTTGAAGAGTAAAATGCAATTCCTTCCCAACATTTAGGAATGTCAAAGAGCTAAGCAGGAGGTGCTGTCCTTGCGCCGGGAGAACACAACTCTGGATGCTGAATGTCATGAAAAAGAGAAGCTCATTAATCAGCTGCAGACACGAGTTGCTGTCCTGGAACAGGAGATCAAAGACAAAGATCAGCTCGTCACCAGAACAAAAGAAGTCTTAGATGCGACACAAGAGCAAAAGGTTTCTTTGTGAATTTCTTTAATCTTCTTAATTGTGGTTTCCATAGAGCAGCTGCTGACCAGTTTTCATGAACACAGCAAGTCCGCTTTCAAATGTAGGTAGGATTATGAATTATGGCATCCAAAGTATAGTGGGTTCAGATTTAATGTTGTGATATCGGAGTTACAGTTCATGTTATTTTTGGTAAGAAAAAAAGGATTAATTGAGATCCTATGAAATTTGACTGAAAAGCACTGACTGATTTCTTGTAAGGAGAGTTGTTAAAGAATTATGAATGTTCTACTTGAAATTATAAACAATGTCTATCACAGCTTTATTGTATTTTGTTACATTCTGTTCAAGGTGATACTGGAAGAGAGTACAGAGGAAAAACAAAAGCATATTGAAAAACTAGAGACAACAATTAAGTCGCTGTCAGCTGAACTCCTTAAGGTTTGTTGGAACATGACACTTCCCTTGTGCAACATCTCCCTTATTCTTAGATGTTTGTTTTTGTAATATATGGTTTGGGGTTTTTTAATAGGCTAATGAAATTATCAAGAAGTTACAAGGAGATTTGAAAACTCTAATGAGTAAATTAAAATTGAAAAATACAGTAACAATTCAGCAAGAAAAACTATTGGCAGAAAAAGAAGAGAAACTTCAAAAAGAGCAGAGGGAATCACAGGAGATGGGAGAATCCCTTCGAATGAAGGAGCAGGAGGTATTGATGGTGAACTTTCTGTGCTGCAAATGCTGTTGTATGGGTTTTGTGGGGTTTAACTTAGTTGTAGCAATAAGGTCTTAAATCTTTCCATGCAATAGAATATACTCCTTTGCTTAGTTAACATGTTTATTTAAATGTGTAATCAACTTCCAGGTTTTTTTAATGTTAACCTGACTTGTAAAAGCTATCCATTTATGTGGAAGACAACTAAAATTATTTTAAGAGAACAAAGCAATGTAATGGATGAATCAGCACCCTTTAGAAGGCACATTCATCTGTAAGCTGGTGAAGGGAACAAGAACAGGAAGAGAGTGAACCTCTTTCTTTCATTAAGGATATTCCCATGTTTAGAGTCCTTGCATTATTTAATCATAGAAAAACAAAGGTCAGAAAGGATTCTTGTCACCTTGTCAAAATCCTAGCTGAAAGTAGGGCTTCCTTTAAAAGAATTCCATGTTGCTTTTGTGACAAACTGAGTTCAAACTTCTTTAATTTTAGAATAACTTCATAAATGCTTTTTTGTTGTTGTTTGTAGTTAGTATAACACTTCTGATGGTGTTACAATTATTATGGGAATTACAGGTTTGCAAGCTACAAGAACAGCTAGAAAGTACAATACAAAAACTTGAAGAAAGTAAGCAGTTACTGAAAACCAATGAAAATGGTAGGTTTATACAGTTTGATTTCTCCCTCTGTGAAAATGACCCAGTGATGTCACTGCTACTGAAATTGGTAGAAGCATCTTTTGGGGTTTTTGTGAAGAGCTGCCATTATTGTCATATATGGAAAACAAGCCTCTGGCTGTTGTGGGCATGCAACAGCCAAGAGCTGCATATAGGGAAGCCTTCCCTTGGGGCTATGGGGTGGGTGCTCAGAGGCCTGGAGTGGGGGAGGGAGCTTCAGCAAATGGCATTGCATGGGACTAGGGAGGAAAAATACCCAATGAGCTGCCACTTTTTGTCAGGAAGGGCTGCTGACTGTTTCAAACAGCTTGTGAGAGGGAGCAAATGGACTTGAGCTTTTTCTGCCTCTCTGCAGTTATCACTTGGTTGAACAGACAGCTGAGTGAAGTTCAGATGGCAAAGAAGCTGGACACTCCTGCCAGTGCTCATGCTGGTGGCAGGGCTGCTGTGTCACCTCTTGGCATGGTAAGGTAGAGCTGTAAATAAAAGGCTGGGGAGGTGGGCAGCAGTTGCTAAAATGCAGGGCCTTAAAAGGGGGAAAAAAACCCAACACGCTTTCATCTTCTGGCCCTACAGTTTTGGGTGGGTGTGGTTTGGAGTTGTTTGTTTTCGACAATATAAAACCCTGTTGGGTGCTTCTTGATGTCCTGGGCCTTATAAGTGAGAATCTTCTAAACTCTTGTTTACATAAAATACACGAAGTGATAGAGAGTTAGCTTGGAGTTAGCTTCCAATTAGCTTGGAAAAGATGAAGTGCAGAGCAAAGGCAAAAAAAGAAAGCATTGTTGTGTTGAGAGGTTAACTTACTAATTCTCTTTGTAAAGGTTAAAACCCAAAGTGTACTATTTGAATACTCTTACTAGTGATTTTCAGAAACAGGAAGGTCAGGGGCTAAGGAATGCTGCCTGCAATCCTTGTTGAGTACCATAACTTGCTGGTTCTCACTGGGTGCTGTACAGATCACTGCTGTCACAGCAACAACAGGACCTGATGAGCTGCTTGTTCACAGCAGAAGGGCTGTTCATACAGAGAGGTCTCTGGACGTGTAGCTGGATACATTAATTACTTTAATCAATTGCAGGGTGTGTAGCTTATTACTAGCAAAGAGTGCTCACCTCATCTAAATTTGTTAAAGTTATGTTTTCCTTAAGTGTGTGAATCTTGGAAAAGTGATGTTTTCTTCCCATCAGGAAGACTCACATAAGTGTTGGCTTTGTAATGGCAGTTAGTGGTTAATTTTGGAATTTTTAATCTCTACAATTACTTGAAAAATTGCATTTCTCATTTATGGGTGTGTTTCTATTTCTTTTACAGCCTGACCGACCATCCTTTCACAGCTCAGGAATCAGTCATCCCATTTCTCCTCTCTATGCCTTCCAGAACTTTCTGGAACCGACACACAGCAAAAATGGGAATTCCCAATGTGCAGTACCAAAGGTAGGCACTTTGACTTTTTTGTTTGGTTAAGAATGTGACAGTATAAAATGTCAAAGCACCAATGTTTTGACTATTTCTCAAAGTGCATAAATATTTACTGTATTTGCTCTTAGTCTCCCTGCTTTGAGCATTATGACTGTTATTCATAGCTTAATGCTTGTCTTTATGCTGTTTGTTCTCACAGGCTTTGCTGCCTAGAGGGCCAGTGAGGTGTAGAAACAGGAATCCCTGGGAATTTGGGTCTGGGAATGCCCTCAGGGAAGGGGACTTAGGGGTGGAGTAACTCTTAACTTGCAGCTCTTTGTCTCTGTAGGTTCACTTGAACTCACAGCTTTCAAAACTGAGTCGATGTTCGGATGCTCACACAGTGCCTGCAGCCAGTCACACAGCAAATAAGGAGAAGTGAGTGTCATCTACTGCAATTCAGTATTTTTATTATTTTATTTATAAAGCTCTTTGTCTTCTAGGTGTGTTTGGAGCTGAGTAAAACAGTTCTAGTATTAGCCTGGTTCTGTGGTCTCACTCTCTTCGTTACCATGCTAATCAATTTCTAATTGTCTTGGTTTGTCAAAACCAAAGGAAGAGTTGTGCTTGCAGGAGTGTTGCTCCTGCTGACAGACCTAAGCCATCAGGTGCTGGGTCACTGAAAAAATTAGTTCTAGGCTGTTAACTGCCTCAGTGGTGGTTTAACTTTACATGGTAAAGGTCATAGAAACACACTGCATAGTTGCACTTCTGCAGGTTTTCCTGAGCAAGTCTGTAGCTGCCCTTGTTTTAATGCACTAATGACAAACTGTATTTGCTTTAAATTTTAATTGGCCTTTCTATTTCTAGTGGTGATCAGCTGGGGCTGGAACCCAAGTATTTCAAGAAAAAAGATGACAGCATTCCTTTGCGAGGGCTTAGTCAAAACACACTGAACTCGGGTAAGTAGGAAACAGTAGAACAAGGCCTTGTTTGAAATGTACTTGAAGGGCAAGGACAGCCCTGGTTCAATGCAATGTCTTGTGCTGCTCTGCAGAGTACCTGAGGCCCTACTTGCCAGCCAAAGCCCAGCCATCACCAAAAGCTGCAGCAGCACCAGCCTCAGCCTATTTTCCTGGATCATAGACAGGGTTCTTACAGTAAGAGTCCTCTTTTAACCACTGGGGGGATTTGGAATGTCCTGCAAGTGTGTTAGTCAAGTATCAGTGTGAACTGATGTAATTTTATGAGTCGGTTTTCTTTGAGGAAGGGATCTTGACTGCTTGGATGATGTTTCAGGGTGCTTGAGCCTAAAAAGATAAAGCCTTAAGGAGCCTTAGTGGGAACAACACTGATGTCACCAGGGCTGTGCAGAATTTTCTCTTAGTATGTTGTTGACCCTATAAATCTTCAAAAAACTCACCAAAGTGCTCTGCCTTTTTTATAAAAGGTGAAATGTACATTCCCAGAGTGAGAATGCTTATACCTGAATTTCTATTTTTTGACTCCTTTCAGAGAAAGGATGAGGTAAAGGGAAGGCACAGGAGAACTGTGTTGTGCTGTCCATCTTAGTAATGGTCAAGCTCATACACTGGCATGACCGCCTCACTAATCCTCCCTTACAATTTAGTTTAAAAACTTGCTTAATTTTGGGACCAACTTACCTGAATTGCATATAGACTTACAAATAATCTCATACTAAAAATGCTAAATTATTTCACTGAAGGTATAAAATTAAAAGTTACAATTCTCACTCTAGGTTCGTCTTTTTTGTTAACCTCTCAGTATTACATTCCATAGGCCACTATGCATAAAACATTAAAAGTTGAAGTAGCTGAATAGGTAACTTTTAACAAGTATCAACACCTAAAAGTTCCTTTATTTTTATAAATCATACTTTACAACTGTAAGCCTATACAGAAATTTTAGATACTCTTACATCTATTCAGCCTGTTCTATTGTCTGAGTTCAAAGGCTAGGATCATGTAACAACCCATTCTGTGCCATCTTTTACTTGGTGTCCCCTACAGAAAGAGCCTGCATGGACTTCTGACAGGCAAAGTACCCTTATAATGACTATTCCTTACTTTTGGTAAAGATATCTGATTCCTTTTACCCTGGTCACTCAAGTGCACCCAGAGGATTGTACATTTCAGTGGTTTGTTTTGCTGTGTGAAACGTGTACATTTGTTTATAAATTAGCACCATGTTAATGTATAGTGTCTGGTTTTGTCATGTGTACATTTCAGTTGAAATATTAAATGTTTTTTATCAAAAGCTGTGATTAGTTAATGCCACTGTACTGCAGTTCCCAGCTGAGGTAAGCACCAGGTAAGCTGTATTTTATTTACCTTTTTCTGCAGTTTTCTGTCACTCATTGTTCCCCAGGCCCAGCCCTGCAGAACTCCTCTCTGCAGTGTGTCAGTGCCTGAGGCTGTGCTGATCCCGCAGTGCAGAGGAGCTGCTGGCATAGGAGTGTGGGAGCATCTCCCAGGGCTCTTCACTCAAAAGTGAACCCCATGTGCTGTGGGCCTGGGCAGCCCTGGCCAGGCTGGCTGTGTGCAGCTGCCTTGTTGCTGGGGGCCTGGATCTGTGGCCATCTGTTCACTGGATTCCCAGGGAACAAGGAGCAGCTGCAGGCAGCCTGTGCTGCTGGACAGCCAGGACCCTGCCCCTGGGCTCAGGGCTGCTGTAGCTAACACATAAAGCTCCATGCTGCACCTCTACTCCAGATGATTGTTCCCACCTGCTGAAGTATAACACATATGCAACTACTGAACTTCACTCAAGGTTTGACGAGCCAGTCACAATTATTTAAAAATTCATTAAAATATTCAACTTTATTAACAGTATATTTACATTTTTTTTCCTGCTCTTGGTCAACCATGGTGAATGTTCAAAGGTAAAAAAGCATTAAGCAATAACCACAAGATGAAAACATTTTAAACCTATACAATACTTTATACACAAATTTATACAAAGGAACACTTAAATAATACAACTGGACACAAAAATATACACTTTTAGAGAAATTCACATCAGTAATTGTATAAAGCTCTCTTCTGTACTAAGGGTCCTGAAAATTTAGGACTAAAACTTTTCTCTGTAATGCAAAAGGGTTCTTGTGACAGTCCTTAAAGGCCACTATATAGCACACGGACAGATTCAAGGCTATCAGCTTATAGAGTTCAGTCTGTGTATTCAAGTTTTGAGGTCCTTTATGATTACGCAAACATCAGAAATAAGAGTGGTTTAATAAACGGTGCAGAGGAAAGCAGAGGTTTAGAGCCGCTATTAAAACTTGTAGGCCCAAAACACCCACTTTGTATTTCAACAAGTGTTTGATATGACCGTTTATTCCAAAATAGAAAGAGTAAATGCACTTACATAAAAATAACTTTTACTGTTCAGCAAGCGTGCTCCTGTGATTTTTATATTAGTACAAACTTAAAAAAAAAACCTGCCACGTGACTTTTAAAAGAAATGATACCAATTCACCTCCCTACTTAAGTACATTTACATTAAGGCTTTAAATCATCTGACCCAAGATTTTACAACATTAAAACGAATGGGTCCACATGGATGCCAGTCTGTCTCATTGAGACGTAGCATGACTAGAATTAAAGCTCACCACCGTAAGGAAACGGACACATGCTCATGCCTTTGACTCTATTGTTTGTCTCTGAACTAGAATGTGAAGTTTAGCAGTAACAGTATTTCATGGCAAGAGACAAGTATGTAACAGTTTGTTTATAAAAGCAAGTAAGTTTTTAGTTCAATGGCAACATCTTTGGAGAAAGTTCCTGTTTCAATTCCGACAGATTTCATGCAGAAAGGTACTTCTTAAGATTACCTTAAGAAATTTCATTTTGATGGAGTTGGAATGTGTATCCCAAACTGCTGATGAAAGAAGAGTCCAAACGGTCTTCCTGGATTTTTGTCATACATTTGTATCTTGCAGTAATGGTTCTTTAGCTTCACCAGGAGCCTGTGGGCTGTGGGGATGGCCATGGCTGCCACAGTGTTTCTTCCAGTTGCTGGATCTCACATTTAGGTTTGTGTGTTCAGGAATAAACAAGGCAACAAGTAGTGCCAACAGCACAGAGCACGCTCCAAATAAGAATGGGGGTCCAGGAATGATGGAATTCTGAAAACAACAAAGTGTTAACGAGCCTTTAGACACACAGTAACAGCCTACAATTGCTAATTACCCAATTTCAAGAGGGGGAAGAGCTGTTGCCAGACACACTGGTGAATACAGTGCAGGCTTTGACAAGGAATGTGAAAGAATGTTACATCCTAAGAATTAGGACAAGGGAGCACATGATTCTTATTAATGCTTGCCCATTTCCTTTTCTAGTGCAAGTTCTTCCTGCTTTAAGGAACTTAACTTTATTAAGTTTCCCCAAAAACTTAATAAAAAAATAGCTTGGTAAAAGGACAACAAAACAAAAACATTCACTATTGCTATCTGTCCATTCGTCCCTCAAGGTATTCTCCTCACAAGGGTCACAGTTGTCTATGACTGTCAGCTGTAGCTATTTGAAAATTAAACTAAACCAGTGCATGTAATGAAACAGATCAGTTAAACAGCCCTCCTCTAGAGGGACTTAGAAACCTCTTCCTACACACTTCATTTACAGTCAGTGTAACAAAACGTACCACAGCATCTAATGGGAGAATTGATGGGCACAGGAGCCTTCCTAACAACTTCTTTTGGGAGCAGTAAGTACAAACAGAACATACCTGTTGTAAATGGTATTGTGCAACCACACCACCTCCTGATGCTGACTCGGGCATGGGCAGTTCATTCAATTCAACATGAAATATATAGAATATAAAACCATAAAGAGCTGGACCCAAACCATTACACAGCCCTCGAATTCCTGTAATCATTCCTTGAACAACACCTGGGAAAAGGAAAATACATGTTCTTACCTATCTATAGTTATACATATGTAATTAACTATTTCTAATGACTTTATCGACCTCATCTTCAAACTGGTGCAAGCAGGAAAGCATTTAATGGTGTTGCACTATGGGTAGCAGTAAATAGGGCACAAAGAGATGGTCATTACCATATATTTGAGTGGTTTTCCCATTTCTGCCTCTAGCAGAGGGCAGTGCCTGCCATGCTGAGCGAGTTCAGAGGGCAGGATATGGAATGGACATGATCCCTGCTGTCACTGTCTCACAGAGGAAGGAGGAACAGGAACAGTGCATTGAGTTTGCTGAATGTTTTGCTACTGTAGGGCCTCATTGAAAGTTTCCCCTGTGCACCAGAAGTACGTGGTGCCCACACAGTACAGCTTCCAAGCAACTTGGATTGAACATATGGTGCCCTAAGCTCAGGTATCTGGGCTGCCCTGCCAAGACTCAGCCTGGCTGCCAAGTGCTAAGCCCAGACCCCAGTGCATCTGTCTGCACAATATTCCTTGACTAGAATTCCATAAACCAGGAGCAAACGTACCCTGCTGGTCGGCATCAGCAGTTCGTGAGACCAGGGCACTGACAGCTGGGAAAGTGATGCTGGACATGGCAGCCACAGCTCCAGCTGCCCACATCATCCTGCAAAACACACACTGCATGACTGCTCTGGCTGCAGCTCTGCCCTGGAGCACAGGGATGCTGCAATGGGTGTCCTGCACTCACACCCCTCTGAGAGGGGATCAAATGCAGACCAGCCCCCATCAGCCAGAGCAAAGTGAGATGTGCGTACCATGGCTCTGAGCCAAAGCCATACCAGGCCAGCTGCAGGATCTGGAAGCCCAGGCCCAGCAGGATGGTGTTCTTATTTCCAATGGACCGCATCAGTAAACTCAACACTATTGTCTAAGAGAGGGGAAAAGCAAAGTGTCAGAAAAATAACATCTTATTCTGAATGTTAAACACAGGTAAGCTGATGAGTTAATGAATTAAAAAAAAAATCCTGAAAACATTTTATTCTCAATGTCAAATACATGCAATAAATTATTTTTAAGTCGTGTTCTTCAAAAGCAGTATTTGTCTCCACCAAAAAAAGGCAGTCATTTAGCAAGTAATATGGCCAAACCATCACCCTTTCTTGGATGCACAAAGGAATTAGTTTTCCCTTAATGAACAAAACGCTTGTTGTCAAGTGTTTTCATCTAAGTTAGAGTCTTAACCAATTTTTAGAGATTTAGAAAAAAGACACAGAAAAGCTGAGTCACATTTATGGAACCATTGTGTTCTCCCTTCTCCACAATGCTTCCTTCCTTTCAGCTAACCAAATCAATGACACACAGAGCAGTAACTCACCTGTGCAATAATGGAAAGAATCCCAAGGACTGCTATAAATGCTGCAACACTTTCAGATGAAAATCCCATTATCTATGTTTAAAAAAAGGCAATTTGATTATTAACCATAAACCATGTGTCATGATGTCACAAACCCCTGGGAGGGAACACACGCTACAGACAACCAGTATTATTCAGCTCCTCATCTTTTTTCCATTAGATCCAACAAGTAAATGAAAATAAAGGGGCATAAATATAAAACAATTAAATTGTTCCCTCAAAAATCAAAACCAGTTGAATATTTTGAACCTCGTAGTCCAAGAATAACACAAATAATTACAAAATATAAGAAATTGTTTTATAACTCATTCATCACTCCCCTCTCTTTTCATCTAAAAGAGAAAAACAGAACAAGGGGACTTAAATCAGTTGCTGGGAGCTTCTAAATTATATGAGTTATCTATATTTTCCATACTAGTTCAGTAGTACTGAAAACTTTCTTTAATCCTGTAAATTTACTTTTGTTCAAATTCATACCAAAATGTTCCATTACCTGCCTGAGGTATAGGAAGAAGCTGGAATATTGGCCTGCCTCTGGGAGGTAGGAAAGAAAGACTGTTATGCAGATTAGCAGCACAATGGAGTCCTGGCCGACTTTCTTCAGGGACTACGGCAAGAAAAAAGAATTACAAAACATTCCACCTTCATTTCCAAAAAGTATCCCTAGCTGGGCTCTGAAAAGCCTGACAATTAATGAAGTTATTATGTGGCACCACCAAAGCATTCTCTCTATGTTTAGCAAGATTGTTGGCAAAAGTATCACCAATGAAGCAATTGAAGGCTTTGTTTTTCAAGCCTGAACTATTGTAAATTCAGTCTCTTCCCTGTGTCCAAAGCTCAGTATCTACAAGTAACAAAATATTCCCTATTTAAGTAGCTTACTGCAAAGGGGTCAGCTTGTTCCCACGAGATGGGTGCTCCCCAGGACGCTGGCCTCATCTTCTCTGGCAGTGATTCTGGTACAGCAACAAGGATAAAGCAAATGTCCAGCAAGGCGATTGCTGTTGCCAGCACCACCACCAGGCTGTCGCCGTACGCTCGGCCAAGGTAGGCACCGATAGCAGGGCTGGTGACTAAACTTGCTGCAAAAGTTGCTGAAACCTGAAATAAATAACAGCTGGTAAGATTTCCAGTGAGACAAGTCTACAGTGTAATTACCCACATTTCCTCCTCTTCAGAAGCCTACCCATTTTAATCAGATAGTGATTAAAAGCAACCTTTGTCCTATGCCGACGTGGTAGCAGCTGTGTATTTTAGATAATCACAATTTTTCCAAGAAAAGCTTTCTTTTTCTGATAACTGGACAGCAATGTGAGGCTCATAGCAGTCTTGCATGTACTGGCATAATTAGATTTAACTAACTATAGACTCTGCTGATACCTCTGGGAAGCAATGAGCTGTATTTAATCTTCATATTAGTTAAACAGGCAATGTCTGTTAAAAAAAAAATCACATGTATAAAGGGTATATTAAATGTAATATACTGGTTAATCCAACTCAGTAGTTGTCAGTTAACCAGCTGGCTTTGGGAAAGATGTTAACTTAAAAACAGAAAGAACTTTCTCAATATATCTCAATCCCTGATGTGT
This sequence comes from Drymodes brunneopygia, assembly GCA_013400955.1. Classification (NCBI taxonomy): domain Eukaryota; kingdom Metazoa; phylum Chordata; class Aves; order Passeriformes; family Petroicidae; genus Drymodes; species Drymodes brunneopygia. The sequence continues at coordinate 575,386 of VZTZ01032219.1, read as the reverse complement.
ACAGGCACAAAGAAACTATTTAGTTCTATATCCATTGCTTTCAGCTCTTCCTGCTGAATAAGAATGAATTCTGTAACTTAAACACAACAAATAATTCTGCTAATCCATGATAATGTGAGGCTGTGAAGGCTCCTGGGACCTGGCAGGTTATCAGAAGATAATGGAGAAACAGAGGTGAGTTGTAAGAACTTCAAGCAGCCAAGTAACTCAGCTATGTTTGTTCTGAACTGCAGCACAGCAGTGACTGGAGACAGGTGGGGCAGTCAAGTATCACACAGTGGCAGTTCCAGAACAAAAGGTGAGATTTCTGAAAAGATGAGAGGGCAGTACCAGTGTGGGCAACAATGCAGGAATAACTACAGCTCCTCAAATTACATCATTAAGACTGATAATAGCCTTAAGATAGACATGCACAACAGCTTTTAATATGGACGTGTTTTGTTTCATTTACAAGCAGAATATTCAAGAGATACAAGACTGGATAACAGGAACAATTAAACAGAAAAACCTGACTCCATATTAAAATCGACTTGCCACAGAACAAACAAAAACATAGCTTTGAAAAGCAAAACAAACTGAAGGGCTTAGTAGTGAATACCATAGGAAAAGAGCCCAAACAATACATACCAAACCATAGGCCATGCTTCTCTCATGTTCTTGGGTTATGTCTGCTACATATGCAAATACTACAGAAAATGTCACTGCAAAAACTCCAGACACGGAGATTACAGCGAAGTACCACCTAAGAACAAGATTTTTAAAAAATTAGAACAGCTAAATAGAAACAAAAAGTCTTTTCAGTCCAAGTACAGTTAAACAGTAAATCACCTTGTCCAACTTCTCCTGACAATTTATTGAATTAATCTTGGATAAAGCCAATGTGAATATGTCTTGATAGAATTGTGTAACTCCTACGTGCACCAAGTACAAGCAGCATGATTTTGTAACATCTACAAAAAGCTGCTGTGATTAAGCACTACTCAGAAACAAGGTGTTCAGCCAACAAACTCAACTGGTCTATGACCCAAAGCAAATTAGGAACTTCAGTATTTTGAGAACCTGGTCATTGAAAGGCCTCCACATTAGCCATAGCTTTATGCTAAAGACACCAGCACTTGGCATTAATATACACTTAGAAACAAGCTCCTTCTGCAGAGGCATGAGCAGCCTGTGTGACTAGAGAGGAAGCAGGGAAGGCCAACAGAGCTACCTGAGCAGGGCACTGGCCTGTGCCAGTTCCACCCTCAGCAACAGCACGGGAGCAAGCCCAGGGCTCTGGCTCCTGCCTTGCATGGGCAATGCTCCAGCCAGTAACAGGTCAGGAATGTGCACACAGCATGAAAGCCGGTCGATTTTAGAATTTGAGAAACAAGAGTGTAGAACTGCTGCAACATTGTAGGTTACAAATGGTTACTTCATGCACTCCCTTTACGTAAGGCTTTGATTTCAGTGTTGCTGGCTGGTATCAGAGTGAGAACTGTGGCCACAATCCAGACCTGCACAGTTCACTGGACAGCGTTGTCCAGCTTTGGCAGATGTGCTGGAGAAGGACGTAGGGCTTACAGCACATGGATCAAAATCAGCAGCTACTGAAATTCTGACCAAGGCCTTTGGCCTCATGACAGCTGCTTCAGGTTGACTGTTCCCCCAGCTTTGCACAGAAATAGTACAAAAGCTTCAACCTTCCATGAAGCATAAACAGCATTTTATCAACAATAAGCATTAGATAGAAAACCTTGAAAAACAACAGCCAATCTGTTGTGAAACAATTTACTAACCATGGGCTGATCTTCATTAGTGGTATTGGTGCACAGGTGAAAAATACTGTTAGCAGCAAGAAGGACTTTCGTCCCCACACATCAGACAGGGCACCTATAAGTGGGGCACTGAGGAACGACAATAAGCCCTAAGTGAAACAAAGCATTGGAAGTTAGAACTGAGAGGTCAGACTCGTGATAGCTGAACACACTGAGAGCAGCCTAGGCTCTGGTTTGATTCAAGCCAATGGCTACAGTGCAATGCACCAAAGGCAATGTGGTCAAGCATCACGGATCTTCTATCCCATGTCTGGTTACATAAAACTTGAGATCTGTTACCTCAGAGCTACACAAAATTCAAAATGCAGATGATCCGGTCATACAAGCAGCCTCATGAACTGTGTTTTATAGTCCACTGGAAAAACAAACTCCAAGTGAAAAACTATCCACTTTTAGCACCATATGCATCATTTTGGATTAGTCAACTACCTTTTTATTTGCTGAACCCAAACAATAGATACAGACCAAGCAATACCTTACTAAAAGAGAAAAGATGCACATTTGCCCTTTTAGCAGTAATTTATTCCCATTTTATTTATACTATGAAAGCCATATTGAAAAACCTCTTGACTGTTTCTCACTTGGCAGTTATTTCTGTGTTCCTCCCACCATTCACTTTAAATTGTACTTGTGATTAACTTCTGTCAACTTACCTTTACTCCTTGAATTAGACCATTCATTAGAAATGTATGCTTTGGGAAGGTTTCATGCAAAACCTGGAGAAGAAATATGAATACAGTCATTTACACAATATGAACTACAAATATTGCTCATGATACATCCAACTTTATAATACACAGCAGTTTTTTTATTTTCATAGAATACAGAAGAAAAAATAGAAGAAAAAAAGGGCAAACCGCAAATTATGTGATTAATCTTTAATTTGCATGGAAGGCGTTCTGAGATTTCAGTGCCTGAAATATAAATAAACCACAGAGAACCTAGAAAATTATCTCAGACCAGATTCTCCAAATGTTACTGTGTCATCTGTTGGTGACTGGGGAGAGAGAGAGGAGAGATGTCACCATCCTCAAGTGGCTCTCAGTTTGGTGAGCAGAATGCAGAAATGCAGCTGTCTCAGTCTGTGTTTAGATGAGAGGGATTCCATTCAGGGATGATGTGCAATTCATACCCAAGAGACTGTTGATGGGTAACATCAGCCTTCAGAGCAGCACCAAGACTGCTTTTAAAGTGGAGTTGGCTTGGGAGATTTTTAAGCCTTCACTGCTTTTAATTTGTCAGCATGTATCACTCACAAATAAAATCCAAATTAAAAGCAACCAACTACATTAGAAAGTACCTTGGTACAAACATGTTGGTTCGACTGTCTCACTAATCACAGGGATGCTGTGACTGGTGTAACAGGGCCTGTGCTCTGAAGCTTCTGCTTAAAGCACAGCCAGGTCAGCAAAGATCTCCCTACCTCCTACACACACACTTGCATAATGTTACCACATTTCAAGTATTTTTGTCCTTACATTTGTAATGTGCCAATGTTTTATGGCATCTTGAAAGGAAAGATAATTTCATTACCACCTTATTGGTTTCAATCAGAAAATGTTTACATGTAAGCTTGAGTGTTAGCAGACTTGCATGTAAACAGCTATGATACACTATTACACTGCAATAATGAAACAATTGCGATTTCTGATACCATCTAAAAATATGGAACTTTTCACTTGCACAACAGAGCAGCTCAGTGATACACAATTTCATTTCATGTAATTCAGAAGATGCTCAATGCCTTTGCAGTACTTGTCCCACCTCCCATACAGCAAGAAAAAGCTCCCAAGGATCACCTACCACTAGAGTGGGAGCTGTCAGGAGTCCCCAAGCAAAAAACTCCAAGAAGATCACGATAACAGCGTGGTACACACTGGGTGAACCTATTCCTTGAGGCTGAAGCAGGAGAAAAGACAGGTGATTAAAACATCTGATCATCTATCAGAGTCATGAGAAATGCATCTGAACACTATAAACAGAATGATTAATAATGAAACAGGACTCAAAACTTGGGAATAGTTACCTAACTAACTGGTATGGAATGAAATTCCCTTTTTTAACTCTTTGGTGCTAATGTCCTGAAGTGTCCTGCTCTTACTCTGCAGAATCCTTCACTGCAATCTCAAAAAATAAACCACTTACACTGCCAATCTGGGAAACAAGGCTGCTACAGGGGAAAAAAGACTTCAGAGAATTAGTTTGTTTTCCTTGAGAAAAGTGTTAAGTCTACACAAGGCCACATGGAACTAAGTTTCCATGGTTTCAAAACACAGCAGTGCTCACACTCAGCTATGCTCAATTCTCACTACCTCCTCTATCAAACAGCTCTTTTGTAACTAAAAGGCACCACTGCTCCACACAAAACATAGCTCCAAACCAGGAAAGAAACTAAAATAATGAACATCAGAAACAATCTCAGGAACAGCACTGATCACTTCCCAAATACGGAGTGCAGGGCTATCAATTACAGTGTGCTTCAAATGCAGGAAGAGATGCAGATAAAAGATTTGACAAAAGGAACTTGAAATTCTTCAGTGATTTAGTAGAATCAGCAGTAGCTTTTGAAGAGAACAAAAAGAGCATGGGTGGGAAAACCTGCTCATCTCGTAGACTCTGTAAATGCTGTCAAACAACATGCCACAGTTCAACATTTGCAAATTAAGGATAGGGTTCACTAATTATTCTCATATGAAAGCAGTATGAATAACTCCTCAGAAATCTCATATATATTCTTTCAATTTAGAAGTGCTGCCTTAACATCTACTTTGCCAGTTCTGTGCAAAGGTGAATGACTAACAGAGTGGCCCTGACGTGATCAGACCTGGCATTTACACTGAACACACACCGCTTAAGGACCTCAGCTGCTTCCCAAGACAGCTCACTGGGATTTTATCAATGTAGGTGATGGAAGAGTAAAGACAAGAGCCAGACCCTTCTCAGATGTGTCAGTGACAGGAATGGAGGCACATATTGAAATGCAGAAGTTATACTTGAACCTGAAAAAAGTGATCCCTTGGAAACAGGCTGCTCAGTAAAATGCGGACTTTCCATCCTGCAAATCCCACTAGACACAGCCCTGAGCAAACAGCTCCAGCTGACCCTGTCTGGGGTAAGAAGCTGGGACAGTTGGATTAGCGATGTTGGAGGTGCCTTCCAGCCTCAAGTATTACACAATTGTAAGTTGCAGTTAGGCAATACTGGAGTCTTTCTTTTATTAGGAGATTCATGCAAGCCATACCTAGCTTTTCTTTCCAGATTCCAATATTCCAAACATAGAAAATAAATCTTATTGGACAAACGTAGGAAATAAATACAGAAAACCTCACTGCCTACTCACCCCTACTGCTAGAAAAGATCATAATTTTCAAAAGTAACCATATTGATCTGTAAAAGGTGAATCACAAAAGTACCTCAGCACTGAGCTGTTTTTCTTTCCCAAGCCCTCTTCAGTAAATAGAGACATACCATACAGATATTTCTGCTATTTTTTCAGCCTACTCTCCTAAGGAAGTAAATTAACAGTCTTTGTAGGTACAGAGAGTGGCTATAATTATCCTCTCTTCCCACAAAGCCTTTCCCTTTCCACCCACAATCCTTATTTTAGCTTTGGGTTAAAATTTTATCTAGCTCTGCACAAACTGCAAGTATCAATGTTAGCTGTTTGACTCAGTCTCATAAAATCAGGTTCATTCTGATAGCCCCCAGATTCCTGTCATGTTGCTGGCTCGTGACCCCTGAGGCCTGACAGTGAGGGAGGTGTCACAAACCATCTCACCCCTCCCAGCATGGGGGTCAAGAGCACCTCCATTCACAGCAAACACAGTGAGCTCAAAGGTTGTGTGTCCCCGTGCTGCCCTCACCCAGCTCTGGGGCAGCAGTGAGACACCACACAAGCGGAACAGCAGAATGACAGCAGGGGCTGCTCTGCACAAGGAACAGCTGCTGGCTTTAGAGGTCTCAGGTGGGCCAGTCCTGCCCTCTGCCACGGCATCCAGCTGGAAGCAGCACCAACAGAGCTTTCCAACACGCTGGCAAGAACAAACAGAACTGACATTTAGATCACTATGGTGCAACTTCCCTGCTCTCTTGTTGCTAGTGCTCACTTATCACAGGTAGTGTTATTTGTTCTTATCTATAATAAAAAGAAGTAATTTAGTCACACTTAGATCATCACCTCTATGGCCATTTTTAAAGGTAGTGGCAACTGTCAAGTAGCAAGGATGCTTCTGAGGTGAAAGAGAAAGAGAAGGATAAGCAGTTACACTGCAGTGTATTAAGATACATTATAAGCATTCATTCCACAAGGTTTCAGTGCCAGTCTGATGCACCCTCCAAGCCCAACAAGTGCAGTGCAGGTGCTGGGTACTCAGCCTTGCCCCACTCAAATCTGCCCCCTGTGCTTTCCAAATGTGCTAAAACAGGGTAATGCAATGGCATAAGTGCAACTGAACCAGAAGGCCCTAGACCTGGAGAGAAAAGATACAGAGCCCTCGTGCGAACAAGCTGGAACTGAGATGTTCCAATCAGAATAATAGCAACCCTCCTCTGTTACCAGCAGCCAGAGCAGAGCATATTTGTGCCTGGCTAAACCTGTGGCACAAACACAGCTCCAAGAATTTCCTCTGGTCATAGAGAAGATGTCTTTAATCAAACACTTTGTACTGTCAGTCATGCCAGTGATAAAAGGTGCGCATGCCAGGCAAGCGTAAGAACACACATCTGACAACAACAGAATAACTACCAAAGCAACAAGGGCATCGTGTGTAAGACTACAGCTGCTGCTCCTCTGCTGGAAAGGAAAAAGCAACAAATGAAGTTCTAATCTCTAATTCATTTCATGACTGCATATAAAATGCATCATCACCCATAAGATGAACACATAAAGAAATGAAAAATTAAAATTAAAATTGTTGGGGAAAAAAAAGCGTTGAAACAAGTTGTGGCTGCCCCACCTCTGGAAGTGTTCAATGCCAGGCTAGATGGGCTTTGAGCAAGCTGGTCTATGGAAAGTGTCCCTGCCCATGGTAGGAGCGTTGGAAACAGATGATCTTTAAGGTCTCTTCCAACCCAAACCATTTGTGATTCTATGAAACCACTTCACTGGTGTTACTGCCTCTCCTTCAGTGAAATCTGACAACACACACTTGAGTACAACACACCATTACACATTCTTCCTGTGATACAGTTACTAAAGCTGCAAGTAGAGAAACACAAAAATACCACCATGCACCAACTCAAGCTTCTGCTCCACCCACTGCCTTGTCAAGAAGACCCAGCAAAAACTGCAGTGGGAGGAGAGGCTTTGCAGAAACAATGGATGAGTTTCCCTTTTTGCTTGTTTGGGGTTTCTTTTTTGGTTTCCAATCAGAAACTCTTTCTGCCTGTGCCACTGCCTCATTAACCAGCTGTACATTCTTTCTGGCTCACACAATTTTCTCTGATGTCAAACAGCTCCAAAATAAACCAATCAGGCTGGAAGGTATACATGAAGATGTTTCATTAATTACTGATTTGCCACTGGGAGACATTCAAGACACGGGGGCCATTTTCAGGTTTCCCACAATGTCACCTAGCTAACGAATGAAGCAGCTGAGGACACTGAGCACTGATGGCCAACTTAACATTTCAGCAAATATTGAAAAATAATGCATGAAGTTTTGCTGTCGTTATAAAGAACACTCTGCTACATCAGACTTCATAACTTAAAAATATGTATTTAAAACAAATAAACTCCCAAACATTTATTTGAAGGCAGAAAGTGTGACAAGCTGAACTTTTTGTTGCCTAACAGCAGTCCACATACCTTCATCTAATGTTTTCCAAGAATTAAATTAACACAGAACTCATGGGAGTTTGCACTCAGCTTTTGAACCTGGTGGGAGGCACTAAATGATGTACTACAAGTATCACCGAATGCAGTGACATTCTTTCTCCCCTCTTGGCAAAAGAAAGTTAAAGTTGCGAGGTTAGGGACACGTGGAAACAGACCGTATCTTAATCAGCGATACTCCAGAGAGAAATTTCGAAGCACAATGTCCCCTGAGTAACCACATTTACTCTGCTTGTACTACACAATCTAAAATACTTGCATTTAACATTTGTACAAGGTAATCTCATACATTTCTATCTTCACAAAGAGCACGAACACATCCTGGAAAACACCAACAACCACTACCAGAATTCGTTTCGCTTCCTAGCACTTCGGTAATCCAGCCAGTTGACCACTTCATGAACGAGTACAGTGACTCTGACATCTGTCTCTTCTTCATTATTGCTCCAAAAAGACAAACTGAAGGGCCATCAGCAATTTAGTCTGTCAAGATGTCTCTTTATTTGAAATAATGGCACTGTATTTAAAACAGGGCATATCGAGGTTACACAGTGGAAAAAATCCACGGGCAGTGATACACTGCAAGTAATGGCACTCATCAATATAACAAAACCAACCAAAAAAACACCCAAACCAAGCTCCAGCAGCCAAAACACTTAACAACTTCCTTTCTTTTTCAAATTTAAGTATTTAACAGGAAGCAAAACAGTGGGAAGAACTGCACAACCTTTCTTGCAGGCGCCCTTTGCGGAACTGCCCAGGCGCTGTCCTGTCTCCCTCGCGGCCCGTTCTGTCTGATCACGGGCACCGCGGGGCCAGCGGTCCCTGTCCCCGCCGGCAGCCCTGCACTCGAGCCGCGCTCCGCGGCCCTGGCCGCACGGCGCCNGCAGTGCGGGGCAGTGTGGGGCTGAGGGAGCACGGGCAGTGCGGGGCAGTGCCGGGCACTGCGGGGCTGAGGGAGCACGGGCAGTGCGGGGCAGTGCCGGGCACTGCGGGGCTGAGGGAGCACGGGCAGTGCGGGGCAGTGCCGGGCACTGCGGGGCTGAGGGAGCACGGGCAGTGCGGGGCAGTGCCGGGCACTGCGGGGCTGAGGGAGCACGGGCAGTGCGGGGCAGTGTGGGGCTGAGGGAGCACGGGCAGTGCGGGGCAGTGTGGGGCTGAGGGAGCACGGGCAGTGCGGGGCAGTGCCGGGCACTGCGGGGCTGAGGGAGCACGGGCAGTGCGGGGCAGTGTGGGGCTGAGGGAGCACGGGCAGTGCGGGGCAGTGTGGGGCTGAGGGAGCACGGGCAGTGCGGGGCAGTGCCGGGCACTGCGGGGCTGAGGGAGCACGGGCAGTGCGGGGCAGTGTGGGGCTGAGGGAGCACGGGCAGTGCGGGGCAGTGTGGGGCTGAGGGAGCACGGGCAGTGCGGGGCAGTGCCGGGCACTGCGGGGCTGAGGGAGCACGGGCAGTGCGGGGCAGTGCCGGGCACTGCGGGGCTGAGGGAGCACGGGCAGTGCGGGGCAGTGCCGGGCACTGCGGGGCTGAGGGAGCACGGGCAGTGCGGGGCAGTGTGGGGCTGAGGGAGCACGGGCAGTGCGGGGCAGTGTGGGGCTGAGGGAGCACGGGCAGTGCGGGGCAGTGCCGGGCACTGCGGGGCTGAGGGAGCACGGGCAGGTGGCGCTGGGCAGAGCGGGGCTGTGGGAGTACGAACGCGAGGCGCCGCTGCCACGGCCGGCCCCGCGCAGCCCCCGCCGCTCGGCACCCCGAGCGTGACAACGCCACGGGCTAAAGCACCGACCGCAGCCCCGCGCAGCCTCAGGTTCTCATCCGGCCCCCCCAGCATCAGCCGTCCCTCCCACCTCAATCGAAACAACCGACCCCGCTTTCTCCCTCCCGGAGCTGCTGAAGCGCCCTGGTAAAAGGAGCCAAGGCAGTTCGTACGGGATACACCTGACATTCCCAGAGCCAGAGTTCACAGACAGAAATATAATCCACCCTAAAGTCCCAGCTCGGAGACAGATATTCTTCTTTCTTACTATCAAGTTTTAAACTTAGTTTATGAAAGCTTCAACACCTTCAAACGGGCAGGTCATCCCAGGTTCTGATTTACCACAACGCCCGCAAGTAACAAGATAATAAGGATCAGCTTCCCCATGGCAACATGCCAATTAGCGGAGAAAATCAGAAACATGTGCTGGCATTAGGTTTTCTGTGGCTTATAAATTTCATCCGCTGCTGCTGTCTGGCATCACTAAGGAGCAACAACTGTCCATGCTATACTATTACATGACGATAGAGACACAAATCGATTACATCACGATCCAGACACAAGTCTCCATGGCTGTATCCATGTATCAGTTCGTTCTCTATGCTCTGAGTCCTCTCTTGCTGCTTATTTCCATCTCTCCAGCTCCTGTGACATGCCCGTTTCCCCCAAAACCTCAGCTACACAGGAACAGCTTCCTGTCCCTACCACCAGCAGAACTCATCCCTGAGGTACAGACCGGCACCGCCGCTCCCACCGTGTTACCCAAGGGGTGTCAGTCACTCACTACTTAAGATCGTGTGGGCTTAAGTTAAACCCTTAGCCTTAAGATCAAGCACCTCTTATCTCATCATAATGCACCCTGCAAGGAATTTAGCACTTGCCGAGGCACTGCCCTGCTCAGAGCAATGGATCTAGTCACGGGCAGACAAAGACAAGCAGACTCCAGCTCGTGAAATAGAGTGCGTCTAGCGGGTCCGGGATGTTGGCTACTATCAGTCATTTGTTACAAATATTAGAGTGTCACATTAAGTATTTGACAATTCTGTCCCACTTCTACTTGAAAAGGAGAGGGATCCTAAAATGTTGCATAGTTTCAAGTCTATTCCCCAGAGTGCTGTTAGATTTCGGTGGGAAAGTCACACACAGACATGTATGTGACATGTAAGGGACTCACGTAAAAGAAGTCAACACAACTACAGTGTCAGCAAAGTCATTTGGTAACTAAGAGGACAAGATGGTTTTCTATCCACACCTTCATATTAGACCAATACCCATTATCAATGTAATTATGTCAAAATAAATGCATTTAAGTATCAAGTGTACTGTCATGTAGACATAGCAGAGGACTCAGCTAATGAGAATGTAGAATAAACTCAATAAGAATGTAATGAATTTCAGCCACCTACATGTTTTCAAATATTAAAATCCATTTATCTACACAAGTCCCGACATAATCTGCTCTAACATTATTTAACTTATATATTAACATAACATTAAAGTTAATGTTTAACATTATTTAACAAACTCCTGAGGAAGAGAAGCAAGAATTGTCTGTTACATCTAAACACCAGCAGTGTTCAATCTTCTGTAGTAAGTAAATGCATACTGCTATCTGCTAACCATAGAAGACATTACCATCATTTTGGAAGAGGGATGGAAAAGGACAGTGTACTCATATCCCTAGGGGGATTCCAAGGCACGGACAGGTAACGGTTTCACTGGTTTCAGATAAGATCTCTCAGGGAATGATTTTACACCAAACTTGAAGAACACTGCAACCCAGTTCTCTGAACCAGCTATGCTCCTTTGTTTAGATGACAAATAATTAATTTGTTACTTAATGGCATAAAATTTTCAGTTTAAATTATGTTGCACGTGAACGTTAAGAGCCGGGCAAAACTGACAAAAAAACCTGAGAGAAACAAAGTGTCCTGAAAACTGCTGGTGAAATGATCCAGTTTTACTATATGAATCTCCAGAAAGGGCAGAGAAGCACCTAGAGCAACTGCTCTCTGTTCAGGTTTTTGATGTATTGTAAATTATATCCATATATAGCTCCTTACAGTGTTACAGTGTTTTACAACCACACCCCACACTATAACTTGATAGTGATATCCAGGGGCTCCCTACCACCCCCAGTTTGGGGGACACCTGGGGGCTCAGACCAGAAGAGCACATAGTGACACAAGAACACTGCTCTTGCATGTGACCCACAAGAAGTCATGGCACAATGGTCAAAAAGAAGCATGTCTCAGTCAAAATTAAATTGCTGGCAATATTCAGTAAGATGTATGTTAAAAGATACAATTAAAAAACATCTTACAATAGCCTTCTAGAATTTATAGAAAATTATGCTAAAATTATATTGTGAAATAATAAATGTTAGCTAAAACATTTATTTCTGCTAAAATATGCATAAGGCAAGCCTCTCCTTTTAACAAAGCTCTCAAACAGTTTTTTTCTCGTATTCTTAATAAAGACAGTGCTTAATGTTAACCAATTTATTACTACAGTGGCATTATCTACATATAAAGAAGGAAAAAAATTACAGTATTTTACCTCAATATGGATTAAAAAAAGAACTGTGTTAAGTCACATAAGATGCATTCCAGTGTTCAGCAGCGTCAAACAAAAAAAAAAAACCTTTTCCAAACTGCCTGGAAACACCATCTATTAGAACTGTATTCAGTGTAATCACACATCAATATCAACACATAAAAAACTAAGACTACCTTAAAAAGTTTGCTACAGTGTTTGAATAAATGACATATTTGGGCTCATATATTGACATAAGGACAAAGTTTCATGGCAGCAAATATAAACATGTGCTTGGCATATAAGCAATTCTCACTGAGCTGTAAATCACTAATGACATGAATACGGCTAATTACAGTCAGAATGATGAGGGAAGTTTGAAGATGAGTTGATGTGCCATGTCTGCTCTTGGATGCAAATGTGCAGCTGACAAGGACAAGAACAAGCACTGAATGGCAAGTCAGGACAGGTTCCTTTTTCTTCTAAAAAGAGTTATAAATTCAGCTTAGAAGTACTCAGAAAAAGTTAAGAATTCAACTGAACAGAATTTTGGACAGTAACTGAAGCAGAAGATATGATCTAATCAATTCCACATATTTTGTTGCATTTTGCCCTGCATTTTTCTTTAGTAAAGTATCTCTTAATTCTAGATATCTAAAAACATATGATGAGCTTACCTGGAAAGAGCAGGACTCTCTTCCTCTGGAAAATAATCAGCATTAAAAATGAAAAGAACAGTTAAAACAAAGGCAAGGAAACACTACTTGGACTTTCTCACAGTAATGCAGTAACTTTCTCAGTTAATGACACATTACAGCTGTATGGTATAACACCATGTTATAGATAAACATTACCTTTCCAATACACAAAAAAACGCTTACTGTGTTTTAATAACTCATTCTCACAAAACATAGATTTCAGATATGAAAGGAATGAATAATCCTCCTCAACACAATATTGAGCAAGAAACATTGTCACCAGGAAGAAAATAAGCAACAATTCAAATCTGGAAAACGATGATCGCTTAAATACAACAGAACATGCAGGGCTGATCAGGAAATACATTAAAATATGAAAGTTACTGATGAAAAAACCAGAAGAAATGCAATGTTTCATTTATCAATTTTTAAAAAATTCAACAAAATCTATTACAGTATTTTGAATTACAGCCATAAAAATAAGTTAGAAACACAAAATAATTATGTACTACTAAGAGTGTGAGAGGCCTGTATGCCCCTGTAACACAAGCAAAATGTGACTGTTTTGTCTTTTTAAGGAAAAATAAAACAATAGTTACTAAAACATTGCCATAAAAAACCAAAGATGTTATACTGTAGAAGCTGAATCTAGAACATTAATCTACCCTTTACAGAAACAAAAAAAAAAGGAGGCTTTTAAAAAAATTGTCTAAAACAATGAAGTTGAATAAAACTATACAATTATCTGAATTCTTTGAAAAAATACATTTTGGGCACTTGTGTATTGCTTAGAAATACAATGTTGAAAGAAAAGTTTATCTTACTTTATTAGACACAAGGTTTTCCACCACTGAACTGATCTATTTTGCTTTGAAGATACCCCTAAGTTTATCTTTATTTGACCAATTATCAAGTATCTCAGAGATTCTCAAATAAAACTACCAAATATCCAAGTATTCAATAAATACTAGTACACCCAGTATTTGTCTAAAAAAAATCACATAATTCAAGTTACTGCAAATAAATACCTAGCTGTAACTTCTATAACTTTATAAATATTTAAACAAAATTCTGCTAAGTATAGGTTAGCCTCCTAAACATACAACTAAACTAACAAAACCATTGTCTAAAAGTCAGAAAAGTAGTTCAGAAAGACGGGTTTATTTTTGGGAAGTTAGACTCCTGCAGAGTTTGTTTTTAGGGCAAACTCAAACCACATTATCCACTACTTCCCAAAGCTCTGTGCTATTCCTCTTTGGTTAATGAGTTATAGACTTAAAACTACTTAAAAAAATTAAAATGCAAATACAGAAGTATCTCAGTGAGAAAATGTGCATATGCTATCTGATTGCAAAGGTTACAGGAATCAGTAAGCCCTCCTCAAATCCTTTCTGTTCTCACATAACACATGCTACCTCCCCTTGTCCAGAGCAACACCTCAGGGAAGAGCCTTTCCTCAGCCTGCCAGAGGCTGAGGAAACACAGCTAAAAAAGCAAGTCCATTTTTCCTTTTCAGTAACATGTCTATGAAGAGATCTATCCTTCTGCTGGAAAACAGAACTGGATTATCAAATGAAAGCAAGGAAGTAATTGATTTACAGACAGGAGTTACTGTTCCTTAGTACAGCAGGTAAGTTTTCCAAAGCTGCATGGCATCATATGCCAAGCAAAGAGCACATATTCCTGGTCTTTCCTTTAAATTTGTCAATACAAATATTGACAGGTGCACCTGAAATACTAAAACCAGGCTACATGTCACAGAGCTCCAGCCACATGGTAATTATTTGGCTTTTTTGGTCCCAACCCGCTTTAAAGTGCTCTCAACCCGCTTCTTACATTTTTGGAGACTTTTCTTAGGAAAGTAACCAATCATGAAACCAAAAGCATTACTGTGCAGGCCAAACTCCAACTGAGATATTACTACCAACATTTCCCACCTCATTTCAGAGCTGTGCAGTTCTCATTCTGCATCAGCACCACTGTGAGCCACTGCTCTTATACACACACCTTACCTCATGCTGCACTGCAGGGGGAAATGGCCAAATGTGACTTTTCAAAGACTGTGCCACGTTGAATGTTACAGGTAAAAGATTTAATATTAACATAGAATGCCCATTCAGATCGTTTTGACCACCAAGTAGCAAAGTTCCTGCCATTACAACACGCTGGGACAGATTCATAGTTCACAAAGCTTAGCAAGCCCCAGGCAGAGCTCTGATATTTCTTTAATGTCTTGCTCTGATATGACAAACAAACAAAACATTGATAAAACATGTAATTGCCAAGAGAAGAAAAACACTATTTTTACTTGACTGACATAAGTGGAATTCTTCCTTTCCTGCTTACGACACTTCATTAAGAAATCCCAGAGCACTCCTACAGAATCTCCTCATCAATCAGATGAGAGGTACTTTGGTAAACATTTAAAACCACCTTTCTCTTACATGTTTTCTGTAGCACAAGGCAGATGTGAGAAAGAGCATGAAGAGGGTGGTGGTGGGGAACAAGGGAATAAAGACATTTTTACCACTTGCCATTCTACTGGTAAGGGACTCCTGGTATGTTTTTATATAGATGCACCATCACAGGTGTCACATGACACACAAACATTAACATCCATTGTGAACAGTCTCCTGAAAACCAACGATTTTTAAGACAGTTTTTTTGTTCATTAGTCCCAAATTTTGTTAGTGTTTCTGACTGTATGCAAATACTTCAAGTGAAGTGTTCATAACAGTCTAATTGATCTAATTGCAGCAAGGTTTCTTTGTGAAGTTTTTTTTTGTTTAAAACAGAACAACAGCATGCTTTCATATTTTTCTATTGCACAATTAATTGCTTTTTTATTATATTTCCTATTAAAGTAATTCCACTACTAGACCAAATAGCTCCAGAGAACCCATTTTGGTCTGTTGGCTCAAGAACTCCCAGAACAAAATAATAATAATTAAAAAAACCCCACCAAAACTCTTAATTAAGCCATTACATAGAAATATACAGAAAAAGCCTTGAAGAGTTCATGAGTAAACAACAATTGTTTAAAAAACACCTCTGTAATAAAGTACAGTACAGTATACAGATGCCATACCATAATGTCTCCAGATGTTACAGACAATGATAATGCCTTTAAAATGCTTATTATGGGCTCTTTGATTTTTTAAATCACGGTTTAAAAAAAATCTTTAGAGGCTATTTAAAGCAAGAAAACTACTTTTAAGGTTCTACTAAAAAGCTGATTTATAATCAGTAAAATAACAAGAATGAACATGACACCTGAGCCAGCACCCATCATAACCCTACTCCTGCTCCCAGGTTAGCGCGGTGACCTCCAGCCGGTGTTCCCAGAGTTATTCCACCTGTTCCAACACTACAGGCTGATGAAGGCTGGAGTATTCCTCCCTTTGTACTTCGGTGAGAATGCTTACATTCTTACAAGTTTTATAGAAGCAACAGAATTATAATATTATCATTTAATAACAGAGTTCTGTTATTAAATCAGCCTTCTAAAAATATAAAAATATTTGATATTGTGAAAGTGTCTTTCAATCATATTTCAATTTTCACAGTTTTAATAAGGAGTACCTAATTAGAACCATCACTTTAGAACTATGACGTTCAGCTCATTTCACGTAAATAGACAAACAGTTAGAAACATATTTACTAAGATTAAATAGAATCGAATCACAAAAACATACAATCTGACAATGTTGTTGTGTGCTCTTTCAAAGAGTGCATAGGACATATTTCTGCAGCAGTCAATACAGTAATTCTTTTGATGCAATCTCAGTCAAAGCTGTAAACATTCTTAATTGTAGTTTCTTGGAAACTTTTGGTTCCTTTCAAGTTTTTATTAGCAAGTTGCACTGGGCATTCCCCTGACATTTCCCCCCCATCAGGTACAGACAGCATCACCCTCCACCTGTAACCCCTCTGGCTGTTCAGAACTACTCATCAGCATTTCTTCAATACATTCAGGGCAGTCATCCTTCCCTTGCAATGCACAGTGACACTTTCCACATGCCAGTGCTAGCAAGGCCCCAGTGCATGATCTCGAGAAGCAGGTTGGTGAGGAAGTCTGCTATGCCTTAATAGGATTTCCTGCAGGTTTGGGATCATAACCATATAGGAAAGTGGCTGCTATTACAAGGATGGCTCCGAGGAAAAAGACACTGAATAGAATAGGGATGAAAAAAAAGTTTGTTTTAGTTGATGCAAAATTGTTTATGTAATACAATCAAAAGAAAGGACATTTTTCCATGAGGAAAACAGGAATATAAATTATATTTGTCTAATTTATAAAGAGGAAAATCATTTGTATGTATTTTAGAGGGATGCAGAAAGTTGTTGAGGTAAGAAACTTGTAACTACAAATTAATGTATCATTATATTAACATATCTTGAAAATTAAAATTATATTTTCATGGAACAATTGTCAAAAGCAATCAGATCTATTATTTTTTTCTTAATCTTTTACCTAAAGATGTGTGCAAAAGAGAAGCAGGAGCTAAAGAAAAGCAGCTACTGTGGTTACCCACCCCTATTTAATAAATTACACACATCATGTTGTTGGAGCTCTGTTTGCTTTGAAGTCCAAAGCTTATGTCAAAACAAACTACTGCTGCTCAAGAACCAGTCTACAAGTCAGTACAATCTAATTTTTGGCAGATACAAAAAGATTTGTCTCATGCAAATGCAATAAAGGCATCTTTTCAGTTGTGACATTTCGGCCTTTCAAGTAGTTTTGATGGTTACAAGTCTGATACAAAATAACCAAAACCAGCAGACAATCACTACACATTTTAGAAAAGAATCTTCTCACAGACATGACGTCAACACTTTCATCTTCTGAACCAAACGCTAAAAAATCTGTGGCATATGACATGATAATCCGTCAGAGAATACATTTAGTATATTTTGGGACATGGCCCCTTGCAACACATTCAAGCATTTAAGTACTTTACACCTATTACCCCAAAATGCTTGTTGATGTGACAGAAACAATTACACAGTTTCAGTTCAAATGCATTGTTAGCATAGGCAAGGTACTCAAGATTAAGTTTGATTAACTCAGGTTAATCAGGCTTTATTAAATGGGATGGCTTCAAGTTCTACATGCTGCTACTTCGCTCTATTTAATTTTCAACGTTTGCAGAAGCTGTTAGGTTACTTATTAATTTTCCATTCGAGCACAGAGAAATTCTTAAACCACTTTCTACATTTGTTTTAAAGGTACAAATACAGTCTACTTATAATTTAAGTTCAATGTCTTCCACTTCTTAAGTCTAAATAGCTACTCCATTTCCTTTTTTGAATGTTTGAGTAAAGTCCTGATAATACAGAATCACAGAATGGGTAGGGATGGAAGGGATCACAGTATTGCAAATAGATATTTTTAGATAAAAGGATGTTTCTTTGTACCAGACACAAAAGTTGTAAATATTATTCAAAATATTTGTATGTTATGAGTATGTGTAACATAGGCAAGGAGTGTTGGTTGCTCATAAGCAAAATCCTATTCCTACATCTGGAAGTGGGATGTTCCACACAGGAACATGCACTGCCAAAACAAGCAGTGTTCTGAACCTACCCACGTACAAAACCTGTGGTACACTGAGCCACCACTGTCTGATTCCCAAAGCATCAGGACACTGTACACGGCCTAGAAGAATGGAGTAAGCACTTCTCTGTCTTTCTCGGTTGTTCTCACTACTGAATATGGCATTGCCTTTAGAAACAGCTCTGCCAAGAGCTTCTGGGTGCCCTTGGGCAGCTCTGTGCTGCACGGGTGCGTGACTGCGGTGACCCGTGTGAGAGCCTGCGGTGCGGGCGGTGACAGGCAGCACAGAGGCGATGTTCCTGTGCCGTCCCGCAGTGCCGGCACACGGAGCAGCGGCAGCCCCTCGCCCCGGGACACGGAGCAGCGGCAGCCCCTCGCCCCGGGACACGGAGCAGCGGCAGCCCCTCGCCCCGGGACACGGAGCAGCGGCATTCCCTTGTCCCTGTCCCGCACCCGCGTGCAGTTCCCGCGCGGAGCCGCAGGGGGCGCGCCCGGCGGAACGGCGGTAGAGCCGCAGGGAGCGCGGCCGCCGCGGGACCCCGAGCCAGCGGCTCCTCATCCACCTGAAAATCACTGCTAGCTACGGGATTGGGCTAAACTTTGATGTGCAAGCTAGACCTAAGCATTCTGAACGTGTGGCTTGGACGGGATTTGGTTTTTTATTTGTTTCCGCAGTTATATCTGGTAAGCAGTAAGTTTTCAACTTTTTTTTTTTTTAAATATACGTGGAAAATAATTCTTACCTTGTAGGGACAAAATCTTGCAGCCAGAAATAGGAGATCAATGTTGACAGTATAATAGAGAGAGAAGTTGCAAATCCCTTTAAAATGTTGTCTGCGTATTTTATAACAGCAGCAATCACCAGCCCTCCAAGTGCCTGGAAAAATACGAAGTTTGGGTTCACCAACTGATAATTTGACTGAGAGCGTCTATTTAAACACCATGCACCTACTTTAGGAAAAGTTTTTGTCTATGTTGAGGAGCCATGCATTTATTTTATATTATATACTATATATTATTATTTTATATATATTATATATATTATTATATTACTGTTGAAAATAAATATTGGAGGAGCAGTTCTTACCCCATTAAAGAAATTGTTGACCACATTACCAACATTAAATGAGTGGAAATGCTTGTACTGGACATTTTTAGCCACAGGAGGAAGAGCATATAGAGAGATAATTTTAAGCATCCCAAAATAAATAATGCTTACATGCTTTTAATTTGCACAATACTTAATCACATACTTTCTATATATTTTCCAGATTTTCATGTAGAGGTTTATGCTAATTATGATAGATCAGACTTTTGATTATATAATTCTCAGTAGCTTCAATGACACCCATTAGTTTCCCCAGTTATTTATAGAAGAGTAAATCCCTGAGTGCCTTCACAGAAAAATACAACACAAGGTCTCACCTGCAGAACAACCACCACCCAAGTAAGTTTATTGTATCCTTGAAAAAATCCATTCTTTGACAGCTGTTCTCCATCATAAATGTAAACACCCATCAGTCCAAATATGCTACCAAAAAATCCTGAAAGTACAAGATTGGTTTAAAAGTTTCAGGTGAAAAACATGCAAACAGGTTCCTCATCCTTAAAGGCTGCTCATGTACTTCTGATTTTAAAATTGGACTGTCACTTGCAATACCATCACATCCAAATGCAATCCGTTTGCTGTTCTCTTTCAAAAGCTATTCTCCACACTTGAAACAAATTCTGATTGTTTCCATTAAGATATCCTTATATACTTATCTTCCATTGCTTTCTACTGGAATAGAGTGATTTTTGTTTATAGCATATAGCAAAATACACTTAAATGCTATTTCACTTTTCCTGAAACTAGTCATGACTGAAGGCTGAAGTCACCCTATAATGTGGAGAGAAAAACAGGGAAAATACTCAGTGGAGGAGAAGGTCTCCGGCACAGGAGGAGGAGCAATTAGCAGTTTGCCAATTCAGACAAGGATCTTTGAAATAGGATTCTCCCGAGCCCAAACACAATCAATGCTTACTAGTAGAGACAATGTCAAAAGCTGAAATCGAGGTGAGACTGTGGAGTTTTTAATTTGGTGAGTACAGTGTTCTTCTATCAAATGGGAAGTTTTTCCTAATCCCTCAAGCATGATATAATGTTAGCAGCTACTCTGTGACTGTTGTCTGCTCTTGTCCTGAGCAGGAAAGGGGAAACACTTTTTTCTATTCCTTCTCTATGAAAAGCTGAATTTCATCACATTTCTCAGCAGCTGAAAAAGGCAGAATTGTTTTGAACAAAATAACACCTTCTGTTTGACAAGAAATAATTATTTTTGTAGGTAGAATTAAAAATATAAGTTTCATTCAGATCAAACCATTGCATTTTACAATTGATCTGCTAAAATAAAGAAATAAAATCACCTATTCACACATCCTTATTATGACATTGGTATGCATTAAAAACCAAATTTTTAAACAATTAATTCTAATTTATTTTCCCATCATTTTCCACAGTTTTAATAATTCCCTCTGGATATGAAAATGAAAACCTGGTTGGACATACAGGTTGTTTGTGTTTTAAGAGAAGTTCTATTTCAAAGCTCTTGCTTATGAATGCCTTGCTCCTGAATAATACAATGTCTGGAGTGGGCAACTACCTTGCACTTGCAGAAAGAAGACACCAAAGTATTTTTGAAAATGTGATTTCATGTTTTATGTATTTTGTAAAAGCTGTACTGTAAAAGCTGTCTTTATTTTATATGTATTTAATATGTATTGTTTAATGTATTTATGTATTGAAATAGTTTCTAAAAACTTTACGGAAGATGACAACATTAACTTTATTTTTATACTGAAAACAACCTCAACAATAAACACATTCTGCTGAATTTCCTATTGAGGCAGATCAAGCTCACTGCAAAAGTAAATACAAAACTCAGGTGGTCTGATTCTCACTATAATCAGCAGATATTAAGGAGAGGTTTTGATTCCTTCCACTATACTCAAGTTTCAAAACATTATGGTCATGTGAAAATGTTATCATGTATTCAAAATTAAGTTCTGCATTTTTAAGTGAAACCAGTTATAATTAAAACACAGTAGTAGGAAAATAAAGGAGAAAACAATGGCTTATTGAACAACTGACTAATTACAGAAGAAGCCACACCATCCCCTGTTCTTATAGTACTGCACTACATCCTACCAGACTCAGTACACAGCTCTGATCCACTAAATCATCTCATGACTTAACTCTACACTGTGGATTTGATCCCTAGTCCATTCTAAGGTGCTGAGAAGGTCAAATTCTGCTCAATGCATCCATTCAAATACGCCATAAATAGTTATTGCCTACAGGTGAAGACCAGAGGAGTTCCATTAGAGAAACAAAGACAACAATAAGCTTTGTTCCTGTTGTAAAACAGGAACAAAAAGATACTGCTGATGTCACATTTCCAACCCTCTAAACTGGACAAGGTTGTTTTGAAGGGAGGGAAAACTCAGGAACACAGACCAGCTCTGTTGCCTTTAATACCTAGGGTCTGGAAGATCCAAGACTGCTTTGGCAATAGAAGGTGTTTTCTTGTTGATAGGTGCAGAGTAGGTACAGCTATTTAAATAGTTAAAGATGAACTGGTCTTTTGTACATACCTCTCCCCAGTGATTAAGTACACAACTGAAAGAAACTGACCTTTGTATTGAAATAACCGTTAATTAATTACCTCAACTTATTCACAAACAAAGCAGATCTTATAGCTTGGCACTATTAATACAAAAAACTGCCTACCCAGGCAGAAGAGAAAAAAAATGTTAATTTTAAAACATCTCTAAACACTGACTTGGAAACATATTTTGTTTTAATATTCCTATATTCTCTAAAAAATAGTAAAAAAAAATTCAACTGACAGGTTCTGCACAGATACTCTATTAACAAAGAAAATCAAGAACTAGACTGAAATCAGGAAGTAACTGCTATAGATCCATCTAGCAGAGTTTGACTTTTGGTTTTAAAATAACATATATGCAGCATACCAAAATGTTTGTGATATTTTTTATTTATACATTCATTTTGCACAATTATCTTAATGCTTTGGAATGCAGTATCTCTAATAAATGATTAAAATTAAACTTACCAAGCTGAATGTTTCTGATCCACACAGACTGCTTAGTTTCCTTTAAAATTTTCTCAAAATAAACCCCAGCAAATCCACTAGAAAAGCAGGCTATGAGAACTGCCATCAGGCCCACAAACTGCGATCCTGCTGAGTGCTCCTTAGCAGGTGTTGCTTGAGAGTCTGAAGGCCACTGGATGGAAAAACAGTTACACAAAATTCACTGATGAGATCAAGTCATGAGCATCTACGAAATGCAAATTTGTTTTCTACCAACAGCAGCAGCTACTAAATATGAACACATGCTTGTAAAGTTTTGTATTTTGCACCATAAATACTTTTAAAGGACTGCAAAGCTATGGGTTTTTTTCTATGTATTTATAAGGAGTAAAATTGTGCCTGAACTGGGAGAATATCCATCAATTTAAACAGCTGGAAGATTTATGTTTTATAAGCAAGAACTGTTTTTGAATCCCAGTGTGACTTATCACGGCTCATTCTCTGCCACCAACTTGTGCCACCCAACAGCTGGTTACCTTACAAACACAAGCACAGTTAACTACTTACACCAGCTGTCTTTAAGATGGGATGAACTCTCTTTTTCATGTGCCCCTCTTTGGTGACTGTGCAGACCAGTTAAATCTTGCAATGTGTCTACTGCTAACTGAATAAGATGCAATGCCATGGACAAAAACTTTCTGAGGAGTCTGTTAAATACTGTCAGAGTGTTTTGCTCTCATTTTTCATTACTGAACCTAATCACCATTATCTTTTTCTAAATCCTTAAATTTTAAAGTAAAAAGTTCTAGGATATACTAAACTCTGCTAAAAATTCTTAGGATAGTGTCTTATCCCATGATTCTGTCCTCTGAAAACTATGAACTCTGGTACCTGCACTATTTAGAACTGAGGCCAATTTTGCTTTTTGAAATAGTCCAAAGTAAATATGCCACGCTGAACCCATGTGACAAAGTGAACATGGCCTCTACTGGTAGGGAAGATCTGTGAATTCCTAATGTCTGAAGAAATGTTCTAATAAACATTGCCATTATTATTACTTGCAGGTTGTTCCAGAGGCCCTGTCACATTCTACAGCACTGGGTTGCAAAAGAGGTGTTATCTTCTGCCTTTGAAGCATTTCTGGTGTCCTCCAGACCTGGCCTGCTGTGATTCGTAGCTCCTGACTATACTCTGGTGCTCGTGTGCAGCTGGTAGAATCAGAAAGCTGGATAATCAGTATAGAAATCCATGTTTCTTGAATAAACACATTAAAACCCCACAAACCACGTGCTAATATTTACCTGCACGAATGCCACTCCTGTCATCAATATTACTAGTGACAGCCACTGGTATACACCCAGTTTCTTGCTCAACATGGACACAGAAAACAATGCTGTGGTGAGAATTTTCAGTTGATATGTAACCTAGAAGAACCAGAAACAGTTACAACTACTACGCCACAATTCATGGGGGTTGTTTGAAACTTACAGAGAATTCCAAATATGTAATACCTGGTATGTGGCCGCATCTAGGTTTGACAATGCTACATATAGCAAGTTGTTCTGAAGAGTGTAAATTCCTGAAGGAATAGCAAGTTTAAGAGTTTCCATGGGTTTGTTAAGGATTTCATCGTGTAGCACTCTGTTCAGAGTCCGTAAATTGCATTCTACCCAAAGAAACAGTAAAAGAAATAGACATTCACTAAAAGGAAAGGGGGGGGGGGAGGGAAGAGAAACAGCAATGCTCTGTTCTTAAGCTGTTGTCCCTTTTTATAGCTATCACCATGCCAAGACCTGAAAATACTATCTATGTCTGACTTTCATGGACCTTGTATATGTAAGGAAAAATGGCTGCATCTTCCTGCAGCCTGGAGTATCAGAATGAAAACAGTTATTCAAAATACTTTGAGTTAAACTTATTGAAACCGTATCAATAATTTAAGTTAATATATCAGAGTACCACCTAGAAAGTGCATATTTAGAATCCTACAGTCATGAATATTTATGCATATCCAATGACATTTTTAAGCTGTTGAAAATCAAACAGAAACCAGATAAATTCAGTTTAAAATGTACAAAGTAAGAACTGGAGTAAATGTGAATATAGTTCTCTTTTTTTTAGCTTAAAGCTATGATTCTTTCTGTAACAGTGAAATTGCTTCTTCCCTTCTGTGTCTGCTGTTTATCACAGGTTTTTAAATTATCATTCATGCTTTGGACACATTTGAAGTTTTTAATTTTCAGCTACTTCTATATACAGATTTCTTAAAATGCCTGAGCAAACACAAACTTTGAGATGTTAGCATAAACTTCACTCTTGCACTCCTCAGTATCCACATTCTCTTAAGCAAATACACAGTATGATTGTCTTTCCAAGACTATTTCTTACACAAGGAGAAGAGAAATGCTTTGTTGTATGCCTGTACTCACATGGCTGCTTTGCAGTTGCCACTACAATACAGCATTATTGATTAGGAAAATTACTTGGTGCAAAATTTGACACATACTGCTGTCTTTGTAGACTAAAAGAACACAGGCCAAAATCTTCAGAAGTTCAGCAATAACTACTGCAGTAGAGGATAAATAACGAGGTCCTTCTTCTTTCAACGTCCGAGAATAGCGCATGGTCAGCACTAAACTTGTGGTCTGAAAAACCAGGATGCCCAAGGAGAGGTACTTTAAATTGGCAGACATTTCTTGACTTTTTCCTTTCTGAAACAGAAAAAAAGAAACAACCCCAAAGGTAATATTGCAGATATTGGGAATCACAGATTTCTTTATGTAGGTGAAGGCTCAGAAGGTATTTTCCAGGTGAAGGTGTTTTCTGCTGAGGTACAGCAGAATGCCCCTACTCCTGCCGCAATGAGCTGTTCCAAGACTGAAGAGATCTTCCCACTCTTCCACCTCTCCCAGGTCTGTCAGGTTGCGTCTCTGCCTGGTCAGGTGGCACTGTGCCAGCAAAAGGTGAGGGTTGGGCTGCTTTAAATGAGAATGAGAGGTATGCCTGGCAATGAAGGCAAAGCAGAGCTGTGGGAAAGCAGAGTTGGAGAGGAAGACATGGGATGGAGGAGCTGCAGGGGAGGCAGCACTAAACCTGTCCTGCTGATTATCCTACTTAGGAAAAATTTCATTGAATATAGATGACTTGGGCACTGCAACTGCAACTTTCTCAGGCTGCACTGACTACCACAAACTTCATGTTAGTAAAACTGTAACATCCTCATCTCTGGCAGGAACTTTCACCAAGTTGATGTCATTTTCTTTGCAATTTGTCACCAATTTAAAGGATTAACTTATTTCAGGAGACTAATAGAGACAGTAATTTTTATTTTGCAAGCACAATATGTAACAAGGAAACTTAAAAAAAGCTTGCTGCTACCCAGAATAGCACATAACTTTTGCTATGCTTCATATAAAGAACTTTCATACACAGAAACTAATGCTTTCTATAAAAGATTAACTTCTACTCCCTTCACTGCCCACTTATTCAAAAACAGAGACATTTTTTATAATGCCAAAGTTAAATCAAATCAATAACTAGAAGTTTACAACTATGTTTACAAGCAAAAGAAGAACAGTAACAAGCCAAGACAACGCATGTGGTTCTCAATTTCAGAAATCTAGACACAGCACACTTATTGGGTGCATATGGCAGAGCTGTCCCTATTTTACACCTGCAGGCACAGTTCTGACTCATTAACTATCCAGCTTTGTCCACACTGCCCAAGGATGTGCTGGTACCTCTAAATATTTGTGGCTAGAACTGAAGCTGTTTCTTGCTGACTGCATTTCTCTAGCTCAAGACGCATTTTGTTGCTGTTTTTGCAGACATTTGGAAAGCTGCTCTCTTCAAATATTTTGGACTTGCCCTTATCTTGTCTCTAAGCATTTACAGATTTTCTCCAGTCTCAAGTGTTTAAAGTCAAATTATTATCTATATGATACAGACACTTAAAAGACATTGCAGTAACCTGCAAACAGGTGTGAATTACCAACAGCCACAAAGATATGAAGTACACACTTGTATCCTACACAATAAAATTCTTTATTTCAAAAATCATGCTGCTGTAAAAATATTTGTGAAAGCATACTTGCAAATAAGGAAGAAAAAGACATAAGGAAGCAGAAACTCAGGAAGAAACACACAAGGTTCCATTAAGGAATCTTGATAGGTGATACTTTTGTATGAACTATAATCTCATTTAACTTCTGAAGAAACAACTACTAAAGATGCAACTGCACTGAGCAATATGAATCAAACAGAAATACAAAGTATGAAGGAGAAGAAAGCTGCAGACAATACTCAAGACTTGCTGTATTCCACTGATTCTGGTGGAATAATCCATTACATAAGGATGTTAACTGTGGAATTATGCATACCCAACAACAAAACCAAGAAGATCTGTTAGTTGAAGAACAACTTCGAAGAATACCTTTGCTACAGCTGAGAATAAGGAGGAGAAAACAGTTTCTGCAAAGGGATAAAGAAGGGACATGCATGGTCAGAGACCATGCTTTCTGGAGAAATACCAGCAACACAAAAAGGGAGAGGCAGAAAAAGGTAAAGGAAAAAAAACTACTGAGAGAAGATACAGAACTGAATTTCACTAAAAGGCCTGCCTATCACAAAAAACCCCTGACATTTATGTGAGCAAACTTGAACAAACAATTTCTTTCACCTTTTCCATCTACCTCATTTTTTAGTATTGAGACCTGAAAAACTGGAGATAAGGAGCAATATATTGTTAAGATGAAAAACACTGAATTTCATGAAAGCACACCTACAGATAAAAAAAGTTTTTTAACTTTTGGTTTTCAGTTTTCAAAATGCTTCTGAACAAAATATAGATAATGAGAACAGCACATATCCCTCCTGGCTCAGACCCAAATTTCTTCATTCTGTCAGCTTGTGAAATGAGGAAGTGTTTTAAAAGTGTTCAAAATTATCAGATATCAATTCTGTAACCTTCAAAACAGGTCATAATATTAAAAATAATGTTCACATTAATTTTTTTGCTGAAATATAACCATCTATTTATGAAGCAGCTTAAACTGCAATTTAAAAAGTAAATCTCGGCTATGCTGTTTATGAGCAAGCACCAAAGCAATCAGCACGAAAATAAACCAGCAAGCACAACACTTTGATAAGCCCATCAGCAAAGCCATAAAGAACACATACCACATCATCATCTTTAACTTCTGTCTTGTCTTCTTCAGTAGTCATGATCAAAAAGGGAACTTCCCCCAGATAATGTATCTCAAGAAGTCACCAGTAGCAGAAAATACTTCCTTACTGTAAGTCACTAATGCATTTCAAAGTTTCAAAAGTTCACACAAAGTGGAATCTAGGTGTCCAGCATGACAGCTGAAATAAGGGTATTTGTTAAAAGTTGTCCCACCAGTGGTCAACAAGACACGCTTGTAGACAGCAAGTATGTGAAGTTTCATGCTGTACTTACAAGTTGGTTCACAGAGCAGGAACTAGAGTCCTGAAATGTACACATACCAATAATATAACCACTCTCCAGAGCACACAGAACATCTTATCAGCTCTCCTGGTCCCTTCTGCTTTCTTTTACAAGAGTGGCTTATCAGCTCACAGACCTCTGTGCAAACTGGGAACAATCCAGAACAGGAGCAAAGTATTGAACTTTGAACAGTTGCGTTGTCTTCAACTGCAACTTCACAGCAGCTTTAGATTTACAGGTGATTTAGATTTACCAGAGGTGTAAGCACTCACTGTAGCCATGAGTTCCTGCTATCCTCACAGCAACAGCCTGTGCAGCTACAGAACAAATGAACTATTGTCTTCAGTGACAGCCCACACCTGCACTGTCTTAAACCAACAATGATATTGAAGTGCCCAATGCATTTCCTGTACAACTTGGATTTCTTACTGGGCTTTGGAGTGCAATACTTTGAATGCACCAATTGGCAGGATGCCTCCATTTGAAAATTCAGATTTAGGCTTGCTAATTCAGACTGGAAGTTGCTTGGTCACACGAACTGTATCTAACAGTGGGGTGTGCTAGGGACCTGCAGTTCCCTGACTGTAACACTAAATAACCCATCTCAGGGACTGGGCTCATTACTCTTCTCTTCTGCTAGCTGATGTTAAAAATAAAGCCTCTTCTGCGTCATTTCTTCAGTGTGCCATGGACACACCCTCAGCCACACGGAAGGCAGCCCTATACAGGAGCCAACATGCAGGAAGCCAGGAAAGGATTTACAGCCACATAATATTTGAATTCAGTACATACAGCTGGATAAAATACAGGTGGATTCTACGTGAAGAGCTGTTCCCCTTGAAAGTGAAAAGGAGAAGCCCCCGGAAAGGTTTTCAGAACACAAACCACAGCAAAGCAGTCTATACAGGAAGTAATACTTTCAGCTCAAAGTACCCTACTGTACAAAGTCTGAAGAAGAATAACTCTTTAAAGGAAGCAGATTTTTTAAAGTGGAAAATCACATATTTCCATCTCAAAATATTCATTCAAAAATGAATAAATTTCTGACTTGCAGATTTTCATCTCCCTCTGTCATACCTCCAACCCAGGCTAAAATTTAGTGGTTTACACTTTATTTTTATTTTGTCCCTACACTTTCCCTCCTAAAATACAGGTAAATTCTAACATTTGCAAATGAAATTAGGCCATAATCAATTTGACTTAATGAATGGCACACGAAAACTCACTGACATTAATCAGAGTTTACTACAGAGCAATAGGATTACAGGACTTTTCATAACCTTAAGATTTTGTCTTTTAAAGATCTGATGGCACAAACTTCTGAGTTTTTCAGCTGCTAAGTATCTACTGTTGCAAAATCCTGTGCAAAATTAAGGATTAGTTTATGAACTGATTTTATTCTTGACTTTGTAGATGGACTCAAAATCTTTGTAGAAGGACTCAAAATCAGAATTACAAGGAGTGTCAGAGAAAACTTGCATGAAAAACTCCAAGCACCCAATATTATCTGAAGAAGTAGAGGACAGACCAAAAAATAAAAGAATTAACAATAAATTCCAGCAAGTCTCATAAAAAAAAGTAGGTTAAATTCACCAAAAGATTTGACAAAAATAACCTCTACTGGCAACTATTTCTCTACTCCTCCATACTCTGTCACAAGTAAGGTTTAATTTTAAAAAAGAAAAATAAACTAACTACTATCATGCTCTAAATCTTCACAGTGATGTCATTACACGAATTAAATTCCTTCCAGCCTAGCTGTGAAATGTTTTCACTTCTGATAGTCTTTTAGAGTAAGAAAGCCAAGATACAGGAGTTATTTTTCTTAGCTCTTATTTCATTTTACGACTAATCAGTTTAACACTGCTCAGCCAAAAAAAAGGCATTTGTGTATTAGTTAAAATGCAAAGACCAACACAGTAGACAATCAGCGTCTCAAAACTGCCAAAGGCAAAGTTTAAATTTTCTGTGCCACTACACCAAATTCTCCATATGGGATCTGCAGGAAAATAAATACTGATTGAGTCTGCCTCTGTGTCATTCCAGTGGTACAGGTATGGGCACACTTCTGGGTATTTGCTTTGAAATCAGGATAACAGATTAAAGAAACAGGATGGTGTTCTCCCATTTCTCTAATGAAATATGAACCTAGTGCTGATGCTACAGCTATACAAATATAATAAGCTTTCAACAAAGAAAAAGCACAGTTGGAAGGTGGAGTAAGAGCTAACTCACAGAACCTGAAGAACCTATTTTTAAAAGACTTTTTTCTATGCTTTTCTTGCTTTCTGCATACATTGCCCTCTTCCCTGTGCTCGGTAACACACAAGTAAAGTGTAATTTTTTGCAACGTAACTACATTCCTCAGAAGAAAGCTCTGTTCCATAAATATTCTTTTTTTTTAACAGAATATAGCTTTGTATTTACCAGAAGTAGTATCTAATGCAATAAATACTTTAAGTATAGAAATAAATGGAAGGAAAGAACCTCATGAAGTTCAACAAGGCCAAGTGCAAGGGTCTGGACATGGTCTGGGGTAATTCAGGAGCAGGTTACCCAGAGAAATAGAGAAACTCCATCACTGTAAGTGTCCAAGGCCAGGCTGGATGGGCTTTGAGCAACCTGGTCTGTGGAAGGTGTCCCTGACCATGGCAGGGGGTTGAAAACAGATGATCTTTAAGGTTCCTTCCAACCCAAACCATTTCATGACTTCATGTCAAATATCCCACATGATAACAGAGGGTGCATGGACCTCTCCAAATCTGGTTAAGTGCTGCTGAACTGCATTCTGAAGTAGATTTTACATATACACAAATAATTGAACCGCCACATTGGGACTGCTACAATTGACAATACGTTTCTTTCTGCCCTCACCACCACAAGATGAAATCTGTCATTTCACTGTAATTGTAGTAATGCACATCCTCAATATTTCTGATAATCTTAAACCTTGTATTTCTCACTTTAAAATGTCACTACTGTGTTTTCAATTTTCCTCATACTGTGAACAGGTTTCTTATTTGTTCCCTCCCATAAACTATCTACAACTGCCAGCTGTTCCTCCCCAAATACCTGGGACTTTGCAACTAAATCACTGCAAACCACTTCATCATTTAAAAACTTACCTTGTTCTTTCTTTTGTTTTCCAGTTTGTTATTCATTTTTCTTGCTGGAGACATTATAAAGTGCACTAAGTACACTACGAAAAAAAACAAAACTGTGCTTCTCTTGCAGCCTGTACACTTCTACAGAAGTGAGGTTAAAAGCAAATCCTCTAGCAAAGTTTTTTTTTCCTTACTCTTTGAGCAGGAACTGAGGAACAAAGATTTTTTTCACATGAAGGTTTCCTTCAGGCAGTATTTCCAATTTCTCCGTTTACATTTAAAAAAATCTTAACTGGTGAAAAGAATTAAAAACATAACTGCATTCAAGCAGTATTTTTAAGACAAGGATATCAAGTAGAACACAGTATATCACTGCTGGACCTTGCTCCTGCAACGTCAACTTGCTCCCTAGGCACAACCGTA
Source organism: Drymodes brunneopygia (assembly GCA_013400955.1). Classification (NCBI taxonomy): domain Eukaryota; kingdom Metazoa; phylum Chordata; class Aves; order Passeriformes; family Petroicidae; genus Drymodes; species Drymodes brunneopygia. Next base: position 544,109 of record VZTZ01032219.1, on the reverse strand, counting down.
TCTCGTGTGCTGGGTTTGGCTGGGGTAGAGTTCATTTACTTCACAGCAGCTGCTAGGGAGCTGTTTGAGATTTGTGCTGGAAAGTGTTAATAACACAGGGACATTTTCACTATTGCTGAGCAGGGCTTACACTTTTCTGCCTCCCACCCCACCAGTGAAGAGGCTGAGAATGCACAAGAAGTTGGGAGGAGCACAGCCAGAAGAGCTGACCTCAAGAGACCACAGGGACCTAGACTATATGGCATCATGCTCAGCACATATAGCTGGGAGAAGACAAAGGAAGGAGGGGAGGTTCAGAGTGATGGTGTCTGTCTCCCCATGTCACTGTTCCACGTGATGGAGTCCTGCTTTCCTGGAGATGGCTGAACACCTGCCTGCCCATGGAATGAGGTAAAAGAAATCTTTGGTTTGCTTTGCTTTGCTTGCATGTGCAGCTTTTGCTTTACCTACTAAACTGTGTATGAATCAACCCTCAAGTTTTCTCACTTTTATCCTTCTGATTGTCTCCCCCATCCCACCAGGGGATGTGAGCAAGTGTCTTTGTGGTGCTTGGTTGCCAGCTGGGGTTAAACCACAACTCTTGGCCATTTTAAAATCATGCAGATGATTTTTAAAGCTGGCAAGTGCACCTAGGTACAGAGCAGTTACACATTAAATGGTAACTGTTAAAGATCAACCAACGGTTTCTTCTCAACTTTGCTCCAAAACTTGACTTTTGCCAAAGATAGTGGAAGCTGCATCAGTGATTCACTGGCCATATATATCACCCAACCAGGAAATTCCATCACTGCCAAGTCTAACAAAGGGAATGCAATTACATATTAACTATTAACTAAAGTCTAATTTCAGATAATGCTATAAATTGCTTGAGACTCAGGAAAAGTTTTCTTACATGTTGACAGAAAACTGAGCAGAAAGGGAACCTGGGTGAGTTTTTTTATGAGCTCCCAAAGGTTTGCTGTTTGTGTCTTATGTGGGGAAAAAAAACCCCAGCATTCTAATCTATGTATCAGGTAGGAAGAGGAAAGCATTGTGAATCTTAAAATGTGAAATCTGTGGCTAAGTGCTCTTTAAGCCCACCATCTTTATCCTTTACACCAAACCTAAGAATCCAGAGATCATATTTTTTTGACTGATGAAAATTTGATGAATATTATACAAATCACATATTGAGTATAAATACTCAGCATTCTGGAAATTCAGACCCTCATTGAGCTAAATGTTAACACCAGCATTTCTTTAAGATGAAGACTTCGACTCTGCCCAGTAGTGCAATACTTTTATATTGACATAACAGTCATTAAGCCAAACTCTGCCCGCCAGCACAGAAATTTGATACAAGCTGCCTGAACTGCTTCTTGTTTTCACACAGTACGTACACTGTGTTCATTGTATAGATCACAGTATAGATGGATCCCAGCAGCCACATTCAGACTCAGAGCGCAAGGAGCCATTCAGTTCTCAGTTCTGGTTCAAATGCCCACCCTCCTCAAGCACACAGGAGTGCAATACCATGAACCAAAGGACTCCAGCTCCTGCAGATGCATCAAGCCAGTGAAGGAGCTTGATTTAAGGTGCTGAAGACCAAACATTGAATCCAGCTGGGGTTCAGATGCAGCTTATACTTAATTCTATTTATGAATTACGAGTCAAGTCTGGGTGCTCAAGGCAACACAGTGTGAAAACGCCTCAGTCAAGGTGACCTGCTTGGAGGAGAGTAACACAAACTGGATCCTACAGGCAAAATCAATCTGTAGGCACTGCAGCATGCCAGTAATTACAAATAAAATGAGACCACTGAATAGCACTGAAGGGGTATAAATGTAAGACAAGGTTCACAAATCCAGTGGCAAAATCCTGAACTCCTAACCATCTGACATTATCATTCCAGATCCTAAGAAGTACAGATGTTAAGAATCTCTCCTCCCCTCTAGAGACATCCTCCATTGATGTGATCCAGCTGTGCAGCCTCCTGAGTTTCAGCAAAGGCATGGAGCCTGCACAAGCAGCACGAAAAGGGTAGGAACTGAAGTAACCAGTAAAGAATAAGCCCAGGCAGCAAGCAATTCAAGAACAATATGGGAGGAAAAACTGTGTCTAGCAAGCCTGTCCCAAAGATGTCATGCACAAGTATGTGTTGTGCTCCCTTAATGCTGACAAATCCAGAACTGTTTTAAGGGCACATGTGACTTGAATTCCACAGGTACTTGGCTCAGATGTTCCCTGCCTTTTCTTGTTATTGTAAACAATAGCGTAACCAGAATAAGGAATTAGGCTGTGTAGGCAGCCTGTGGGACTGTTGAAGGTAGAGTTACTCCTAACAATACATTGCTCTAAAGAAAGCAAATTTATATTTACTAGAACCAGTCTTTCCCCAAACCAGTATTTTTGCTACACATACTACTTCTACCAACCAGAACATCCTGCACCGCAAACCAATGGCTCCTTATCTCCCAGAACTGTGATTTGCAATCACAAGTTCTTCTCACAATGTACAAGGGGATCATGAACTACCATTTCCAAAGGGAGAGGTTATTGTAAATCACTTTCTCTACAACTGTCACCTCCCTCAAACTCACCCTGCAGCCTCTAGCTCAACTCCGTGTGCACACTAGAAGTCAAGTGCAGTGCCCATGGAGAGGGGCAACCCCACAGATTTCAGGAAAAGCAGTTCATCAGCTAATGGTAATTCTAAGACCCACCTTGTCACTCTGCACATATGTTCTTTGAAAAGCAAAGGCTGCCTTAGATTCCAATCTTCCTGTACAGAGGCCACCATGAAAAATAAAACTTCCCACTATGGTGCTCACTCAGTTTTAGAAAGGTTTGTTGCCTATGTTCTTTATGTCCCAAATGACACACTCCTTTTTTGCTCAAAGCTGTGCCACTGTTCTCCACCCAATCATTCTTTCAAAATATTTTATCTGGAATCCAAGTCTTCCTCACTCTGGTTTAAAACACAGTGTATAGGATTTAATAAAGTGAAACAACTTGGGTTACCTTCTGATATTTATCTTTTACCTTTCAGTTTATTCCATAATATACATTATTACATTTATTATCTCTCTATCCTCTGAGTTTCTGCTTAATCCTTAAGTGCTGTACTGTTAGTGTTTCCTCATTTCAAAAACTTGGTATAAAATTGTGATACCATGCAAATACTTATAAAATGTGCATTTCTGTGAACTTTACGTGCAGCACCACATCACGCATAGTGAGCATCTCCTCAGCAGAGCACCAGCAAGGGAGTCACAACCTTAGCAGCACTGACACAGCTCTGGCCACATCCCTGTCCCTTCCGTGGCCGCTTCCCCACAGCAACTCCAACTTCACCCTCTCCTCCCTCTTGCCCAAACCGCTCCATTTCCAGACATTTCTCTCGGTGTCTCCTTAATCCCACCCTTTCCCTCCCCAGCCTGCTCCCACAGACCTGCTTCCCTTCCCATCCACTACCCCTAAACGCCTGTCCACAGCGCAGGCCTCCCTCGGGCTGCCCCTCACGCACAGCCCCGCACGGCTGCCCGCGGGCGGCCCCGGCCGGGCTCTGCTCCNGGGCAGCGGCGGGAGGCACGGGCGGCCCCGGAGCCTGCGGCCTCTTCAGCGCCGAGAGCTGCGCGGCGGCCCGAACCGGGAACGGGCAACTTCGGCAGCCACTGGCACGAGCGTTTTGTATGAAACCCATCACAAATTTATTAGAGAATGGTAGCGCTGGTTCGAATTCAGGTATGGGCCTCTCAAACAGAACATTAATGTGTTGTTCGAAGAAACAAATTGTTCACCAAATTTTGAAGACCGTAGATAGGCATAATTTTGTGCTTCAATTACAGGTTGATTTACCGATGGTTGGCAAAGGGTAGTGCTGCACATCAAAACCTGGTGAAATCCTGGCCCCGCGGAAGCTGGGAGCAGGACTTGAATGGAAACTTCTCCCACCAATTACAGTTGTAAACCGTGACAGAAAGGCACGCTACTAACAGTGGTAATTTTAATAGCAGGCATGTTCAATAAGACGCTCATTACAAGTATGCTTTAGGTGAATGTGCTTTCTTAACACCAAACAGAAGGTGGCTCTGAGAGCTCCAGAAGGGTTTGCTCCAAGGTGTGGAGCTGCTCCTGAGCTCACAAATGGGCCGTGGTATTTCAGCGAGCACACCGATGTACCTGCTTGCAGATGTACACATCACTCATGAAATTAACCTTTCAGATATATGAAGTATCACAGGTTACACGAAATACTTGAAAAAATGAGCCAAGATGTTATCAGTTTTGTGAATTTAATTTATTTTTTATTTGTTCCAAGAAAAAAGGCTTTCAGCAGATTGGAGTTTATCAGCCTAATCATGTGCTTCTCTGCAGAACTCCAGGTATTTACAGTTGGTTTGAATTAAGTTAATCATGTCTTTGCTCTGAGTTGTTTCACTTTTCTAATGAATAAACTTTTATTACCCCAAAAATTTTTCAGTCCTGTGGAATTTTTTCTTTGCTTTGTAATCCCCATATTGAATTTGCATTTGATTACAAAAGACTAAAACCAATACTCTGATACTACTTGAGGATCTTTTCTTTTGTCCCATGGAGAGATGCTTATCAGAAGTTTACATTAACCTTATTTTATGCTATGATTACCAGGCACAGTGTTCAGTTTGAATATACAACAATTTATTTCACCTTGTCCACTTAAGTTAATAACCAAATATTTTCTAAGTGTTCGTTTGTCACACCAATCATTTCAGGTAGGTGTTCATTGCATTCCCTATTGGAAATAAAAATAAATCATATAGGTAGCGTACAATATGCTCTCCTAAACACTGACACAACTAATGATATCTACTAATGACTAAAACCAGAAGTAATCTAATGAGGGGCATGACATACCAGCTAGACATGCAACGTAACAGCCAAGTAGCATCCGCCAATTTGAATTAATGGTATTTTTTTCCTTACATTAGGTAGTCTAATAATACGGAATACAATCCGTGTTTAGGATGTCAAGGAACTCTTTAGAAGTTCATATAGACCATTTTGATACAGCAGCAGAGAGAGCAAAGGCACTCAAAACACTGAATAACATCAGGAGTTGGGGAGTGGAGTGTTTCCCAGCAGAGCTCTATTAAAAAAAAAAAAAAGGAGAGATATTTGATAAACCCATTCCTAAATAGTTCTATTTATTGATATTATAAAGGCATAGAAATTTTCAGAGAAATCTTTTTCTAGTAGCCCCTTCTGTTATGTAGACACTTCTGATGTGAAAAGATCATTTGCCATATTTATATTAATGGGTGTTTTTCAGTGATAGTCAGGGTCAAAAGTATAAAGCACCTATGTGGTCCTACTTCTCTTCATTTTTGTTAAGACTATTTCATTTATTACGTTGCACATGTGTTCCCAAACATTTATTCAGATGTAGGAAATTTGACAGATTTCAGTTTTGTGTGACATGTATAGGAAGAAACCAGTAGAAATTACGAAGAGGAAAAGTTCTTACCACTTGACTGCCGCCTGAGTAAGGTGATTGCTGAAAAAAACAAACAAATAAATTTATAGAGGTGTTCCCAGCCAATGGTTTTGAACACAGTTTTTTCCTATGATCAACAAGATTTTAATACCTTAACCCACAGCGTGGTTTTAAGTTGTTCAATAGGAAGGTTGAACTGATACTAATACAGAATGTTTTCTTCAGACCAAATCATCCCAAAATTGCTCTACCCACCACTCAGGTTCTTTGTTTACTAAGAAAAGAAGATGAAAGTGCTGTGATGGAAGTATTCTTACCGGTTTCCCAGAGTAAGTGCTTCCTGAGCCAGAGCCACCCTGTGAAACAATTATGAACCATTTAATTTTGTCATACAAGGCTGCAGCGAACAGCATCCAAAGAGCACACAGCAACCTTGAAAATGCCCTGGATATTAGTGGTTCTGATTGTGATTTTGATTTTACCATTTTCACTGCCCTTTTCTCCCCTATTTTAATTTAATGGTCTCAAGTAAGCACAGCTGTGTCTTTTTTATTTCATGAACAGTTTCAGAGCAATGGGTCAAAGCACTGTCTTGTCTGAACTACAGAGTTGGAAACAAACAACTGCCCTGATATTTAAATACATCATTCTTATTAGACTGTCCCAAGCATGTTCCTATGAGTAAGTAACAGAGTATATCAAAACTTTGCTATGGGAGGAATAAATGCTGCCTCATCCTAAGATTCAGATTTGAACAAAATACTCCACTCTTTATTGGTAATTTTTCTCAGAATTTATCATTGTAACATATGTTTAAATTTCACCCTCCTTACCTATTTTAAAACCCAATATCCCCATTTCTAAATTCTTTGTGGAATACTGAAAGAAGAATATCCTTACTGGCTTTCCTTGTTGACTGCCTCCTGAGGAAGAGGAACCCTGAAAAAAGAGACCTGTTTTTGACTCTAAGTCTATTTGTGCTTAAATTATCTTGCTATCTGGAATAAAAGACCACAGAAGAATAAACACTGTTCTGTATCAGTCATCCAAAAATCCCAGGCAAAACCTTATCTGAAATACAAATATTTAACATCTAAACGTTAAGAGTATTCTCTCAAATGTTGTATTGGACAATTTAATACAAAATTCTCAAGAAGAATACTTTTGTAGTTCTGTGTTTAATATATGGAATGGAAAAATAATAAGGTCCAATTAAACAGTAGTTCACCTGTTATCAGTCTGTGGTTACATTTGGGAAAAGAAGTCAACAAAAAAAGAGGCAGATGTTAAGAGTCCTTTACTGTACAGCCCCTACTTAAAGAAAACTCTAATAAGAAAGGTAGTTGAATATAAAAGTAGGTACAGAAAAATTAGATGTTTTGAAAGCATCTTATTCAGTTTTCTGGTTAAGTGGCTCTGCTTATTTAAATAGCATTGCCAACTTTGAAATGTTACAAGCATTAAGTTTTAAGAAATGCCATCAAATGGGTACAGAAAATGTCTCACTGTTAGGATTCATATATTAGAAAATGTAACATTTATGGCCACTTTTTATTAACAAGTACCTCTTTTCTATAAGAGATAAGCTAAAACATTTGTATCTCCTGCCATTGAATGACAAGAGCAAGGTCCAAATTACATAGTAAAGAGTAGTCTGAAATGGTAGAAGTTGAAAATATGCATATTTAAATGACAACTATTATTTCCTTTGAAAAGAAAAAGTGTTTTCTTCAAAGCAAGACAGAAATACGTAAGACAAAATGCATACCAAATCAGTGAAAAACTGAGCTCTGAGCATAAAGTGTATGATTATTATGAATTCAAGGAGAAATAGCTGTTCAGAAGTTCCTTACACAAATACACACACACAGAAATAAAAATCCACTGGTTTCATTCTGTGATTAGCACAACTTCAGCTACATAGTAAAGTGCTGTCTTGAAACTATGAACTGCGTGAAAATAAATATTTTGTTTCCTTTTGTTGAGAATGTCTCAGACAATTAAATCTTGTGATAATCTTTGCATATTAAAGTAATTCTCAGAGAACTGTCTAGTCCATAACGAACTAAATATAGGTTTTTAACAGGTGTATAAGAAAAAAGAAAGGTAAATTTGGATGTTTTGTACTTACTGGTTTACCATGTGGTCTGCCTCCAGAAGGATATGAGCCCTGTAAGAAGTCAATCAAACTTGTATTAATTGAATGAAAAGTCTTCTAACACTGTCTTGAGACAATTTCTATGGTACTTAGGACAAGTTTATTTGGGTGTTCTTTGAAGTAAAAAATGTAAATGGGGTATCTAAAATTTCCACTCTGTACCACACACCTCAGCAATGGCAATTTGAATCAGGAAACAGTGTTATGAAATACAGCCTGGCAACTGTAGTATGTTCAAAGGAATGGTTTACACAGAGCAGTAACTCATTGTAACCAAATCTTTTTTTCACCTTACTGAAACGACTTTGATCTGTATTACCTCCACTGTTTAAACTTAATGAAATGGCCAAATTATCTTTCATCATCAAATAACTGACCTGATCTAGAAAGTATGTTAGGAGAGAGTTAGGAGTGATGGGATGGAAAGAGAATATACTCACCTGCCCACCATATTGGCTGCTTCCTGATGGATAAGATCCCTATTAAAAAAATTACAGAAAATTAACAGCAGTTACTTTTTGTTTTTCTGTGCAGAATCAAACTTCACAGGACTTTTGACAGGAGATCTCAGTCATAAACTGGAAAGTATATTAATCTAAAAAGATGCAGTGAAAGACTTCTAACCTAATGCCTCTTAAGTTCTTCAACAGCTGAAAGTAGTGATTTGGGCAAACAGTCACAAAGCACCTGCTGAGATTGTTCTGTTACATAAATAAATGGACCAAAAGTGTCTTACATATGGCTCTATTAAAGAGAAAAAATCAATCTACTTTGTGATTTTCTCTTACGTCAGATGTGTTCAGAGAGCACCATGTGTATTATTGTAAAAACATTGTTAATATTACCAAATATGTAGTTTGGGAAAAAAATTGATTTGCAGCTGTTAAAAATCCTCTCCATTTTACATGAGATTATCTTTTTAATAGAGTGATACTGAACTTCAGTGCTTGGCAGTGGAGTAAAAAGAAATTAATTTTTTTAGTGTGGTAGAGTGAGACATTGCAAACACAGTAATACTAATGAAAAATAAGCTCCATCTTATGAGTTATCCATTTCATCTGTCAGCTATTGCACTAGTAACGTTTTTGAATCAGTGGCAAAGAGTCTGCATAAGGTACATGCTTAACAGGAAGAGTCTTAGGTTTAAGCTGAAGAGGAAAGTGGTGTTATTGTGTGCAACACATCAGAATTTATGTTTTTAAAGAAGTGTCTATTGGTATATTTTGTACTAAATTTTCCAAGTATTTAACGTAAATATAAAAAGGGTTCATAAAAATAATCACTTGAGATAAGAGGCATTCTGAGGTAAAACAACTAGAATAATGATCTATGGAATTTCTTTAAATGGAAGTTTGTTTGTGCTACTCCATTTTGAGTAGACCCCAGCTACTGACAGTCCCTGTTTTCAAATACTAATTAGGAGTAAAATGACTCTAAAAATCTGTCAGTATATGCACTGCATAATATTTTTCATTTAATACATTTCAAGTAGAAAAAAGATTTTGAAAACAAAGAAAAGTTGCTTGCCTGTCCACCATAATGACTGCTTCCAGGATATGAACCCTGTAAAAAGAATGCAAAATTTTCTATAAATAATCTTTTAATAGCATCAAAAATTTTAAATGGCAAAAAAAATCCTGGACCTAATACAAACAGTACTCATGACACTGATTAACTGGAAGAACTTTACACAATTAGTAATGCAGTGGCAAATAACTAGTTATCAACACATCATATTGGTGGCTAGTGCAGTGAGATGAACCCTGAGAATGATTCTTCAGTAATTTTTTAAAGAAAGTAAGAAAGCTTCTGTAATTACAAAGTAAAATTTTGGCTCTTGTATGTAGAAGGATATAACTGAAATGTCAAGAGTGATTGAATAAAAGCCCTGTGCACTCTCTGGAATTATTGTACCTATCTCTGTGACTAAACTGAACTCAATATTTCATGGCTTCTGGGGAAATATGACAACTGAGCCATGTTTATTCCTGAGGAACTAATCTGTGTAAATGTTAGAGACAAACTGCCTACCTGTCCACCATGGTAGTTGGTTCCTGCAAAAGAGCCCTGTATTCAACAGAAACAGCAATGTTTACTCTGCATTTACTTCAATGGCACAGTGATAAAAACTAAGAGAACATAGTGACCTGTTGCAACGATCGCATCATTTTCACTGCTATTATTCTGATTAATCTTGATTTATATGTCAAGTAATATATATGTGTATATATATAATGTGTATATAAGTGAGTATTATTATTATTATTATATCAATTCTAATTTATATATTGTTTTCAGCACTTTTGATTCTCAGAATTGGCATATATGTAGTGGGTTATACACTTGGGCATGTAGTTTTGCTTGATTACACAGACCAAGAAAGAAAAGTAATGATCCAAGCAATTTTAACTGTACTGAAAAAAACAGAGGGTAACTTAACCCTCCTTCAGAAGTAAATTAAGTTGATCTCAGCAAAATGGGGGGGGGGGGGGCGGATTTTTATGGTTGGNNNNGGGGGGGCAGATTTTTCATGTTTGGATTTTTGGGGGGTTTTTTAGGAATTTAGAAAGAAATAGGAAATATACTAATTAGACAGAAAAATGGAAATAGCTTTAACTTTTCCAAATGTGTTGCTCTGCTCCATTCTAAAAGCATTTGAAGCCAAGATTTTAGATCTAAGTTTCATTAGTTCAATCATAACGTTAATAACTATCATCAGAACTAAGTCCAAAACCCAACAGATACACTATGAAATATTTAGGAAACAGGTTCTTAGAGAAGTCCCAGGCCTCTCTTGTATAGAAAACTGAGTAGCTAATTTAGAATGCAATACCATGGTTGCAAGTCACTTAATAATTTTGTCGTTAGAGAGTTCAAAATTGCTCATTTTAGCATAATGTGGAAAAAGCTTTCATCATGCATAGAATTTCATAGACAGAATTATTTCAAGAAATGTAGTTCCTTGGGAATTTTCCAGTGTGTGCACATACTATGAAAAATACATAAAGATGAAAAATACTTACTGAACCTCCACCGGGGCACACACACCCACCCTGTACAAAACACAACCAAACTTACTTTCCTGGGTCTATGATTGGAATAGACCTCTGAATTAGTAAATCAAACTCACATTCTGCTACTGTAAGAAAATGGACTATAAAACAGTGCTCGTAAACTTATCAAGCTCCATTTTAAAAGGTAGTTTCTGTTTCTCTCTGCTACTCTTTTAGGCTAGCTGTGCACTTACTGATCAAATTTTTGAAGATAAGAGTCTTCTAATTTCTCATCTAAAATTTACCGTAAAAACCTACTTACAAAAGGATAAGTAAAAAATTCTGAATAGCGATACATATTTTTTTTTCCCTTGAGGAGACCAGAGCACCTGGAATTTCCCCAGGGAAGTGGTCACATAATTCAAGAAGCATTTGGACAATGCTCTCAGGCACATGGTATCGTTTTTGAGGTGTCCTGCACAGGGCCAGGAGTTGGACTCGATGATCCTGATGGATTCTTCCAACTCAGCATATCTAGGATCTTATGGATACATAAAGTGCTCTTTAGAAGACTTCCAGTGGATGCCTATTAGGTAACTTCTACTCTGATAAAACTTAGTAAGAGGTGGCCAGGGGTTCACTATTCAGTGTCTCACTTTCTGCATTCAATCTGGATAAAACGTGTGAAGGGAAACAGTTCTTGTGAAGGAAAGTTACATGAAGCAATTTGTGAGTATATGAGTTTCTAGCAGAACTGAACAGTACAGAGAAAAAAGTGTACCTGTCCACCAGACTGTCTGACTCCTGAAGAAAAGCCCTGGAAAAATGAGTAACTTAATTACTTCTGTGTTACTGAGTAACATTCTCACTTACTCTCTGTGGTTCTCAGTCTTTCAAATTGCTTCCATTTAAACATAACACAAAAAATTGGCCTCTTAAACCATGATATGTTGAAGAAACATTTCCATGCAGTATCACAGGCCCCTGTATCATTTGCTCTTAACGTGATCTGAAATACTAGACAGACTCATACTTTGCAATTCTCCTTCAGTCTGGCTTAAAGCTATTCTATCCTAGAATGTTCCTTTTTTGCAAAAAATACTGGTCTGTTTTCCTGATGACCTTTGTACCCAAACTGCAAATACCATGAAAGTAGAAGCTTTACCTGTCCACCATACTGGCTGCTTCCTGAAGAAGCCATACCCTAAAGAAATGAAAAAGCATTTATATTTGTTGCACATTCTTTAGCTTATGACCTGACACAGAAAAACACATTTTATTTGTCTTCCATGCATTATGTGCCACAGGGACATGAACATTTACTCTATAACCATACTGAAATCCACTGGCCTTTACAGTGGCTGCTGTTTAAACAGAACAATGAAGCTTGAATCGAAGTCATCTTCAGGCAGGTTTGAGTAGTGCTGCTGCCCTGGACTGTGTGCTCAGAGCAGCCTTCTCTGCTTTGCTTATGTGACAGGGCTGACACAGCAGAAAGTCAGATATTCATCTGTTGTGCCTAAACACTCATTTGCTGTAAGACATCCCTTTAAAAAACATTATGGTTTTCATTTAAAAAAAAAAAAAAGGTGAACAATGGAAAAAACAACCCACAAACAGAAAAAAAATTCTCACCTGTCCTCCGTAATGGCTGCCACCTGGGAAAGATGGACCCTGAAGCAAAAGTGCCAATTATTTCTCAAATCCAAAAGCTTCTTTAAGAGCTTTTAAAAGAAACACTATGTTTTTCCTCTGTTTCATGATGAAAAATTACGGGAAGATAAACACTCAGCCTGTTGCTTTATGTGTCACTCCATATTAGAGGCTATACCTCCAGGCAGCATTAGGAACTCTATCTGTCATCTTTCATTTCACAGGGGCATGGGACAGCTCTTAGCAACTCCTCACCTTCTCCCCTCTTCCTATTTTAAACCACACTGCTTCTCAGACACCAACTCTGCTACTGCATTTTGCTGAAGGAAATGAGGTGGAGGAGAGATGAATCTGTTTCCAGCCACTCCTTACTGTTAAAGCTAAGAAACCTTGACAGCAGCAGGGCAGGTTGGAGGGCAGAACAAGACAAGGTCAGAACTGCATTTAATACAACAGAAGCAGAAGATCTCCATAGTTTTTGTATTGCTTCACATCATACATCTTTAGACACCTATCTGTTATCAGATAAACAGAGTTTTCACAAAATACTTTTTCAGTCAATGTAAAAGTACCAAGTTTTGATGTGGAAACTGTGTGTTAGAATAAGAACTGTACAGGAAGAGATTCTCACCTGTCCTCCATATTGGCTGCCTCCTGAAGAAGGTGAACCCTGAACAAAAAAGAATTAAATGATCTCTATATCCATGTCATAGCACTCTTTTAAACCATACTCCATATGAAGGAGTACCCAGTTTCTTTCACTGCAGAGCTGTGAATCGTCTGAACCAGACAGTGCCAAAATGGGTGAGGCTCATCTGCATTTACCACGATGCATCAGAAATTCCATCTTAAAAACTCTTCTGTGGCTGGGTATCACATACATTTACAACCATTATGTACTTCGCAACAAATTAGATAAAAAATGAACAGAACCCCCCAAAACAAACCCCAATCTCCTTAAAATGTTCTTTCACCCAGGGAACTACCAAATCTCTTTGATAAAGTAGTGAACACTACAAGGGAAGAATATTCACCTGTCCACCATATTGGCTGCCTCCTGAGGAAGGTGAACCCTGAAAATAAACAAAAAATGGAAACTGAAACCTTTTACACCGATTTCATAGACTCATGGAATCATTATGTCAGGCTTCAAAAATTCTGGTTAACTTCATTAAGTCCTGATTTATTTCAGAGACATGGTATCTAGTCCTGCAAATTTCAGCAGTCAATTGAGTCAACCAAGTATTTCACAATCTATTTCTTCTTAGTGTTAGATAATGATCTTCATCTGAACTTGTTTTTTTTAATTACAGTAGCATCAGAATACGAGAGAGAAATATTTATTGAAAATATTTAAGATTAAATTAAAGCTAAGGTAGACAGTCAGGTGGGCAATGAATAAGCTACAAAAATGGGGACTATTTATGCTTACTTGTCCACCATACTGGCTGCCTCCATAAGAAGATGACTCCTGGAAAAAAATTGGTAAATAGTTATTTCTGAATATCTAATCCATGGAAAAAAGTGGCAAAGACATCTATATTTTGTTGAGTGTTTGTGTGCAATTATCCCAAAATAACTCGGTTTTTTGTCCTCCTTGAGTTCACAATATTACTACAGCGTATAGACCACTGTCAATTTTCTTGATGTATTAAATTGAGATCCTTAATATGACTCAAATATTTATTAAAAACATATATTATATAAAATATTAAAAGTAAGAACTTACATGTCCTCCATACTGGGAAGCTCCAGAGGAATATGAATCCTGTAAAGAATACCAAATGAGTGAATTACCTGCAGTAGGATTTCCTGAAATCTAAACAGGGCTCTGCCACGACAATAGGAGCAAGAGAGCAAGGTAAGAGTGAAGATGGGCGAGCAGGACTTTCAGAATGCTTTAATAACCAGAATTTAAGTTGAGCAAGGTAATTTGGGAAAATACCTGAGGTCCTTAGCAAAGGTGGAAGGCAAAGACATAGTGCTTTGTTTGTGTGACATGCTGGGGAGGTTACAGTGGCATTCTTTCCAGTTCTTTCTTTGCTCATTTCTGGAGAATGGCATTTTTTTTATTTGGAATGCCGAATGCTGGGCCAGAGCTAGGAGTAAAGTATTGGCTACCTAACAAGACTCTGAAAACCAAACTAAGAAAATTTACTGAAACTTAATACAACAAGAGGTCTCTTTAAAGAGGGAGGATTGGATTTGTTGTTCTTCATAACGGAATCATGTCAAATTCAAAACAAAACATGATGCATTTTGATTCATTCTTTCCCCACATGTATTTTTTTGTGAGTTTCATTTTGCAAGTTTTACAAGGACACTATTTGCTAAAAAATCCACTGCTATAATTTTTAGGAGGTATCTAACTCAAAGATTAATTTCATTTACTGAACTTTTGCTCTTTTTACCTGGTTCCCATATAAAAACTGAATTTGGGTGAACAAATTAACAATCATTTTCAGAAGTGGCAAATGGCTCTCCTGTAGGAATGAATGCTTACCTGGCTGTTGTAATGGCTGCCTCCAGAAGAAGACGAGTCCTGAGGAAAAAAGGAAACACCAAACCCACCAGTTATTTTGCTCTAAAAGAAGTCTTTTGAAGCAAAACTTCTTGAAAGATAGCAGTACATAAATACTAATAGTAAACTTTTTTGCAGTAAATTATCTAAGAGGAATACAATCACATAAATCCATATCCTCGAGGGATATTTTAACACAATTCCAAGGAAGCCAATGGAACTGACTCCCAAAGTAAATATTTATACTGGTATCTACCTGTGCTTATGACAACATTTTTCATTGTAAGTTTTCTCTTTGAAAACTATTTCAAATGGAAAGAGAAACTGGGAGTGCTGCATGAATTTCCTGTGTGCATTTTTACTTGCAATTAAAAAGTATGTCCTGTATTTTTAATTGTAACTAAAGTAGATTATTTGTGTATGTAAAGTAGGTTATAAGTATATGACTTCTATCAGGCACTGACTCTTTTTATCCTCTCTAGCCATTATATTGATAAAGCAGAGGACACACTAAAAAGCTGATGAATATTGCTTACATTTACAGAGGAATCACTTCTGACTAAAGTAGGGGATCCACCCTATAAAGGAAAAAAGAAAAGAAAAATTAACCTTTGTCTTTGATCATAATCTAGAAATGAAACAAAACTTTAGAATGTCTGTTGTATGGCATTTCAGAGGAAGAATATCACAGCCTGAAATCAATTACACTTACATTTCACTTACTTTTATCAATTTGCCAAGAGAGAAAATAGCCTTTTTCTGGCCCAGAAGATCATAAATTATGAAGTATCATACTGTATCTACCTATAACTCATTGCCTAGGAAATAAGAGTATTACCCAAGGTGCAGGAATGTCCTTTACATGCTACATGTTGATTGACCACATATGATTTGCTTTGGGAAACAGGGATTACCCTATTTCATAGTCCTTAAATAATTTCACATGAACTTAAAAGCACAAGTGAGAAGTAGCTCAGTTTTTGGGTTTGTTTATGTTTCAAATTTTGTAAACATTGATTTTTGATACAAATTTTTATGATTGGCAATTTTTAGACTTGATATTATTTTAGCCTTCTTTCATGATAGATCTTTTGTCAATTAACTCTGCTATTTAATGCAGTCTTTTGGGGTTTTTTTGAGAAGAGATACACATCTCTGTAAATACTGTATGGCAACAGATGTCACTGCTCAGAGAAAGTGACTCACTGCCAAGTTTGTGGTGAGCAAGCAGCACCAGTGAAGTGATTGTCCCTACACTGAGGGGGGACTGATGAGGCTGTCACCTTGAACCCTGTGGTCAGTTTTGGGCCCCTCATTACAAGAAGGACATTGAGGTGTGGGATTGTGTCCAAAAATGGCAAAGGGGCTGCTGAAGGGTCTGGAGCACAAGCTTTGTGAGGAGCAGCTGAAGGTGCTGGGCGTGTTTAGCTTGGACTAAAGGAGGCTCAGGGGGGACCTCATTGCTCTCTACAACTCCCTGAAAGGAGGTTGTAGCCGGGTGGGGGTTGGTCCCTTCTTTCAAGTAACAAGCAATAGAACAAGAGGAAATGATCTCAAGCTGCTCCAGGGGAGGCTTGGATTGAATTTTAGGAAACAATTTCTTCACTGCAAGGATTATCAAGCACTGGAGAGGTTGCTGGGGAAGGGACTGAGTGACCATCCCCAGAGGTATTTAAAAGACATGTACATGTGGCACTTAGGAACATGGTTTAGTGGTGACCTTGGTAGTGCTGAGTTAATGGCTGGACTCCAGGCATTTTCCAACCAAAATGATTCAATGATTCTGTAACACTGAATCTTGGTGTAATGAGAAATAACCCCTACCATATCAGAACCATCTAAGTCACCAAAGAAACAATTAAGGAAAATTAAGAGTACATTCAAGTAAGTAAGTTGGAAATAAATAGGATCTCACATAATTTCCCAGTTAAATAGTTTAGTAAAAGAAAATGTATAATGAACAAGTAGCACTTACAGAACTTCCCCCAGAACAATCACATTCACCCTGTAAAGAATGCAGAAAGTATTTAAGATATCAAGAGCACAAGATTGAAATGGATTCTAGTTACAACTCGATTTACTTCTACCATCCTAGGCAGGCAAAACAGAAAGCTACATTCTTAACTGTCCAGCTTCTAGAACTATTTCATCCTATGCAACTATTTCTTCACTTCTTGCTCTGATGAGGCAACAAAATACTAATTTTATTATCTTCAAATTTTCTTACCTACAATTTTTACTCATCAAAAAGATGAGTACAAAATTCTGAGTAGTACTACAGAAAGCACATTTTTTTCCCTAAACAGGCCAGAGCCCCTGGAGTACATGCAGTACTGTTTCATGTTATAGATGATACAGAAAACAGGTGATTTCTACTCTGATAAAACTAACTGAGAGGTGGCCAGGAGTTCACCATTCAGTGTCTCACTTTCCACTTTCAATATGCATGAAATTTGTTTAGCACCAAAGCAGGTACAGAAGCTGAGATACCCGTGCCAAACCGTTTCAATTGGCTACTCTGGCTTGCAGGATGTCCAAATGACATGGCAAAAGAAAATGATGTGCTGCTGAGGCTTTGGGCAAAAAGGACAATTGTGAAGGATAACAGTTCTTGTGAAGGGAAGATAAGAGAAGTAAATTTGCGTGCCTGCCACTAGCCCAAATGAAGACTGTGAAGAAAGAAATTCATACCTGTCCACCAGACTGGCTGCCTCCTGAGGAAGGTGAACCCTGTAAATGTTCAATTCTCATTTAAAAATTTGTCTTTGACACGTGCATTTAAATACAAAGTATTGTCTTTTACTCTTTTAACTATGTTTGAAAAGAACTATTTAGTTGAGAATGCAATTTTATCTATAGAAAGATTAATGAGGATAAAATAAACCACAGAGTAGTCTAGGAACTTAGGTATTACCAATCTGGTAGTATTTTCTTTATATATGTACATTGGGAGGCAAAAACCCTCACAATAACAAAAAAGAAGAAAAATTTCCCACCTGCCCACCATACTGGCTGCTTCCAGATGAGGATGAGTCCTGAAAAATAAAAAAATCTCTTACTTTATATTTAAAAGATATAAATTAATCCAAAATATTTATTACTTTCATTTTTCTGGTGTTAAAATATCAGTTTATAGGTTAATTGTTTTTGACTACTCTGCTTGCATTTGGACTTTTACATAGAGATATATAAGGAAGAATGAATCAATCTTTTTCATTCCCAGATTAAAAACTGCTGTAATTCAGTATGAGGCCTCAAACTTTTGTATGACAGATACTTGAGGTCAAAAATACAATGATTTAGTATTTACCTGTCCACTGGAGTAGCTACCACTTTGAGAAGATGACCCCTGCAAAAAGCAGACCCAATTTATTTTTGTTTGAAATGGCTTCTGGAGAACAAGACTGTTGTACACACACAATTTTTAATTATTTATTCAAACAGTTTGCAATTTGATTTCACAAGACATGATGTCAGATGTCATAAGAAATTCCAGGAAATAAACAGTTTGGTGTAACTTAGTCATTGGGATAACTTTTAAATAGTACAGCCATTTTTGAAGGGAACTGCAAGTAATAAATAAAATAGATGCTTACATGTCCACCTGACTGGCTGCCTCCTGGGGAATAAAAATCCTGGAAAAATGTATTGAAATTACATGAAAAAACCAAAACCCCAAAACTGGAAAGATCAGAGTGGAAGAAAAATACTCCTCCTTGCTCCTCCACATTCTTTAATTTTCTGTCATGGATTGTTAAAGAAAAACAAAAAAAACCTGCTGTCTTTCTGTATAAAACAGCACATGCCCCTTCATGACTATTGATAATTGCACTTTTGGTGGAAGATATTCTCTAGGATACAACAGATGAAAGAGTTATATCTCCAAAAAAATAATTTCTCACTCTGTGTCATTAGAATAAATACAATATGTGCCATGTAAAAATGATAGGAAAATGGAAGCCTTTGAAAGTCATACAGCACAACAAAGCAAAGGGTTGCACTTATAGAATAAGTGCTGGACAAATCATGGTATTGAAGCTCTTTGCAGTCGAGCAATGATTTAAAAAGCACAAGGGCCTGAACAAGTAAATTGGGCTATCACACCTGTGATGTGAGTTTGAGATTCAAGAGCACACCTGAGCATCAGCTGGGGTTTCTAGCAGTACTTTAACTCTTTAGCCATATCCTCATTCCCACTGTGCTTGAGGACTTTCTGTCCCACACTGGAACTGCCCCAGGGTTTCCTCAGGAGATGGAATTTAGGTGCTGCAGTTGCCAAGCACTGGGGCAATGGCAATACATAAAGGAAGGATTGCTTACCCGCTCACTCTGGCGGCTCCCAGATGGGGAGGAGGAATCCTAAAAAACATCAGAATCTAGTTATTGCCATTGCAAATATTATTATTTCTATTGAAGCAAGGGTGGGAAGCAAAGGAAGGTACTGCCTGTGGGAAGGCTGAAGATGTAGGCTGTAGGATAAGCAGTCTACAAATTCTTTCTCAGCTCATTTCAGGAGAATGGCATTTCTTTATTTTGAAAGTTGAATCCTGATACAGTGAAATAAAGGGATGAGATCACATCTCAATCTATTTTATTTTGTCCAGAATGCCTCATGAGAAAACATCAGAATTTTAAAAGCTTTCTTGGTATTTTAAGACCAAGGTATGGTACAGATCTGTTGTTATACCTTAGTTTCTTTCAGAGGCTTTTTGGGCCCTCTGTAGTATCACATTTTAGCTTCCTTGAATATTCATATTTGGTACAGAAACTGCATTGAAGCTATTGATGCAGCATACTTGTGACTAAAGTGTGCAGCTCAATCCATAATTACTTGGAGAGAGCAATTTACTACTAACCAAGATCCTGGAAAACACTTTAAAATTGTGAAGTTTTATAAACTACTCCAGCAGAATTAATAGGAAATATATGTTAGTCAGGAGAAAAGGCATCTTCTTAAGAAAGGCAGGCAGTTTTCACCACCCTACATGAAAACAGACCATTCCTACGCAAGATAGAGATGAAGGAACTTGAATCTTTTATGTCTGGCATTGGAAAAACAAAGAAGTGTAGTGTGAATTGGGGATGGAAAGAGGGAAGTAGTCATATACTAATACTGAGTTTTGATGGAAATTGTGAAATAAAAAGCTTTCTTTGTAATTGGTACTTCTAACAACCAATTAAAAAAATGTTTGATTGTTAGAAGTCAGAACAGTTGTACTGTAATTTTAATTTGTGAAATCCTTATCATGCATAGCACAATCATGTGACATCAGATTAGGTAAAGGTCCATGTAAACACCTAGATACTTTAAAAGGTAGTGAATTATGATATTGATATTGTTGAGGAGAAATGCTTACACTATATTCAGTTTCACTGACTCCCATGGAAGGTGAATCCTGTAAAATAATGAAAAAAACCATTTATTTTCATGTAAAAAGGACTCTTACATGTTCATAATTGTGGGGAATATAAAATAGAAGAATAAAACTAACTAAGCAGTTAGAATCTCCAATTTTGCCTAACCTAGGGAATGTGCAAGAAAAGAAAAAATATGTAACTTTACCTGTTGCTTAAGCAGAAGAGGCTGGAAGAAAAATCCTCCTTGCAAACATGCATTTTTATAACGAAATATTTTTCAACGAAGTTAATTTGCAAAATTATCATTCTTTATACTCAAAAATCCCATTATTTAAACTTTCAACAGCTTCTGCATAAGTAAGGTGTGTAAAGTAAATGCACAAAATATTTTCTTTTTGAATGAGCTAATGCATGAACAATAAAGTAGTTAAAACATTGAGTAGTCACAGGGCACAGTTAAAAACAGCATCCATAGTGCATCATGTTCTCTACATTATGGAAACATTTTTAGTTCTTGCAAAGGTAAAGAGAAACAAAAATTAAAATGGTATTTTCATGGTCATGGTCACTTAAAAATAACTGAAACATAGAAGCCAGCACACATAAGAACCAACAGAGCAAGCTTAAGCTTTTGATGTAGGAGACAAATAACATTTACCTGGCCATAAGTGTCAGAACCACTATATGCAGAAGATCCACCCTGTTATGAGAACATAAATAATTTTCATATTTCAAGCAGGCTTTTTTAAGTTTTTGGATGCTTACCATAGGGATCTCCTTCTGGCAGATTTAAAAAATATGATAATTTACTTAGTTATCAGAACTGTTACGCAACTCAGAGCTATGTCCCAGCAAAACATTAATGTTACATATTTTTTAACTCAAATCCTAATTCCACTTTTGAAGAGACATTCACCTTGCAGGTAATTCAAAGCTAGCATTGTTGACGTGAATAAGCCTTAAAGGTTGGTGGCACCCCACCTTTTATTCCCCTATAAACTTTCAGGCTACTTAGATAAAAGAATATATAAATGTATTCGTTCCTCAAAGAAAAGATCACTTTCATTAGAATATAGTGAGAGCCAAAATACAGATATAGCTGTGTATTTACTTCACCCAGGGTATTGGCAGCAACATTTACACAAAGAGGAAAAAAAGAGTATTCACCTGACCATAGGATTCACTGCTGCCATCATAAGCAGAGGACCCTCCCTGCAGAGAAAATAAAAAAAGCTGATTATTTTCATTCTCCCAAGAAGGTGTTTCCCATCTTTGAAGGACAGAGTAGGCATGAAAATAAAAGAAATCTGTTATCTCTACAAACAAGAAAGAGCACCTACCTGTCCATAGGATCCACCAGGATAGGAGGAAGGCCCTCCCTGCAGAAAAAACAGAAATTTACTGTTTTGTAGCTGAATGTTTTCTCAAAGAATACTTTTAGACTGCTCCTGTGCAGGCACAGGGACCAAAATATTTACCTGGTTACCAGAGTAAGAACTGTGAGAAGAACCTGGGCCACCCTGAAAGAAAAACACAGACCAGCTATTTTCTTGCAGATGAGAATACCTGCATATCTGGTTCTCACTTTATACCCTTTCTCCCAATTCTGAGCTAATTTTTATGTGCCTAAGTAAAACTCAAGACCATTGCTGTTAAAGTAGAAAAAATCTTCCGGCAGGAATTTTCTTGGCCTGCTGTAACTTGAATTCTGCAAAGAAACTGCAGAGACCGTTCTGTACTGTTCTCTGTTGAGCTTCATACCATCAGGTTACATCAGGGTTAATTTAACTTTTCTACTCTAAAGGACAAGAGTCAGGTGTGTAATTTTAATATGTCATAGCACCCACAATACTGGGAGTGAAGGAACCAGGAAGATGGGAGTCTGTATTATCCTGATGAGGGAGGAAGAATTACTACCTGTCCATAGGATCCTCCAGGATAGATGAAAGGCCCTCCCTGTGCAGAAGACAGAATGGGTTACTGGTTTATATCTGGCTAGTCCTTCAGGGAAGGTTTTAGATGGAGCTTCTGAATAGGGCATTTTATCTGAATGTTTACCTGGTTACCAGAATATGTGCTGTATGAAGTACCTGGGGCTCTCTGAAATGAAAACACAGACTAGCTATTTTCTTGCAAACAGTATGGTGTAAATATCGATGTATCTGAATCTCACTCTAGGCCAATACTGTTAAACAAGAAGGGACTTTTTATCACTAATTTTTTAGTTAGATGAAAGATCATCCATGGAAGCTGCAAGAACAATTTAGTCTTTTTCTCTGAAAGATTTCATGTTGTAAAGTACAGGCAGCAGATAGAATTATTAGGTGTTATGACAGACTCAAATCGTGGGTTTTATATTTCGCAGTAGTCACTGCATAGGGAATATAGGAATAAAGATAAAAGAAGTCTGTTATCTCTACAAACAAGAAAGAGCACCTACCTGTCCATAGGATCCACCAGGATAGGAGGAAGGCCCTCCCTGCCGAGAAAACATAGAAATTCACTGGTTTGTAGTTGAATGTTTTCTCAAGGTTTACTTTAGACTGCTCCTGTGCAGGCACAGGGACCAGAATATTTACCTGGTTACCAGAGTAAGAACTGTGAGAAGAACCTGGGCCACCCTGAAAGAAAAACACAGACCAGCTATTTCCTTGTAGATGAGAGTTTAAATACCTGTGCATCTGGTTCTCACTTTATACCCTTTCTCCCAATTCTGAGCTAATTTTTATGTGCCTAAGTAAAACTCAAGACCATTATTCTTAAACTGTTGTGGCAGCTAAGAAAGCCTGCTGTAACTTGAATTCTGCAAAGAAACTGCAGAGACCGTTCTGTACTGTTCTCTGTTGAGCTTCACACCATCAGGTTACATCAGGGTTAATTTAACTTTTCTACTCTAAAGGACAAGAGTCAGGTGTGTAATTTTAATATGTCGTAGCACCCACAATACTGGGAGTGAAGGAACCAGGAAGATGGGAGTCTGTATTATCCTGATGAGGGAGGAAGAATTACTACCTGTCCATAGGATCCTCCAGGATAGATGAAAGGCCCTCCCTGTGCAGAAGACAGAATGGGTTACTGGTTTATATCTGGCTAGTCCTTCAGGGAAGGTTTTAGATGGAGCTTCTGAATAGGGCATTTTATCTGAGTGTTTACCTGGTTACCAGAATATGTGCTGTATGAAGAACCTGGGGCTCTCTGAAATAAATGAAAACACAGACTAGCTATTTTCTTGCAAACAGACATTTACATAAATGAGTCCATTCTGAATTTCTATTCTTTCAAATGAAACATTACAGCTACTATTAAAAGCAAATGCTGGTTGGTACTTTATATTAGAGATAAGGAAACCTTTAGCAGGTTCTGTTTTTTCCTCTTCAGGTTAAAAGTTCTGAAAGTAGTACTAGCATTTAATTTTACTCTTTCTAATCACAGAATCCTATGTCATACCTTGCAGTCTCCATGTTGTTATAGATGATCATGATCTTGATGGTCTTTTTAAAAATTGCCAGAGTTCTGAACTTCCAAAGTGTAAAAATTATTTAGGAGAGCATATTTTTCAGCTCACCACTTAAAGGAGAAGACTATTTATCAGTACCTGACATTCACTATTACTGTCACTTCCCCCTCATACACAAAACAGGGGAAGGGTACTATTTATCAGTACCTGACATTCACTATTACTGTCACTTCCCCCTCATACACAAAACAGGGGAAGTATTATTCTATGGTTAGACTGCTTCCTCCAAGAATATTTGTAGATTAAGATCTTGCCTTTAAATGAAGATTGGAGAAAAAGCAGAATACTTGCAGTGTGAGAAATTTGGGGATCTACATAAGTAAACTGATTCTTTCCTTTGAAATAAGATGGTTTAAATATGTGTAGCTCTGATTCTTAATTTATAATGTTCTCCAGGTTTGAAGAGACTTTCATGTAACTCACAGCTTTTAAATCTAGAAGAAAGCTTTTTGCAAGAATTTTTCTCCTCTGCTGAAGAATCTTCAAGGAATCACAGAATAAATTGAGTTGGAAGGGACCCAAAAGGATTATCAGGTCAAACTCCTGGTCCTGCACAGGACCAGGCCCAAGAGTCACACCATGTGCCTGAGTGCATTGTCTAAATGCTTCTTGAATTCTGTCAGGCTGGTGCTGTGACCACTGCCCTATGAAGTAGATTACTTTCTCTTTTATGTGAGATTTATGAATAGTCATTTATTTGTACGTATACATCTACCTATACCTTACTTTTTTATTATTATTGGTATGTAACCTATCATGACCAGTCTGTTCACATGCTAATCTAAGTACTGTAGCTGCCATATGTAGAGGGCTCTGGACAGAAAATGAAGATAAGTCCATGAAAGCAACGATCAAGTCTACCGCTACATAATTTATCATAAAATAATTTGATCAGTTGATATGACTGTCAATTGGAAAACAAGTCTCTTGCATATCAGTTGAGACATCTGCATTGAGAACTGATTTTCTAATCTGTCCAATTTTGACGTCTTATTTTCTTCATGTTATAAATTTTTGTTGATAGCAACTAAATATACTCTCCTCTCCTCAACCAAGCTGTGCTAGATTTCTGTTTAAAACTGGCTTTTTTTTCAACAATTAAATCATGCGAAGAAAAATATTTATTAGAATGAAAAAACTTGCATAAAGATTTCCACCTTTTTCCTTATAAATGGATCTTTTATACAATCACACAACAAATAAAAAGGTTTTTCCTCCATGTAGTTTCAGTATTATTTATTTTAATAGACTTGTTTGTGTTTTGGAGAATGAAGATCATGACTGCTGCTTGGCCTCAATAAGATGAAAGAGGTGGTATTGCACCTAACCAGAATTGCTGTTGCTATATTTTAAGTTAATGAAGTTAAGTTCAGAAAGCAGTAATTTCTTTATACCATTAGTTTGTTTAAATGACATGGGGGTTTTTATAGACAGAATAATCCACAAAATGCTTCTTGTTGAAATTGAAAAGTAAAAAAAATACTACACCATTCAAATGGGTTTATGTAAATACAGCTTCAATAAAAGGTTCGGAAGTATGTATCCCGATAGAAGACAGGTGACTTTAAATCCAAGGTGACTTTAAAAGCCAGAAGCCTGGTAAAGCTAGTCTATAATGCCCACATAAGCACATTCCTTGGCCTTTTTCCTGGCACAGAGACATTGCTTAGGAGAAAAGTTTATCCAGTGAAACTGACAATGAAATTTCAATGATTCTCTTTAGGGGAAAGAACAGCTTAAATGTTCATTTAAGAGATTATATTTTGAAATATTTATCAAATTTTTGGTGTTTTTAGTCACAGTATTTCATTACACCAGTGAGAAAGACAAGCAGACTAAGCTGGATGCAACTAAGTACTGTGGTTACTACAAGGTAGATTGACTGGTTTTTGAAAGTAATGAAGAATTAGCACATAATAAGTGACAGAGCATCTGGATCACCAAACACAGTTACAGATAATTAGTGGCCAAATGGTAATTATGCAGTTAAGTGGAACACATTCTTTCATTTAATTGTATGTAGTTCTACCCATACTAAGAAAATCACCATTAATATTTAGTGTTAACCAAATGTCCATATTTGCAAGGGTCATTAATTCAAAATACTCCCTCATGTAGAAGGAAGTATAAACTCAGAAAAATAATTACCTGTCTATGACCACTGCTTCCATCAGGACAAATGCAACCACCCTACAAATTAAAAAAAAAAAAAAAGGAAACAATTATTACTTTGTGGAAATTTAAAATAAAATCTTATTTCAGATGCAAAACTGTTTAAGGGAAGAAAGCCTGTGGGACTACAGAGAAGGTGTGACCTTTGCTGTATCCAGAAAAAATAAGGGGTCAGCACAGATGTGTAGTTAATGTTTGCTTTGGAAGCCAGACTGAGAGTGCATCTCTCAGTGTGGTGTCTCAATGACAGGTGCCTCAGGAAGAGAAGTATCAGGGTAGTCAGGAGTATCACTATTCTGCTATCACCAGTAAAACACATGTAATATTGAAACAGTGCTAAAAAGTGATTTCATAGAGCCATTTCTGATAAATTTAATGTGAATAGGGTGACTTCATTTACAAATTAATGGATAACATCACAAATCTTGCACATAAAACTACTTAAACTGACTCCTGAATTGAATTAGTTTAATTATTAGAAAGCTATCTGAAAAGAAAATAGTCAAAAATAAAAAAAAAATCCTGACCTCATTACTTGATCCACTGGTTGCCATAAATAAACCACCCTGTGAAGAAAACAATTGTATTTTATTAAAGCATTTTATTAAAATCTAAAATATAAACCTACATAGTGAGAAAGTCTATTACAAATGCTATTATTTCCCTGCACCAGTGAAGATAACCTACTGAATTATTGTGAAAACATAAATTAGGATGAAACTTCATTAAGTGACTTTATAGCATTCACAGGGAATGGGCATTAGGGAAACTAAACCTTCTGGGTTACCTTCCAGAGCTCAGATTTTTCTGCACTGTTGAATTAACTTCAAACTCTCTGGGACAGAGGGCTATGCTACTGTTAGATCTACATAATGCTGGGTGTAGCAGGATTTCAGACCCCTGAGAAGTTGATGGTACAGGTACCAATACAAGATATTAAGAAAAACAGAACAAGGTGCCACTCTGGATCAGTTACATTTCACATAATTCTCTAATATATACACTGCTGCAGCAGTACCTAATGCTACAGAATATAAAAGTTGAACCTACTTTTGTAATAGAAGTACGTAATCCCTAAGATGTACCATTTTACCAAATGCAAAATGAAACAATTATATATATGGCCAATACCATCACTAGAGCAAGAATGTTTCTAAAAAAAGGATCTGAAACTATATAGTTTGTGTTTTTCAAATGAATATTACAAAACTTTATGTAAAGAAACTCCTGCAATTCTTACCTGCTTAGTGGGGTGAAGGAACAGAAGAAATTGTATATTCTGGCCCAATATCACTATTTACTACTGTGCAAAATTATAACATTATAGGGAAAATGCTGTCAAATCAAAATAGCATCCTTCAGCACAGAAAAATGACTGGAACCTAACTTTCAAATGAAATACAATTTATCAGAAAGCTCCTTGATATGCAGTTGACACTACATTATTACCTGCATGTCAGAATGGCTGCTATTTGAAGGAGAAGATGCATTCTGTGAAGAAACAAAAAATGATACATTTATCTGTAAGGGAAATCAAATAAATTACGTTGTTCTTTAGGAAAGAACTACCTAACCCTAAACAGAATTAATTCTCTTTTATGGATACTAGAACCTTCTTCTTTTTTATAGGCAATACATAAGGAGCTATAAGCTTTCTCCTATCAGCAGTAGTTCAGGAAAAGGGACAAGGATGGTTCACCTGTACATCATAGTCTCTTCCACCTAAAACACGTGATGTGTCCTGTAAAAAACAATAGCATTTACAATTAGGAAATGAAAACTCTATGATCAGTAATAGGTCTGTTTTTCCTTCCATATTATTTGTTTATAACAGCTACAGACCCGTTATTGTGTATAATGAGTAGGAATGCATTATTATAAAATAAAAGGCTATTTACACATAATTTTTATAGGCTGCTACTGAGTCTGACTTGTAACTATACAATAAAGATATCTGTATCTCCTACACAAGTGCAGAGCATAGTAGATTAGGAAACATTACTATTCCTTACTTACTATTCTATCTTTCTTCAGCTAAAATGTTAGCTGTTCTTTGTTTGTATGATACTCATTTAATTTTAACTTTAATTTGGACCAGCTCTGTATGTGCTTAATGAAGAACAGGAATTTGAGTTGCCCTGTACATCAAAGCATGATTTTCATGTCTTTTTTTTTCCATCTATATGCTTTCTTTAAAGAAAGTTACCCAAAGAGCAAATGGCCAAGTAATTTTATTTTACTTTCCCCTTATGTAGGGGAATATTAACTAGAACAAACATAATTAGGAAAAAATTAGGTATGATTAAGACAGATTAGGTATAGTTGGACTACAATCCTACAAGCAGGCAAAAAGTAATAGAAAAAAAGTGTTACTTACTCGGGCAACAAGAACTTTCTTCTTTGCACAACCAGAACGCTGTAAAGAAGCCACAAGCCTGTTACTACTTTATAGGTGTAGTTGTCTACAGGAAAAACTTTAGCAAAAATCTACTACTTGTCAAGGTGATGTTTGGAAAAGGAAAACGTCCAGAGATTTCATTTTATTAGCAGCGAGAGTCTGTTTTCACTTTATCCCTTTCAGCAGAAGTTCCTGCTCAGAGGAGTCTCCCTCAGCTGAACCACTGCAGTTTAGAGAACAATCTGTATAAGGATTCTTTCCCATTGGGTTGTTTTGGTTTTTTTTTTAGCATTCCCCGTCCTTCTTTGTGAGAACGTTTAGAAGCAAACTCTTTTACAATGCAGTCCAGCCACACAGACTGGATAGAGACAACCAAGGGAATACTAACATCTTTTGTGAACAAAGGAGGAAGTGAGGAGGATCCTAAACAGGGCTTGCTGATGAAGGATTTTTTTTTCCAGAGCATTTTGAATTGAACCAAGTGCAGTGCATTCAAGGTAAATACAAGCCAAAACAAAAGAGGCTTTCAGAAGGCCTCTGTACTTTCTAGAATACGTTTGTTGCGGTACTTAAGCACTACAGAGGAAAAATAGGGAAAACAATGAGGCAGAATAATGAATGGCTAAGAACTGAAAAGGCAAGTAACTGATGACAGAAGGTTACTCTAGATGGCAGTAAAACAAAAGGAGGACGGGACAGATGCGCAAAGCTTTTCGGTGAACAGAAACAAGTAGGAGAAAATGTAATTTATTTGCACAACGGTGTATTTGCTTGGTCACAATCTATCCATGTTAATCACCGTTTCTGCTTGGAAGACAGATGGAAAGTCTTGACAGAGAGGGTAATACTGGGTAATACCAGGCAGAAATATTACTTTACAACAGCAGAATTTAAGTGACTTTAAACCTGAACGAGTGAGAAAAGCTTGAGATGGCTATGTGCCTCATGTACACAGGTGATTAATTCCCAAATAACTACCCTGTGAAAGTGGATATATTATGAAGAAAATGCATTAGTATATTTTCTTAGAAGTATTGTGCTGTTTTAAGTAATTGTGCAGCAGTCTTGAGCACAGAGAAATAATTAACTTTTTGAAGGGTATTATAAAGCAATCATGTACTAAAGGTCCACAGGTCTAATATAGAAGCGTTTGGTTACTAACACTGTCATTAATCATTAGAATTTGAACGCAACAGAACAAAGTACTTACCTGATTATTGCCACTGTAGGTAGTGTCATTCTGGAAAAGAATACATAATTTCCTTTTTTAAGAATTATTTAAATAAAGTGAGCTTAAAGAAAACAAATTGTTTCTGATACTGCATAGAGACATAACAAAAATCTCTTGTTGCTCCCATTCTCCACAGCTTTATCTAAATTAGTTTGAAATTCTACCATTCCAGTCTGAAAAACACTGTAATAACAACCTTAAATTGGTACAAATGTAACATGAAAAGCAGTGGAATATTTTTCACTTCTTGCATTCATTGTATGTACTTAAAGATTTTCTTGCACGTTTGTTTTTTGTTTTTTTTTAATTAATGTAAAATGCACCCTTAGATTCTGGAGAAAATATCTGTTACTGCAAAGCCATTGAAGTATTTTTTTTCATATTTCATTTAATCAAGCTAAAGGCAGTTAAAAGCACTAACTGTATCTGTAAACACATATATGACAATTTTCAGAAAGAGAAGAGGCAGTTGCTGAAACAGCTGTTAGTGTGGAAACTCAGTATTCTCTCTGGATCATTCTGCTCCAAAGACTGCATCTAGCAGAGCAATATTTTCTCATCTACATGAAAAATGTTGCCATGAATATATATCAGAGAAAGTATACTCACATCATCACAAGCATTGGGATTATTATCATATGAGGAATCTTGTGACTCCTAGAAGGACATCAGATATCAGTTATTTCCTCACAGTAAAGAAATGCTAGAAATACACTTTCATGTTTACTCTACAAGACAGAAGAGATGCTCATTCAAAGGAGAAGCTGAGTTAAATTCTATTATGATCTTTGTAAGATAAAAAGGAGCCAAATCCGTAGCTGCAATAGTGGTTGACAGGGAATGTTCCAATCTTCAGTAAAGAAAAATCCGCAACAAAACAAATTCAAACCAAGAAGAGCACAGAAACAATTATATTTTATTACATCTTTGAGAAAGATAATGCAGGGACTACAAATAATATGTAACTAGGAGAAAGAAAAACTACTTACCTGATTATCATAATAGGTGTCTGAGGATGATCCACCCTTTAAAACAAACAAAATACCCAGTCAAAATTGGAGAAAGTTAGTATATAGAAAACCTGATTTTGAGCAGAGGCTAAAGTTTATATGAAGTGATGTATAAGTAGTGAAATAGAGTATTACTTACTTGGCCACCACCATAGTTTTGTGAGTAGGATCCATCCTA
Source organism: Drymodes brunneopygia (assembly GCA_013400955.1). Taxonomy (NCBI): domain Eukaryota; kingdom Metazoa; phylum Chordata; class Aves; order Passeriformes; family Petroicidae; genus Drymodes; species Drymodes brunneopygia. The sequence goes on along the minus strand of VZTZ01032219.1, from coordinate 513,465 downwards.
TAAAACAAACAAATATAAACTCTACTTCAGAAGAAACTATGATTTGGTTCAGAGGCTGTAAAGCTGGAATAAACAATTGCCTAGGATTCCTTTGAACAAATACAATTTTCAAGATATCTGGATAAATTATTAAATATTACAAAAATTCTTACCAGGAGAAAATTAAGGTCTACCTACCTGGTTGTCACCATAATTTTGGGAAGATGATGATCCACTCTGCTAGGAAACAACAACAACAAAATGATTAGAATTTACATTACCATAATGCCAATCAGATATTGATCAGTCATCATGGAAGTTAAAACCATCACAAAACCTCAGTGGGAGGCAATAATTACTTGGCTACCACCATAGTTTTGTGAGGAGTATGAACCACCCTGTGAAAACATAGCAGCAACAGTTATAATGCTGGAGAGCTGAATTTTATCTGAGTGCATACAGCTGTCCGAGATTGCTGAGTTCTATGGAAGTTCTATGTAACTTCCACTTTTATGTAAGTGGAATTTCAGGGCCGATAAAAAGTATATTTGCAGAGAATGAGTTACAGACATGGAGAGATTCTGCAAGAGTCTGTATCCCCGTGAGCAAGAAAACTGAACTGTGGATTAGAATTGCTTTAGAACCTTTTACCAATGATAATAAAGATCTACCTACCTGACCACCCTGTGATCCACCCTGTAAATCAGACAAAAATGCTTTAAACACTCACTGTTTAGCCATGGAATATTTTTGATGAAAGCTGTGATACTTGCTTAGGAAGAGTAAGAAGCAGAGGCAGATATGCAATATGGATATAATTTCTAATGTAATGAGCATGGATTGCCAGAAATACAATGGTAAATACTGGATGAGACATAAATCAAGGAACCTAAAAACATTTAACTTTAAATAATGCCTAGTGCACAGATGAGTTCCATTCTGAACACTCTATAGAGAATGTATCCTATTTGCTCCTGTGGAAAACCTAATTTGTACAAATTGAATGAATTTGTACAAACTCCCCTGGTAGCATTCTTACACAGAGAGCTGTGACCTGTGAGATACAATGGCCTCGAGGAAAAGGTTTTAAATTAAACACTCAGCATGTTTCAATGTGCCCTCTTTAGAAGAAGAAAGTAACTCCTTCCAGTGAAATCAGAAGAGACATTTTTAGAAGTGTTAGTGTCAAAAGTGCCTAATAAGAGTAGTGAAATACTGAACTGTTGAAGTGAGTGGGATATTTGCCATTTGCTAAAATGGGACTGAGGTTTCATTCAGAACAGTCAAAGAAAAATGAAATTAAAAGTGTTATCTTTCAATGTTCTAGAAGATTTTAGAACAAAATTTAATCATTTTATTTAGTCTTAAAAAGAGCTAGATCATCTTAAAAATAAAAATTTTTAAATTATAAAATATATACCTATTTAATATATAATTCTATCAAGTTACAATAATATATTACATGCAGTGCATTGTATACTGTACCACATTATAATAATATATTGTAGCAACATCTATGTTGTTTGCATATTTATATACTATATATGTATGTTGCTAAAACACAGTATTTGTTGAAGCAATTAATCTATCCAATTTTTCTGTTGTGAAAACTCAGTAAAAATCAGAAGTATTGTGAATAAAAGGAAAATCATCTTGTTGAGGTTTTCAGCCTAATTTTTAACATCACAGAGATGACTTCTTTAAACATAGCTGACATCTTTTAAGACGGTGTTTTGTAGAGCTCCAACACTTGAACTCATAACAAATACACATGTAGCTATCTATAGTTCATTGCACAAACTCAGTTTGTTTCAAGGACCTCAAGTGGCAGTCCTAAAATATTTTCTGGCTTTTGATAGGAAAAGGGAGGCTGGCAAGCTCCAGCCCTGATTTAAGTCATGCCAGTTAAGCAACTCTGCAGCAGACATCTTTCCAGAATCTAGCCTTAATGTCCTATAGAATTAGACATTTCAAAACATAAGCAAGGAAAAAGGGGCAAAAAAGACTCAAAAACCTCTGTGATACTCCTGTGTATAGGAAGATAGTAAATTCTAATCTCAAAATTTGTAATATTATATGGATTTGTGCAATATGAATCTGAATTCGGGAATTATTGAGTTAGTGGCAAAACTAATTTTGGATGCATCATAAAATGAGAGGAAAAAAACCATTTACCTGGTGGCAGGGATTGCTGTCATAGGAGTAGCCCTGTCAAAAACCAAACAAACAAAAAGGCAAATGCCATTTTTCTTGCAAAGTAATTAATTTCTTTAAAATTTCCTATGTGAGAAGTAATGTAACAAATCTCAACACATAACTTTACAGAGGGTGAGTTTAACTTTACTTAACCCTTGAAGTGTGTGGCTTTACCTTCTCATACCCCTGTACAAGACATGTGCACATAGATGACCAAAGGAATACTTGTGAGCTACATGGAGAGTGGTAGGTTGGTAATTGATGTCTCTCTGTATCATCCTACCGCCTCTTGATTGGTAAAGATGAACTCTTGGTGGGGTTTTTTTGGAAGCAACTGTTACTGTTGGGTGACCATCTATCTAAATGTGACCATCAACCTCTTGCTAGATTCACCACCATGGATTTTAGACAAGGCTTCTGCTCAGAGCCATTCATTTGCCTGGGTATATTTTGTGATAACAGGATGTGGAACAGTACACAGAAAGAGCTCTACCCTGGTTGTCACTCTCCCATTATTACAGCACAGGTCCTCTCTTGCTCAGTCAACCTGTGACACAGCTTAGTGGAAATAACCCATTTTCCAGTGTTTACCAGTTTCATTGCTGGTAACTCTGTCCTTGTTGTACTGCTCCTTATGATGCTTTCAGATGCACTTCCATTCATGCCAGACTTACATCAATCCTAATATTTCTGCTAAATACTGCTAAAAATGTCTTTATTTATGCTTATCTTTCATTCTGGTTGCTTTCCTCAATATATTTATTTAAATCTAGGTTTACTATTGGCCTCATCCATGATCCTCTCACATGGGATCTCATCATCAAAGACATTGTCTTTACACCATTGTAGACATACACAAATTGAAATGGAACCAGGATTAAAACTACTAATTTAATTCTTATTCCATTTGAACCACTCTCTATTCCTATCATTTTCTACAGAAAATAAATGGAACAATATCCAAAAATTCCCAAGCCAAGATTTTATATCCTTATTGAGCAGACAGATTAATCACTTGTTTGTCTTCCATGTGTAATTGTAAACGGGAGTAGCCACTTCATATTGGTTACAACTGCCAACAATATCAGACTCTCTTGATCTCTCGGCTGGATAAGTCCATGAACAATGAAAACAATAGATTTCAAACTAAAAAAAATTATAAAAATTATTAAAAACATGTTACTATTGCAAAGAAAGCTGGGTCTAATTTTCAAATAGTTTGGAGAAAAAAGTCTTACTTGTCCACAACCACTGCTGCCAAAGTAAGAAGCAGATCCACCCTGCTGGGGAAAAGAAAAAGAGCAGCTTATGATACAAATATTCCTATTCTCCATTTCAAACAAATGTAAATTTTCAAGGGCTTTAGCTGCCAGGCTGCTTCAAAGATAGAAGACCAACTATATTGTCCTGTAAATTCTCTGCCAAAGTATTGAGTATGTTGAATATTAAAGTGCATCAGAAAGCTGACACCTGCATGCACTCCTTTCTACAGGGGTAAATGCTGGTTCAGTGAGCCCAATGTTGCCTGTGCCATATAAAAAAAAGTTCACAAGACGTAATTCTAAAAAGTACTTACTATATTATTTCAAGTAAGAAACCCCAGAATTCTCAATACATGTATGGGAACACCACATACATGCCCTGCAATGACCAATGACTGACTGATGCTTACCTGTCCATAGGAACCGCCACCTTGAGGCTGGGAGCCCTGTAAGAAAGGCACGGAGTCATTTCTAAACAGAGCTGCGTAAGTGTAGCCCCAGCACACCAGCAACAGAGTCACAGAATACCAGAGAGAAAAGCCTATTTCCATTAAAGGTCCCTCTCTACTATGTTCTTTTTTTCCCTACCTGGTATTTTCAGTGGTACCAACTAAAATCAAGGACCACTCAGAAACAACAAGAAGGAAAAAAAAAGCCTGCACCCTGAAGCCCATTTACAAGACAGGCTCCTACAGAAAAATTCAACCCATTTCAGCAACAGTGTCTCACCTGGCCATAGGACTGGCTGCCTTGGGAACCCTTCAAATAAAGAGAAAATAATTACCACCTTGACAATGAAGCTTCTTTAAAGAGCATGATGTTAATGGAAATACAGTGGTATGTGGGATTCCCTAAAAGGTTCTTCCTGTGCCAAAGGACACAGGGCAGTATGCTAACAGCTGTGCATCTGTGCAGCACATTGTCCTATTCTCAACAGAAGCCGTGACTCAAATTGAGGCACTGGCTGCCAAGGGAAACATCACCCTCAAAAGTGTGCCAGTCATGCCAGTCACAGAGAGATGAGTGAAGAACTTCTACAGAACAGCCAGTTTGCTTACCTGGCCATAGGAGCTGCTGCTGCTGCCTGAGAAACTTGGTCCACCCTAAGACAAGGACACCATTTGGTTATTTCCCTTTCACTAAGGGATCCAGACTGCATTAGGAGCAGCAAGCAACTACATCCTAAAACTATGCAGTGCAGCATGCAGAGCCAGCCATCTCCTGGCTCTCACGAGGGTGCTGAGTGTGATGATTTCTCACACTCTAGTATTACAGATCAATAAGGAGCACACACATAAATGTTGAGTGTGAGAACAGACACTTTCAGAGAAAATGTCCTTTAAAGTTCAAATTCTGAGGAACTGCTAAGTGCCTTTATAGTGCCATGGAGTTTCATTTCTGAAATGCTCTATTCTGAATGGTGACTGACTGATGCTTACCTGGCCATAGGAACTGCCACCTTGAGGCTGGTAGCCCTGTAAGAAAAGCAAGGAGTAATTTGCAAACAAAACTGTGTTTTCTTAATACAGCAGCAACAGAAGATTCCATTTGCAGTTAAAGTTCCTCTGTACTATGTTCTATTTTCCTTCATGGTATTTTAATGGTACAAACCAAAATCAAGGACTACTCAGAAACACCAGGAAGGTAAATAAGCTGCCCACACCCTGAAGCCCATTTACAAGACAGAGTCCTACAGAGAAGTTCAATACATTTCAGCAACAAAGTCTCACCTGGCCATAGGACTGGCTGCCTTGGGAACCCTTCAAATAAAGAGAAAATAATTACCACCTTGACAATGAAGCTTCTTTAAAGAGCATGATGTTCATAGAAATACAGCTGCATGGGGATTTCTCAAAAAGCACAAAGGACACAGTGCAGTATGCTAACATCCCAGCAATAGATTGTCCTATTCTCATCAGAAGCCATAACTGCCAACCTTGTGCATATTGAATATTTGTGATGTTGAGTAGTGGCCTCCCTGTGGCCCTGATCCTTAAAAGTCATACCTACCCTTTTGAAACATTTTCCAGGTTCCATTCAGTGCTATAGAGAATATTGACAGACTTTTGCATCCCTCCTAACCCCAGCCCCCAAGACGAGGAAGACCTTGACAGCCTTCATACTTGAGTTGATACTATGAATATTCTCAAGTTTTAGTTTGCAATAATTTATGATGCCTCTATGTTAGTATTTGTTTAATTCACACACTTTTTTCCATAGAAGTATCTTTATTTTCATGGCTTTAAGCAATGCTGGATGACATTGCACGTAGTTCCACAATTAGGATTTTTCATTAACCTTGATATGGCTAAGCAACTACCCTTTTGGAATTTGAGATTTAATATGCATGGGATCTGAACCTATCAGTATGGGGCTGATGGGGTGGTATGAGCCTAGAACCTCTTCCTCTCAGGGCCATGACCTTTATGCTCGGAGTGGAATACACTCATTTCATGTCAACCTATCACTCATGGAAATACATTTGTAAGAATTACAAACAAAAACAGTTGAACACCAATATCAGATGGTATTTTCATGAACAGCAGCAAGGGAAATAGAAATACTTGCACCTGTGAAGTCCATTTTTAAATGCAGAAAATAATTTATTCCTGTGCTATCCCTGTTTTAGTGAAGTATACAGGAATATTTATAACACTTTTTAAGTTCACTTACCTGAACATAAGTACTGCTGCTGGTTTGCTGTTTTTGTCCAGTCTACATAGGAACAAAAAAAAAAAGGTTATTTATTGTTAAGAGGGATTGCTTATGCACTAAGTAATTTCAAGAAGCAGCTCTGTCCTTTAATCTACTAAACAGTTTGAAAGCCACAAAGAGTTCATTACACCTTTTCTTATTTTATGCCATCTCCATGTGCCATAAAATGTATATAAAAATCCTACACAAATAAAGTCTTAAAAGTATTTATATATCTTGATATGATTTTCTTAATGAAAATTAATTGTATAATACATCTTTGTGTCATATTGTGGTATTTGAAGTGAGTTAAAATAATTCTGATTTTCAAATGTACCTCACAAATTTCCTTAAACTCTTATCTATTTGTATTCACATCATGACTGATTTTTTTCATTAATAAGCACAACAAACTTTTGACAAAGACTTTGCCAAAACAAAAATTGAAAAATCCACAGTTACAATTTAATGTAAGGAAAAGCCACTGCAAAAAATATCTTGATTCCCACAAAATATGTGGATTATGAGAGAAATAAAATATTTTTTATATTCACACATTGAAAAAAGGTAACCTGCATAATGAAAACACTGTACATTTCAAGTCAGAAATAAAAGAACATGGAAATCTTATTCCTTTCTTTGCCAGCATTCATCACTAGCCATGGAAGAAAATAATGCTATACATTTTGAAAGCAATGGTTTCCAAAAGACAAGTTTCAGCTGGGGCAACTTGCTACTGATCTTTCAGTGAAAGTGATAATTTGTTGTTGTAGTCCGGTGGACTGGCATCTAATGGACTGACTAGCCATTAAGAGTGGGATGGATGCTAAAATGGCAAAGAACCCAGAAAAATATGCCTGAATCATATTCATAATACTTTATTAGTATGCTCTTAATGAGATTAGATTGTAATCAACTTTTCAAGTGCCTGGTTATCAAGAAGCAACATTACAAATACAACAATTTACCATAGCATTAACTGCAGAATTTTAAAAACGTTATTCTGAACTGGATGTTTCCATTCAAAAATGGATTGTTCAAATGAAAATGGAGCCATGCAGGTTGCGATTTATATTTGATTTGATACTGAGTAACATTCAAGCTTTAGTTCTAGAATTCCATCCTCCTTCCCAAGCAGACCAAGACAGTCAAAATTTGCCAATTTTGAGAGCATTATGGAATTTGCATGCAGAGGTTTTCAAATTTTCTAAGTGTAGAAAACAGCTGCAATGGTCTTTATCCAGCAACCAGCTAAGGTATCCCCTTTGCTGTAATCACAGGAATGCCCTACTCCACCACTGTAGTTTGTGGACACCTAAGATATCTCTAAGTTATCCACACTTATTTGTTCTCTAAGAGAGGAATTATTACTTAGTGTACTAAGGCAAATCTTAATTTCAAACTCAAATATAATGGATAAAAAAATGTCTACCTGTACTATGATCCTCGTAGCAGAACTTCCCAAACTCTGAAAAAAAATCCAGAAACAAAGAAACATAATATAGCATATTTTATTGACTTGTTTAATGCAATGCAATTAAACAGGAAATGCTAAGTCAAACTATTTAGTTTGTGAGAATAAAGGGAAAGGTTGTTTGTGTGATGTATTGTGTATCAATTCTTAACACCCAGCACTCAAGTAGCTTATTCTCAGCTCTGAAAGTTTGGGGAGGCAGACTGACCCTACTAAGTAATTTTTTTTACTCTTACATCCTCTGTGGAGAGCAGCAGAGCACAGGTTATGGGCATCACCTTTCTGCACTACCAGCCAGCTTGGCTTTTCCAAATGTGGGGAGGGAAGCTGAGACATCATCATCCCTCCAACCTGTCTCAGTGTCACCTGCACTGGACATACATCAACACATTCAAATCCACTTCCTCATCTGGGCATTTGCTGGCTGAATTCTGGGACATGAGGAATGAATATAAAAGGCTAGCACACACCATCCTGGGAAAACTGGTTTGATCCCATAAAAATTATAATGATACTACAGGAGTCACAAAAAAAAGTATGCGTACCTGAGGGAAAGTGTGACGCTGCAAATGAAACAGAAAAATCTTTAATTATTTTGCACAAGGGCTTGCCAAAACAGAATATTGCAGCAGAGAAAGGGAAAAAGGGCCCTTATATTTCAGATGCAATACACAATGGAATGTGAAATAGTGATATAAAAAAGATGGCACAGAATAAATGCATCTTAACCTTTATTCAGGTTAGAACAACCTACTCTATTAGTAATTAAACATCTAAAAAATTTTACATTATAAAAACCTCACTTTAAGTACCTGAGGGCTAAACTTACTTTTAGTTCCAAGTAAGCAGAGTGGAAATGTAATCATTTAAAAAGAAGAATGGAAGTGAATTTATAAAAGAAAATTGCAATAGAAACAGAAAATCAAAACTATTCAGGAGCACAGAGACTGCATGCCTTAAGAGACCTGGTGTCTGTAGCAAATGCATTATCTCTGCAAGTACTAACAGCAATCACAGAACCATGAGGTTTGTACCTATCTTATAACAGGCCTTCCCTGAAGATAGCCACACACATAGGGTAAATCCTGCCTGGCAAAGTATTGTCTCTAGGAATATTTCTGAAAAATTAAAACTGTGGGTATTTGAAAGCTTTTTGAGTCAAACTTATTTGTAAAGAAAATGCATATTGTAGAGAAAAACAGCTTACCACAGGAGGAAAAGGGTTGCTGTTGGCAACGACCACAACCTATAGAGAAACCGGAAGAAGCTGCTTATTTGCCACAGATTTTATTTGAATTGTTAAGTATGTTAGAGAAATGAAGAATACTGAAATCTGTAAATTTACAAACTCTGATAATAATGCTTTGGAAGATCCCTTTTATAAAATAATATTTTTATAGAAAAATTTAGTGCACATTACCAAGGGAAGAATGATATATATGTATATGTGGGTTACATGACAGTATAAGCAGATAAAAGATTTGCCCCAAACCACATAACGACTCAACTGTAGAGGCAGAAGCAGGATTTCATGTCTTGTACCCTATCCAATGGCATGTACTGTTTGCCCTTTTTGATCCTCAACTTTCCACCCCAAATTAGAACATCAATTTATTTTGTCTTTATTCAGTATTATGCTAAAAAAACCACTTGATATTGAGTTCATTAAAAAAAAATAAGCCAAATGGAATAATTGTATCTTCTGCTTTGTTAATGTTTTCGCATTAGAAGCTGTCCCTGCTCTAAGAACCAAACCAAATCAAATCATATGAATCAATCTGGGTTAAAACCTTGAAAAATCTTGACTGAAATAATAGGAGTCATGCCAAGTTGTAAGTGTAAGATTTCTTTCCCCTTTGAAAAGGAGTGCTTACCTTCTTACTGGAATCTGAACTGCTTGAAGGGACAGACTGTAAAGAATACAGAATTAATTTGTTACTTAGGAATACATATGGCAAATTAACTACAGTGCTATTCTTCACAAGAATACTAGAGCTGTCATGAAACCCCTGAAGTACCAAACAAAGTAAGAGTCTGAAGAAAAATATGAATGTACAGGCAATTAATAAATGAAAAACTGAAATAAATCAACTGATTTAATTTTTTTAAAGCCCAATTATTTTGCTAGTTTTACAGATCACTGTATAAAATCTGCAAATGTTTCATCTAACATCAAATTGGAAAATTGTTTATAGTAAAAATGACCTATCGATAGGAAAAAAATCTAAGCTCTTCTACGTTCACTAAAAAAACCAACCCAAATTCCAGAACCCCTCAAATTAAAAAACCTAATTAGTGCAATAGAATCTGGAAAAACTGGGATATGTCATAACAAGATAAATTATTTAAATGAATCATAAAATAATGTGCAGCGACATTTTGCACTTTGTCAACCAATAAATATAATTTCATAAACAAAAGTCACAAAATATACTTTTAAGTCTCAGTAATCATCAAAGAAAGCACTGGCTCTTGGAAAATCATAATAAAAGTAACTTGTCCATTTACAGAATAAACATAATTGATTTTTGGTACAAAAGAGAAGTAAGGATATAGCAACAAACAGCAAATATGTAAGTCATCTGCTGAAGTTATTTCCAGATATGATCATTACTAAATTATTTGAAGACAGTTTGCCTTCATCCCCTTCCACAAATTTAATTATTGTTTGGTAAATTTGGGCATAACTGCTCAGCTTTTGAACATCTTAGGAAGCTAAAAATATGTTGGAAAACAGAATTACCTGTCCATAAGTAAGACCACTGCCAGAAAAGGATGCACTCTGAAATAAAAACATAAATCAGGTATTTATTTAAACAATAATTTGCTAATTATTAACCTGTTTTCAAGTGAAAATGAAATAAATGAGATGGGCAATAGAAATTTCTCTACTAATTAAAGAATTAATATGCAAAGATTGTAAGAAATCCCAAATAATATTGCACAATATGCTATATCCAAGGACAATTATATTAACAGATAAAATTCTTACACAGTAAGAATTCTAACAGTTTAGTAGGGTAACAAATTAAGAGTTTCTAATAGGTGATACTATGTATCACCTATGTGTACATATCACCTTAAAACATTAATGATCTTTGAGGAACTGCCAATGTAACACCTTTTAGTTTTGGTTTTTAATCTCAGCATAGTAGGTCAAGCTAACAGTATTTTCCTGAATATATTTAGTAACACTTCAATAGCTCTACAGAAGGGAATCAAATGCATTTTGCAATAAGGAGATGAGTAAAGAAGCATAGTAGGAGATAATCAGTAAAAATATCTATAACCAGCTTACATCTCTGCAGGCGTGTTGGCCATATGCACCAGCAGCACCTCCCTAAGACAAAAAAGAAACCAGTTATTTCTCATCAGTATTTTCTATTTGGAACAGAGATTAAACATTCATTAAATAATGCCATTGAAAACTAGGAGTTACTATGAATATAGTTATGCTGGGGACAAAAAAAAAATGTAAAAATGGTGCTTACAGGGCCACAGCCACTCTTGCTTATTGTGTAGACCACTCCACCCTGAAACAAAAACAGAAGTCAATTATTTCAATATAAAAAACTCAAATGGGGAAGACAAAAAAAATGCAATGCCATGCTTTTTGTGGCATAAAAAGATGTGCAGCTGACAGTGTGTATGTACAAGCAAGAGATAAGTAAGTAAAGAGGCTACCAGTTCACTGGCACTGCCTGTAATAATTCTAATTTATTATGAGACATTAGTCATCATCTGTATTTCATATAACTTTCATCAACTTTGTCACTGGTCATGAAACCTTTCAAAATTTTACTGAATGGCTCATATTTTATATAAAAAATAATAAATTCAAGTAGTTATATGACAATATGAGAAACTCAACTCTTAGAAAAGAATATGTATTATACATGAAAAAAATACAAGGAAGAAAAGGAAGAAAACCAGGTTTTAGAATATATATTAAAATAATTTGTGTTCCTCTGTATCCAGTGATTCCATTACAAGCAGTAAAGGTTGAAGAAACAGAATATTACCAGATAATTCACTAATAAATATAACCACTAGTAAGTAGTAAGAAATACATTCCTGAGAAGCTCAGTTCAAGAAACTGGAGACATACCAGAGAGTATCTAAGACTTAATGAGAAAATAGGTATATTAATGGTGGTGGAGATAATAACTAAAAACCAAGTACATGGTGCTGTGATTAATGAAGTGAAAGTGGTGACAATGTAGACATACATAACCCAGAAGTTTTAAAAGGCTAACTAGACAGTGGTATCCCCAGATTTTCAACTGAAAATATAATCTGGTGTTAAAAGCAATACAGACATTATACTGGAACAAGCTATTGAGTTCAACAGAATGGAGGTAGTTGAACTCAGCCCAGGTATGAACATCCTGTTTGCTGGATGAATACCTCTGCCATTCTGTGTTAACTAGCACAGAAGATATTACAGTACAGTATTAAATCAGCTCACTACGTTGTAGTTACAGAATTTCAGTCATTCAAGGTTACTGAAGTAAAACAAATGTTGGAATTTAGGATTCATACCTGACTGCCTGAATAGCTGCTCTGAGAGGAACCAGAAGGAACCTGTAAAGAAACCAAACTGGTATTTATTATCTTGCAGAAAAATTATTTTTATGTAAGTGATTTTCAGGAAAGAAAGTTCTACTTGGTGGGAAAAGGAAGAATCTACAAAGTAGTTTTCTATGACTTCATTCCACCAACTGACACTATAAAATTATTTCTGAGATCTTTCGGACAAATAATCAAAACTGTGCCAATCCAGCTGTTATAAATAACATAATTCTGCTGCTTGCATCCTTTTTTATCTGACCTCATACACTTGATCTCCATCATTGAGGAGATCTACACCATCATAATCATGAAAAAGCAGATGAAAGCTTTCTACCTATATGATTGTGTAATCATTAGCATATTTGTTGTAAAAAAGCAAAGAAGGAAAAGAGGTTTCTTCATTGAGCTGCCAGTGATATTTTTCAAAGAAAAAAAATCAAATCACTATATTTTATATCTAGATCATGATTTGCAAAGGCCAGGTTTCAGAGCTGTTGAAATAAGTGATCTTGAATAGCAAGAAAACACTAAGAATAATGAGTGAGAAGAGAAAAAAGAAAACTTCTATTATAGAGTTACTTCAGATTAGCAGAGAGAATCTGCAGAAGGAAATGGTAACAAGGCTGACAACCCTTAAGACGGTTTTGGATTTTTAATCAACGAAGATAAACTGCCAAAAGAAAACTAAATTGAGTGACAAAGGGCATAAAGACATGTCTAGAAGCAACTTTTGACTAGGCCTTGAGATCTTGGGCAGTTAGCAGCATGTCAATGCCTTTGGAGAAAGAATACTTACCATGATGCATCGGCCTGTTGAGTAAGTCCCTCCACGCTGCAAGAAAGTACAGGCTGCAGTTACTGCTTATTGACTGATGTAAAAATATCACATTACTTTAAACAGGAAATCAGTTGAATTTACATTGATGGTCTGAGCAAAGAAATCCAGTGTTTCGTTGCTGACAATATATTACACATTTTAACAATCTCATCTGAGAACTGATGTTAACTAATTAAAAATAAAAATACCTTCAAAACTGAATGCAAAAATGAAAGCATAAATGAGATCTTGCTAGTAAAGTAATTTGAATGGTACAATAGAATCTTCATGCTATGAGCATGAAACAAGTGGACCAGTAGGACAAGAATTCTAAAACTGAGGTAACTGAAAATTGGGAAATTTAAGAAAAATTGCTCTTACCTTGTTACATTCTAATTCTATCATAAGCTGTGGGGGAAAAAAAAGAGAAAGCATTACCAAATTATTTACTGTAAAAAAAAAGGGCAGCTTATTACAGCAAACAGGAAATACACTTGATGAAGTGAGAGACTTAAGACAAGTGTTCACTTTTGGTTAGCTAACAAGTTCAAAAAAATCAGTGCTGCTCCAGTCCAGTACAGTAGATTTGAGGAGACTTTCTTTACTTAAACTGCCAATCATGTTTAATATGTTTCATATAAGCATAATTTTTGGCAAAAAAAATTTACCAACTCCTTTCAAGAATATGCTACACAGTTACAGTTCCCAGGGACTGGGGCAGCACTTAACAACAGCACTGTACTTCAGAAGTACAGTACAGTTCTCCTAATAATCAATTTTTTTTTTTTTTTTTTTTTTGCTTTAAGACATGGATTGTTTTGCTAACTAGATTTTTACTTTCCTAATTTCTGTGGGAGAAAAATAATATTTACTTTATTTTTTCATCATTTTAGTAAGAGGATTAGGCAGTTAAATTAAAATCATTGAAAATATCTAATGATTTTGGCCATCTTAGTTAATGAATGAATGATAACAACATCTTGTATCAACCCAAAGATACTTTAATTACTGTATTAATTTTTATCATTCAAATATACTAAAACATACCTTCCTTTTACTTTTTCCTGTCATGTTAACTGACTGAGAATGCGTAGGTGTGAGAGTTTTGCTTTGAATTCCAACCCAAAAATTCTCTAGATTTTGAACAACAGTTGCTCTAGAAAGAAAACAAAACAATTATTTTTCTATCAAAATATTTCAATATAAAATACTAATAAACTCTTGTCCTCCTTTGCCCCCAACCGAAAGCAGCCACTCAGTTTTAGCTTTAAGCGTTCACAGTACAAATTTCACAGAATACTTTTCCATATAGTAACTTGTATTATCATCCAGCATAATTTTGAAGATAACTAAAACAGATGCTGAGAACAAGCAGAAGAGGAATAGACACTGTTTGAGGAAGCACTGACCGTAGTGAGGAGCATGAACTGCCCATAAGAATTGTCACACATGCTCTGACAATCTGTATCTATGATGATGAACTGATTCTCATGGGATTAATGAGTGGAAGCAATTGGGATTTTGTGCTCTTTTGCCTATTCTTGGCATTCCTCAAAATTGAATGAAGCAAGGCAAAGATGGCTCTATCATAAATCTGCACTTCAAACAATACAAGCTATCAGGCATTTAGATATTTTCCAGTATACTTCAAGCATGCCTTTGTTAGAGTAGGTGGTGTTTTTACAAGATTCAGAACTGCAAGAAAAGTAGCATTGAAAGCAGGCTAAATACGTCTTCTCCTGTGTTCAGAAGTTAGTTCATAGGTCATACACTCATTTTAAAAATTATATTAGAAGAATTTACATCCAATTACTATTCTGCCACTGTCAAAAATGAAGAAAAGTATAACTGAATTCCAATTTTTCAGAAAAGGAGCTACATTCATATTTTGTTGCTGTTGTAAAAAATTCAAAGTGCAAAAACTGGTTACTCGAAGATCCATTAATAATATTATGCTTAATGGAATTATTTACATATATTAAGATCTGTAGGACATTATCTTTTACAATAATATCTTGAAATGGAAATCATATTATTTAATGAACATTGTGTGAAGTTATGGCAAACTATGAAAAATCTATGATGGATAAGAATATCAGAAAGAGCAACACAGGTCTATCTCAACACAGAAATAAAATTTCAAGAAAAAAAAAAGAAAAACAACTATTTACATAAATTGAAGCTCTCCAACATCCTCTGGAGCAATCCATGTTGTTGTAACCTTCTGTTTCACATCTGAATTGGCATGAATTAGTGCTGAATTCTGCATTTAAAAAGAAATACATGTAATTACATAAGGTGCAGGAGTGACTTTTAGCTACATTATTATGGGAACTGTCTCAACTACAGCAGGTAACACTGATGTACTCCTAGAAAGAGACAGGGAATTTTTACATTAGGTTCATACCATAAATAAAGGATAGATGTTTTTCTTGAGAAAACCAAACTTTTTAAATTCTACTGATGAAATAGCTTTGCTATATAAAGAATGATCCCTACTTCTATTATTTAAAAGAAACCCAAGGTTCAGTAAGTGCTCCAGAGACTGCACACATACCGTCATGTTATGACATTCCAAGCCTTTAGTATTCGGATCTGTTATTTTAAAAGTACCAACAGGAACATCTCCATCTATTTCTCGAGCTTGTAGATTAAATCCTTTAAACCCAGCATCTCCAAGTGCTTCCAGAGTTACTGTGAAAAGAGACAATTTGCGAAACATAAATTCATATACCACTAGAACTGCCTAAATATTTACCATGTAATTTGCTTCACTCCAAGGCACAAGACTGCAGTGTGCAGAATTCTGCACAGTGCAGAAATTGCTTTAAGCCCTGTACAATTAAAAAAAAATTTAAAATACCCTTCTTAATTATAAGAACAATGATTATAAAGGTAAAGGAAAAAATTTGGAAAGGCGCTTCTCTGTAAAGTAACATGAAATTTATGGTTTACTGATAATT
The DNA here is from genome assembly GCA_013400955.1 of Drymodes brunneopygia. NCBI lineage: Eukaryota > Metazoa > Chordata > Aves > Passeriformes > Petroicidae > Drymodes > Drymodes brunneopygia. Next base: position 497,508 of record VZTZ01032219.1, on the reverse strand, counting down.
TCAAAAGAAATTCTGCTCTACCAAATGAGCAGTGACCCTGCTGACCAAAAGGTTATATATTTTCAGTCTAATTAGGCCTACAAATTGCTGCAGGAGAAAGAGAACTGCATTTCTTTCTACCTCTGTTTTAAAAGAAAATATTAGCTTTTGCTTAAGGCTGAAATGCAGAAACACTTTTCTGTATATTACAGCTGGAAAGATGGAAACTACAGTTTGGCTTCCATGTTCTACATTAAATATGAAAAATTAAAAATTATATGAGCTAATCAATATTACTCAAATTTTGTTACTGAAGGAGCTCAGAAAAAATGGAAGAGAGCAGTTTCATGCTTTGTGTGCCAATAGTATTTTAAAAGTAGGTATCAGTATCTCAAGAGCCCTCCCATCCTTGAAGGAGCCCTTCTCAGGTTTTCCCAAGAATGGCAGCGGTAGCAGGACTCTAAGGCTGCTCCATTCTTCTCCCTATACATCACTCTCCACAGAAGTACATCCACACTACTAGGTTAAAGTAAAACAGAACCCCAGCTAGGGAGTAACTACTTGTGAATAATGCTTTTTTTCAGCTACTGAGATCCAACAACTGGCATGTGACAGGACACAATTCTCTTCCACTTCCGTGCTTCTTCTAGCCCAAATGGCTAGAAAAAGAAGTATTCACAAGTTGTTTGAAGTATGACAGCACCATGAGATGGTAGCATAGTATGGAGAAACAAGGCTGTTAAGGTCCAGGGAGCAATTTGGGATTAGGAAGATAAAAAGGCTGTTTAAGCCACAATAGCTCCACCTCCTGCAATTTGATAAAATCTGGGATGCAGCTCTTAGAAGGGTGACTCAAAATGTCTCACTCTTAAATTGTCTCATACTGCGTCCTGAATTTTTATTTTTCTGTAGATGACAGCTTGTGAAGAACTAATGAGTAGGATCCCTTTGTATTGCAGGGGCCTGATTCAACAGCAAACACTCAAATACAAAGTTAAAGAGCAATTAATTATTAGTCCAGTTTGGCCAGCTGTCCCACTTAATTTTAATTTTGTCACAAAAATTACAGCTTAAAGTTAAGACATATTTATTAGATAAAAAAAAAGAAAGAAAGAAAGAAAGGATGCATTTTCAGTTATACAAATATGTATACACAGATATAAAGCCTAAAAAATAACTATATGTCAGGTATACATGAACAAGATAGAAGTTAAAAAAGAAATTATCTAGACTGAGAGGGAAATGGGGGAATTTTATGAAGATTGGTATTTCTGGTAGATGCAAAGAGTTTATGTCATTCAAATTATTTACCTTGGACTTCATTTCCTGGTTCAAAGTTATCAAAGGATACAGCAATAATATATGGTGGTGCAGATGTCTGTGGTCCAGCTTCATAGTTTGGTAGCAGAGAATCACAATCAATTGAGGTATTTGTCTGTGGAAAGCAAAGGATTCCAGGCAAAAGTATCCCACAGAACAAAAAAACAAAGCAGGAGTGTCTCCTCATCTGTGGAACAAAAAGACAGTACAGTTCATAGTAACTTCTTTGAAGTAGTTGCCATGTTTGGCAAATATCTGCTTTTCTCCAGGACAGGAAACAAAGCAAGCCTAGAAAGTTGCTCTTTCTTTGCATTCATGTGTTTTGAAGAAAAAAAATCAAAATGAAATACTTATATACACTGGCAGAAAAGTGCAATAAGAGAAACAAATATTATCTTTTAAAAATACTGAATTATTAATGGAAGTTTAAATTTTCAGGTTACATGTCAGTAATCCATTAACAGCCATGTCTGCTGCATTACAGCTTTGAACTAGAAGAGTCTTTAAACAAAGTTCCTCATTGTTGCACCGGCAGATTTAGCTCAGCTCCTTGGCTATCCTAGAACTAACAGGGAATCCTTGCTCTCTCAAATTGTAGATATAACCATGACTAGCATGCTCTCCTTTGCTTTCCCTACTCTCACTTCCAAGGGATGGTTCAAAAATTCACAAACAATAACTAAGAGACAGGACTGAAGTTCAATCTTCCAGGACTGTCCTTGAAAAAAAATGTATTTTCTTCATAGTTCACTTGCATTATTGACGTTGATGGTAAACAGTTCCCAAGAAAGAAAGGACACATTTCCCAATAGTATTCTCAGGTGTTTAATACCAGATTTCCCAGCCTACGTTCCAAGTCCAAACATTCAACTATGGCACTGCATAATTTAAAAGGCCATTACATCTTATGAACAACTCACTCTTCCAGCTACAAAATTGCTGATACAACAGTTACATCTCCAGAAGTATTTAATAATGCTATTTTACATGCTGTCTGCTACAGGATTGCCTTGCGTGACACAAAAGACAGTAACCGAAAGAATGAAGATATTTACTAGAGATTTTTTAAAGCATTTCAAACACAGTGTAAGAGATATGTTCAATTTGTACAATCTACCTGTGTAACTTAATTCATGCATGACCATGTAAGATCATTTGGTTTTGTCTGTGCTAATGAAACAAGTAACAGAAGCATCTGGGAGCAGGGGAAAAATACACAACTCCAAACTTCCATGTACTTAACTCTGAACTTCAACAACTTTTTAAAAAGCCACTGAGTCAACAAATAATAGAACAGGTGACTGTGAAGTGTTGAAAGATTTCCAAGTAGGATGATGAAGGCTTGCATGGTGTCACAACTACTCAGAGCAGCAACCAGGAAAGTGATACACGCAAGTTATCATGACTTTAAAGCAGATGAAGACTGTACCTCTCTAAAGCCTCATCAAAGTGTCACTTCAATGGGATCCTGGTAAGCATCATGTTTTGGTATCAGCACGCTGGGTGCGGTTATCCAATCTCATGACGATTTTGACGTGGCCCACCTCTAATTAAGTTTTAAATACATCATGTGGGTGCTATTATATCAACAGATGTGGTAAACAGTGATTTAATATGAACCAGTCTATGTTTTGTTGAAATCTTTGTCTGACTCATGGAGAGATGGAAAAAAAAAAGTGTTTCTAATTAGATGTTCCATTTCAAAGAACAAAGTCCTAGTTTAGCTAGGATTGGAAAATTTTCTGGAGCTGCATTCTGCCATGAAAGAACGCCAATCTGAAATCTGTCCTCTTTTTCTTGCTATAAAAGAGCCAGAAATACAAGTACAACGAGTTGAAACATGGCTGAGAGGCCTTCTCTTTGCACCAGCTCTTTGATTTAACAGTTCAAGAGGTATTCTAAGAGTCTCATCGTGTCATCTTTTGGAACTAGCTTTTAGATGAGAAAGAGAGATATTAGCATCTTAAAGCATTCCAAGTCCAGACTTGAGGCAGAAACCTTCCATGGGCTCTGACTTCTAATACCTACTCAATGCAATCATGTTACCTTGCATCACATATTTTACATTTTCTCCATGAAAAATGTAAAGAAACAAAAAGTAGATATTTATAAAATTGAAGCATGGTGAATTCTGGCAAATAAATGTTATTTGCAAATTTCTAGTTGGATATAATTATGAAAAATTAATTATATCCTCAGTTCCTTCATTTAATGGAAAAATTCTACTTATTTTTTTATCAGAGATTCAAACCTTTCTCCCTATGAATCTACATGACCCTCACCTTTCCAACACCTGAGCTGCTACCTTAAGAATCCTCTTCCATATTTAGTCTAATACGACTTCAGGCCAACAATTAAATCCCTGAGTGCTAGTTAGCTACTGCATTCAAAGTCTACTGGACTCACGAAGAGACACTTAGGTGGTTTGCTCCTCCAAAGCCTTGGGCAAACTTCTGAATAGAGACAAAAGTTGTTTAGAAAGATTTTAAATGTACAGCATTTAGTTAATAGGATAAATACCTCCCCATAATTTGAAAAACAGTCCTTGCAAATCCATCCTGCCAACAGTTTAAGACTAACTCCTGTATACCCCTTTCTATGTCCATTCTTCATGAGTATTTTTCTCTTTCTCCTAGATGCTCCTGATGAGCCACAGACTTATTCTTTAGCCTCTGAGAATAGGTATCACCAGTTAGTGTGTACCCTGTCCACCACATCCCCACCAACACACCTTATCGACCGAGTGCTGATGCGTGGGCATCCTCCGGTCCCTCTGTGGTCAGTGTGGAGGAGCTGCAGCCGGGCAGTGCCGGTGCCCAGGAAGATGAGACAGAGGAGGTGGAAGGCTCGGCCAATCCGTGCCGAGGCGGGAGCCAGCGTGGCCAATCCGCGCCAGCTGTGCACCTGCCCTGGAAATTGGGACACCACAGGTGGGACTGTCCTGCCCAGAGCTGGCAGTGACAACACACTCCTCACAGGTGAGTCACGCCCCTCTGACCTTTATCGAGGCATCTGGCACAGGCAGGGCTTCTGAAGGCTGGTAGCCTAAACCAGTATGTCGACTGAAATCAAAAGAATGATGCTATACAAAAACCCCTTACTAATATTTCATAAACAAATCCAGTAAAATATTTGATATCAGCCTTATTAATCTGTTACCACAGAGTATTCTGCTGCTGCTTTTTCACTTTTCTACTCCTTTTTTACAGTTGCAAAAGACTTGGAAAATTCTAATGATTGTCATAGTTCCAAGCATTTTCTTTGAGCAAAGAGTTAACAAGGCTGTTTCTTCTCATGCACCTTGTGGGAAGAAACTGAAGTTATTGCAACTGACCTGCACTCAAAACTAAACATTTTTTTACTCTTCAGAAGCATTTTCATGCTTCTCTCTACTGGAGATTGGGAGAAGAAGGCTGAATTACATATACAGTAGAATAGAATATTTTCAGTTGGATGGGATCTACAGTTATTTGTTTAGTTCATGCCTGTCCAAATGCCTCTAAAACACTGAAAAGCCTGGGGCTTTGACCACCTGTCTAGGAAACTTGTTACAGCACATGACAAACCTCTCAGTAAAGACATGCTTTCCAAAGTCCAGTCTGAACCTCCCCCAGAACAGCTTTGAACCATTCCCACGCGTCCTATACTGGACACCAGCGAGAACAGCACCTCCCTCTCCACTTCCTCTTCTCAGGAAGTTGTAGAGGGCAATGAGGTCATCCCTCAGCCTCCTTTTCTCCAAACTAGACAAGCCCAAAATCCTTTGCTGCTCCTCATGGGACATTCTTTTCCGCCCTTTTACCAGCTTTGTTGCCCTCCTCTGGACACTTTCAAGGACCTTAACAATATGGCAGACATTCCTATTTAAACAGAGAATTCTGTGAATCTATGAGTCCATGGTTAATGGTTAATCTATGAGTCTTTGGTTAATGGAAATCCATTAAAATAGACTGTTCACAAGAGCCTTCTTCAATTCCTTAATGTTTGTGCATTTAAAGTGTATTTAAATTCAAAATGCATTTAAATTCAAAATGCTCACAGCATTTCAAGAACATTATCTATTTTTAAGATTCAGTGCATTTAACTAACTGTATTCTCTTTCAGTTAATTACCTTTAATTAATGAGTAGCATTTTATTTACACTGTTCCATTATGAAATACATTATTTCCTATCTGCTCCTATCCACTGGGGAAGAGATCATAATCTTTGTTCTCTTACTATACCACCAAACTTACCATTAATACCAACATTATAAATAGCAATGAAAAATCATGCTGCACACCACAAATGCAATAGCATACCAGTAACACCATCGAATAAATTACACAGTAAAGGAATGACAAGTGCTCACACCAGAAACACATAACCAAAGAGATGGGATCTTGCAAACATATAATGCAAGTCCTCCCTCCCAACCAGCTCGGAGATATTGAGAGGTAACCAGAGGGATCAGAACTATTTCTCCAGGCTACTGAGTAGCAGTGAGCACTCCATCAATATTTGATTTGACACTCAGATAGATAAATGTCAGGCAATGAATTGCTGTAATCTCGGTAATATGGTTATAAAGAAGCATAGATAACACAAGCAATATGCTTTTGTTGGCTGTAGCACTAATAAAATACTACTGTGAATAAGCTGGTAAAGACAGACCATTAGTTTATAATGTGAGAGCTGTAAACCTGCGTCCCTCTTACACAACACACTACTTGCGGTTTGTTTCAAAGGAACAGTATTCCCACTGAATCAAACATAGGACACTTATTCAGTATTACTTTACCTGTACTCCAGAATTGCCGGTTTCAAAAAAAAGTCTTTTTCAGGTCTACACATTTGAAAGAACAATTTTGAGATCACAATTTAAATACCAATTGAACAAGTGGTAAACTCCCGACTCTAGTGAAACCGTGATTACAAAGTTTGCTATGTACTGAAACTCCTGTGCAGATCAACACTTTGCTCTGTGCACATGGAATTCCCTGGTGCTTGGAATGCCTTCAATGCAAATTCCCGTGGGAATATTAGCCCTTTCTTTTTTTTTTTTTTTTTTTTTTTTTTTTTTTTTTTTTTTAGATCTCTGATTGTATGTAGCCCATATGGAGTTAGCTGGTCTTTCTTTAAGATAATCACATTAGATTTGTGCCACTGACAGTGGATCAAATCATTTTAGGAAGAAGCCAGGGAACATGGCAGAGAGCCCAGACTGCAGAATGCAGAAAGGAAGGGGATACCTACTGGGCAGTGGGTGAAAATTTTAAAGGGCATGTATGGACACAGGGGAAGGCAGATACTCACCTAAGCAAAAGACTGTGTTCTTGAATTAAGGACTGCAAACCTTGGCAGAGCTTCCAGTACTACTTTGTTTCTACTAAAAGCTGTTTAAAGCAAATCAGAATAAGCAGCTCACTTCCTACATCCTCACTGACATCAGGACCTCCAAAAACCTTCATGACCCTCAACAGCTTTCTGCTTGCTCTCTGCAACATCTGAGACAACGATTATTTTTAATCTGGCAGTTTACATTGCAACTGGAAATGCTAGAAAGCCTAATAAATCTTAGCTAATGCCAACACACATACATAAATAACATGGTAAAATAGGTGGTGTTATTTTCATCAGGGTCTGGTATCCTTATCAAACTGCTTTTATGTTTCCTATAGGCAATAGATATACCTTTGAGTCTCGGGCTGAATGCAGGAGAATTGGCAAACCTTTTGCTCAGACACCTCACACGTGCTGGACACAATGAATGCTGTAACAGTAGCCACTCCAAAAAGATTTTAGAGAATATGTATATGACAAGTGCTCTTACAGATATGAAGAGCTGAGTTTATAACAATTTATGTATTTTGTTAAGTAGTCCAAACTGACTCTATGGAACAGTAAATGTGAGTGGGAAGAGAGGGAAAGAAACTTCATTTCTTCCAAGCACTATTTTTCATAGTTCTGAAAAAAACCATTTCTGAATATCCTTGGCTCCTCTTAAGAGCCAGGTGCCTTCCCAAGCTCTCACAGTCCTTTTCTTTGTTTCTTTCTTGCTTAAACAGGGAAGGCCAAGAATAATCCCTACAAATGACAGAAATAAAATTTGTTCTCCTGACATCTATTTTCACTATTTGAGAAATTTCTGTAATATCCCACATTTCATCTCCAAACAAAAGTGGCTTTCTCAGTGTCCAGTATTAGTGTGATAAGAGGATGTTATTATTGCATAGTTTCTGTGTATAACTCCAGAGAACTCAACTGAAGTTAATTTCAAAAACATTCTAGTCTAAATTTAGTGGTGAGGATTCTTAATAGCCGTGTGAATTGTATCATAATGATTTAATCAAAAGACAGATTTATTCAGTCTTCCTTCAGAAACAGCATGTCTTCTGCCTGATACTAGCATGTCAATATTTACAACCTGTTTCCAAGGATGTAAAGTATTGCCACATTTTTTATTTACAGAGGCACATTTTGCTTCCTATGCTCAATAAATAGATTCCCTTCTTAAAAACACACCAATATATCATACAGTAATACTACATATTGCTCAAAATAACTCTAGATGTAAATATGGTGTTATTCTTCAGAAAAAAAAAATTTAAAAATTGTAAAACCAACTAAAATTTACATAGGAAATTCTGCATTCCTAATGAAAAATGTTAAATGTCTTCCAGATAAAGATGTAACTCTCTGATAACTCAGGAAATCACATTTTTCTAAGAAAAGAAAAGACATGAAAATCATCCTTTCCTACATATTAAAAAATTTAACTCCTTATTGTCCTTAATGTCTTGTTTTTGCTCATGATAGTATTCTTCTGGTCTGATTTAAACCCTGCCAACATTAGTGTAAAAAACAAGTAACTCTATAAATAGCAAAACAGTTCGCACCCCAAAAGTCCTGGATAGATGATGTCACTGGGAGCCTTACATGAGAATTAGTGAGCAAAAAAAAAGGTTTGACTTGACTTGACATAAGAGTAGAAAGGGAGTGATCAAATGGATTGGTTCTACGGAACATTTTGTGTCCCAGTAGAGATGAAGCTGAACCAGATTGTGCAGAGCTGATGGGTGCCGTGCACTTACGTGCTGCTCAGGAGAAACACCTGACACGAACAGCACACACAAGAACAATGACATATGAACATTGCATCACCTTATCTCAAGCATTGTGCAAGCTAAAAAGTAGTATTGTCCCAGTGTGCTTCTAAGGTGAGTGCCTGGGTGTGGCTGCAAACATATGCAATAATTCATATAAGCCACAGTGACTACCATTTGTTAGTGATTTACCAGACATTATATTCAGAGTTAAGTAAACCTAACATCTGTTAATGGAATGGAAGAAATTATAGTAGAGGGATCCTGCTACCAAGATATGCAGTCCACAAGAAAATGGAAGCCTTAATATTAACAGTCAAATTCACTGTTTTCCTAGTCATGGAGAAGACAAATGGCCTCTCTTTCATGCATCACCTACTGGTATTACTGAAAAAATCTCTTTGACTGTAATCTGTATTTAAAGATCAAGAAGACTTCAAGTACCACTGAAATATGTTTACAGGCTGTTTCTAAGTCCCTGTGGCCTAGAGAATTCTCCTGCATAGTGGGGTTAAGGCAGTGCACATTTATGCATGTATGGTCCACTCATGAGTGAGCAGCTGGGATTCAGACATGTAAGTTGAGCTTTAGAGCTTCTGCCAATCCAACAGTACTGGGTCAGAACCAGCATAGATATAGCATACAAAGCTGGATTGTATAAACTCACTTTGCTGATGTACACTCAGTCATTCAAAATTTTGGCTGCTTAGGCTAACTGAATTTTGGCTAATTTGGGGGACATATCGTTGCATGTCTGTAACAGATACCCATGAGACCTGCACCACTGTGTAATCAACCAAGGCATAGATCTTTTATTAATAAACACAGAGCTGCAGTTTATAAGAGTGTCATTTAATCTCTCAGGCCAAGAAGGAGATGTCCTTACTAGTGGGCATTCCTTTGGAATTCAAAATCAACTTTAAACGCTTGCTATTCACTCCTACAGAAGTGTGACAAAAGGAAGTAGATTACTTATCTTTGTGTCAATCTATATAGGTTGTTCCTAGGTAAGAGAATGTGACTGGAGATTTGGGGAGTCCCACGTTCATCATGTACAGAAGCCAAAAAGTTGTCATCCTAGAAAGAGGCATACTTTTTATGGGAAACGAGGTTGTTTAATTTTGCCTAACTACATGTGCACAGCTACTCAAGAGCAGAAAGGAAGCAAAGGAAAGAGGGAAGGTATGATGGGCTCACGTGGTTTCCAATAATATCTGATTCCCAAGAAATAGCCAGTTAATAATATATTTTCCAGGATATGATCAACAAGGCATTTGATATTGTACAGGTTTCCAGCAACAAAGAGTAACACTTCCACTGCATTTTTCCTGTTTGTGTCTGAACACGCCTTGCAAACAGTAGTGAAGTAATCCCCACAGCGCCCTGTGAGGCAGGGAAGTATTCCTGTTTATACCCAATTCTGCAGATGAGGAAACCAAGTCACAGAGGGATTAAGTGACTCGGCCAAGGTCATACAGAAAGTCTGCTGCCACTCATGGTATGCGTCAGTCCTTGTCAGCATTCAGTGACACTCCCTGAAAAGTTCACTCAACCCCTTTCTCTGCGTAGGCCAGCACCTTCAAGATTTCGTAAGTATCATCTTCCACCCTAACCTTGACTGGAAGAAGACACTTCATCAGCCCAGGTCAGAGTCAGGCTGAGCATGATCCTCGGCTTTCTTATTTTTTGATTAGGACTCTTGTTTACCTACAGGATTCTACTTTATTTTCACCTCTGCCAGAAATTCCTCCTAGTGGACTCCTCTAATTTAAACTGACATAGGTGGGCAGGATAATATCCATACAATAAATACATGCAGTAATTATTTTCAAAGATTCATACATATTTCTCTCAGGACACAAACCTTCCCACTTCTACTCCTGCACTTAAAACCCTCCACCATCCTTTTCTATACAATATAAATCAGCTAAAAGTTTCATAAATTCATGCCATACAATGTGTGTGTATATATATATAAATATACATATACATATATATACACACACACACAGAGACACATAAAAATAGCATACCTCCTGTATAGACAGTGTTACATTACAGATGGGAATATCTAAGTGTATATAGTAAAAAATAGCAAGAATAATCTAAAAAAATAAAATAGACATCCTGAAGTATTTAGCTTTTACAGTAACTTTGCAAACAAAATCTCTGATATATTTTACGTGTAAGCACTTATGTGATATATCTCACATCTTATTTCCTTGTGTTTATGTATCAGAACAGTTATTGGACTTAATTGGGATTTCTTCAGGGGTGAGAAACTTAAATCAAAGTCATGTGTGACCCATACTGTGAAAACTGCTTTTTGCTCAGTTTAAATAGAAATACTGAGATTCAGCCACAGCCAAATCAAGAAGCTCAGACACGAATCAGCACATTTAAGGCATGGTAGCAGATGAACCAGAACCATTTCTTCTATGCTGCTCATACCAGGTTTCTGGTGCTACATCAAACCACTGAGGTTCTCCTTCCCCTCTCTCAGTCTTCAAATTGAAATCTAGGATTCTCGCATTCTAGTGTGTTTCTACTTATAAGCAATCCTATGCCAATAATAGCACAATTCTTCCATCATATTGCTAGAAAACTAGCAGAGCTGCTCTTGGTACTTTTCTTTTACTTATTCAATAATTGAGATTTTCAGTTCATTCATTTATAGTGCTGTTCCAAAACTAGGAGTGATTTTTATTTGAGGAAAAAAGGAATAATTTTGTAAATAAAAAAATGGCCATGAAAGCTGGAGCAGCTGCCATCTCTTCCTTGTTCTGTCACAAATTTCCTGTATGACTCTAACAAGTCATTAATTTCTATATGCCTCATCTAGAAAATGAGATAATGACATTTAACTATTTCATTGGGAGGCTTAATGGTTGTGAAATTTGCTGAGCTTCTTGGATGGAAAGAAGCTGCTGTCAGAGTAAACTAATAGCATGATTATGTTTGGTGGGAAGGTTATAGGAGAGTCACTTTGTAACAATATCACAGTTCTGCATTACACAGACAAGATTGGCTAATCAAGTGAATCACTTAGTGAGAAATTTGTGGTTTACTTTGCTTGTGGTATCTGTGAATACTGTCTGGATCCCAAGATCAAGACAAATTTTTAGTGCTCTGTAAGTCTGTGGAAAGAGATACCTTCTTTAGAAAATAAAACATCCTTTCTCTACCATTAGACTCTACAAGCAAACATCAGCCTACAAAAGATTTAGAAACATGCCTATGGGCTTTGAAATCTATGGATTAGTACAACCCATCATGTGACAGATCAGTCATAGGCAGTAGCACATATATTGGTTCTTTGTTGATTTTCCCTCTGATATTCTAGAAAGAAAAGAGACTTGAACTAATCTATCTGGCATTCACATACTCTTAGATGGGAATGCATCTGTGGAGTTTGAACACATTTTTGCAAAAATATCTAATTCATTCATCTAGTGGAAACTACAGCAGCTTAGTCTAATAAACCTCACAGAACCTTCTTGGAACACTCCTATGGATGTAGGTATCTAATGTTAAATACACACACTCAGAAGTTCTCATTTCCCAAAGCTTCACCTCTCTCCAGTGACCCAGCATCTCTCTTCTTCTCATCTGTATTTGCTGGGGTTTGCAGTTTTTTAGGTTTATATTCCTTTAATTTGAAGATGATAGGATATCAAATATGCTTCTAAATTGCTTTTGGCCATGAAAACCGTGATGACTGTCTCCTACAACCTCAAACAGCTCATGCTGACTAAATGATTGGTAACATATTTTTGGGAAAAAACTTGAAACTACTGCTTCTGCTTCCACCATAGCAATCCTAATTTCATTTGTGATAAGGGAATATACTGTTCACCTTAATTCTCTGTGATGTTTTAATGTTGGTAAAACGTCAATGACCATGTGCTGTTTCCTGCTTTAAATTAAAACATTGCCTGAAGGAAATGTATCTGTTTATATACACTGTTTGTAAATAGCCAATACCCCACAACTGAAAAATCTGGATATCCACAGGCAGTACCTTGAGTACAGGAAAAACACACCATCTTTTCACTTGAAAAATGAACTTAATCAAGCATTTTCTTTCACCAAATATGTGTTACTAAATACCAAGGATGAACAGCAGTGTTATATAATTGAGAACAAAGTATGTAAGAGACAGAGAAAGCTGTTCTTGTATCACAGTTTACAGAAGACATTCTCAAAGGTAAAGCATGGCTTCCAGGGGATTATAGGTATGTATTACAGTCATAGCAGAAATAGAGTCTTCCAATCATAGTGGACTACAAACTGTAGCACTGGTCCTTTCAATTCAGAATGCTTTAGAAATTTAACTGAATTTTCTCTAGGAAACATTATCTGTCTGCAGGAAAGCCATGGTTCAGAAAAAATTATGAGATCTTGGAACAACAGTGATGTTCACACATTCGGTCAAACACAGGGCAACTAGCTAGATAACAGCATTTAAGGTTTCAGCACATCATTTTGCAACGGTGCACTGAAATCTCTCCACAACAACACAGCCGAATAAGGATCCTCTCACAGCTGTCACATTTCGTGGTGTCATATCTTAAAGATCAGGACATTCCACAGCATCACACTGGTGCTTGTTGAAATACTGTATCATTGGAAAGTGAATAATTCTGAGTAGGGCCAAAAGGTGTAATTTAAATAGATTTGTAGCTAGTCGCACTTTTCAGTTCTATCACCAAATGACTTGATCCACATCAACACAAGCAAAACAAAAGACCAATTAAGATATGTATGTATCCAGAGGTCTTACAGAGAGTCAGCAGGTTAAAATATTCATTCTCCAACTAGCATATTAGGAAACACACATGATCTAATTAGTCAAAATCCCTTAAGGAAGAAAAAATAACCATCTACTGTAGCAAATTTCAAAAACTTAATTATAAATGAGTTGAAAGAGGAATATGTAGCATGTATCGAAAGTGAACGTGTCTGCTTGGTAGTGTCTGAATAATCCTAACTCTGTTAGTATCAGTACTTCAAATCAATGATAAATTATAAATTATTATGCTAAGGTTAGAAATTAGAAGCAGGAATACCTGAACAGACTGCTCCACTTCTCTTACTGTTTTCTGCCTGGTTCTGTGCTCAGTAAACCCTTTGCAACAAGAATAATCTCAATATATATTTCTACTAAAGTGCCCAATTCAGACTCTTGCAAGACAAATGATAGAAGATATGCTACAGGAGACAGCCTAAACATCTGAAATCTCTCAGGTTAATTTACTCTAAATTTTAAAACAAGTAGATTCACCTGTTTTGCAGACAGCCGAAAAACAGATGAACTGTGGCAAGACCTATCCTACACCTAAAACTGATCATCCACTAAAGCTGAGACTATTCTAACATGTTTATGCTCTAGAATCTCTAGTTTTTAAATTACATCCGGGCATCCAAGTTCCAAATATCTGCTTTCAACAAAAGGAATGCAGTAACTACTCTGCCTAAGCTGATCTCGCTGACAGCTCTGGACAGGTCTACGCTTGCCTGTAACAACCCAGAGATTTATAGCTGAGAATGAGCCCTACTTCTGACTGAGAAGGCAGTGTCTGCCAGCAGGACCTAAAACTCAGTGGAGAAAAATGTGAGCTTGGCATGACTAAGGTAGGCATTAGAAGATGTACAGCTGGGAGTGGATGAACTGGAATGGGCAAGGTCGAGAGTATTAAAATTTGGCCTATTTCTTCTAATGAAACGCTCCCAGAAGGATTGTGCAGGGACAAGATACCATACAGTCGATACGTAAAAAATAGAAGATGTAAATCACTCTTCAAAAAAAGTGTTAGGTAGAAGGTGTATGAAAATTTCATGCAAATTAGGAATTAAAAAAATATAAGAAAATGGGGGGAGGTATTTAAAACATTGAAGGCAGAAATTACAGTTTACTTATTTTCCCCTGAATCTTGCTCTTGAAATCTGTTTGGCTAGATGAGTGGAAAAAGATATAATACCGTGTATTGAGCCCAGCCAGCTCATTCTCAAACTCCCCAGGTGATTATCTTTCCATCTAACTCAAACTGTGTGAAATTATAAGGGACATTCCATACCATGCAACCACAGAAATTCCCATGTCAAGATTACAGAGCTCTTAAATTGGACAAACTCTTGTGCCTTGATAAGAAGGCAGAAGCATATAAACATTGAAATGAGAAAAGCAAAAGGGGAGAAGAGGAGCCAGCAAAGTCAAGTATTTGACTGGACTGGATTGGGCCCCCGAAGTAAGAGTTGCAAACAGCAGGCAATTTCCACCTTAACATTGTCAAAGCTTCAGGTGTGAGTGACCCTAAAGTAGCTCTGAAGGACTAACACTACTAGACATTACCTTCATATGCAGCTCTTTCCCCATCAGCTTTTTGTAAGAGCAATTAGAAGTCTTTCAAAGTCATAAGCTTTCTATTTTCTCCCCACATAAAGCCCCATGTAGATGGTTACAAGAGCAAGGCAGAGATGACCAACAAAACAATCAGTGGCCTAGCTGGCCTCTGAATTAAATTGGCTCTTTTTTCCTATCTTAATATTAAATGTTTAATGGGCAAATACAGGAAGTTTATAATTTCAGAGCATAAAAATTACCTTTCATTATAAATCATGTTTGTAATACATGGTGTTAGTAAGTACAGAGTAGAGAAATTAAGTCTTTTTAATATTCATACCTATAATAAACCTCAAATTGTGATGTCTAGGTGCTTAGCTGCAAGGTACCTGAAGTTTAATACATTTATAATTTATATTCCAGGAAATTTTAAGTGATGTTTAATTGTAGAGGGTCACTTTGTTGGAAGGGTTCAACACGAAGTTCAGAGGCTGACACTGACCTGGAGCCCTAGGGAAGTGGGATGGCCTTAATTTGTATGGTTGAATTTGCAATCCTGGATTCAAAGTGCTTTTGCTTTTCTAGCTAAAGGAGAAACTCTGCTGCTGTAGAACTTCCTCACACCAACACTGGGGTTGGACCAAATCTAATTGTGCCCATGGCTCTGGCTTAAGATGTCAGCCAAGCTGCTGCTATTGATCTGCAATGCCACTTGTGGAAGTGACAAACTGAACCTCCTGTAAGCTTGAGAGAGAAATTTTGCACCATCAAAGAACAATTTAACAGAACTGCTCGTGTATTTTAAAAATGCAAATAATAGTAAATTAGAATAGTATTTTCCACTACTGCTAGAACAAGAAAATTTGAATGCCTTCAAGACACAGACTTCTAGGTATGTTCATTTTAGTCAGACCCTTTTAGACCATCCTCTTGTACATCAGGAATCTTGTGAAATTGTTTCTTTAATTTTTGGGCACTACAAGACTGAGAAACACCGGCTGCAGCATTACTAAACTAGACACTTTTCACTGCAGTGAAAAATTTGGAACAGTGCAACCATGAGTTTATTACTGCAACATGGGAGCAGGTTTAATTCACACTGTCCTACAGAAATAACGGTCCAGTAAGGCCCTGAATTTCTGTCTAAACAAACAAAAATGGTGGATAACTGAGATAATCTCCAAAATCAGGAAAAAAAGAAAATAATATGGGAGAAGACTGAAAATTGCATCTATTTATGTCTCAGTCCCCAGTATTTAACGACCACAGAAACCTAGAAACTGAAATATAACTAAAATAGAAAGTGTAGCATTAGTGGCACTCTGATTTCAACCCAGCCACAGCTATTTACTTTGAGAGAGAATATGGAAAGAGGAGGGACAGTTTTGTGAGGGAGCCAAAGGAGTGCTTCATGTTTCATCATATCCTGTTTTCAACAGTTTCATTAGACTTACCCTACAATTAATTTTAGGAGCAGATCTTGCAGCACCCTAAGGATATCTGCTCTTTCCTGGTTTTGTGCTGCAGAATCTCAAACTGAACTGATGATAATTGCCAGCCGTAATCTTTTTCCAAGTTTCAATGGTCTGTAAAGCAAATTATTTGCTGTATTCCAAAGATCTAGATGACACATTAGTCTTGACTTGGAATGTTGGGGAGTTTGTAAGACACCTTAGTAATCTGATCTACTTCCTACTTGATCAATTATGACCTATTCATATTATTTTGGAGCTTAGAATGAGAAAAAATTAAATTTTTCAAAAATTGTTTACTTGACATGTAGAAATCCAGTGGATCATACAAAACTGAAGTGCTAATGAAGACTGAAAATTAAAAGCATAGCACATACTATACGAGGGCCTAATGTCATCTTCATTTACAAGGCTAAAACTATCTGTAGAGCATGTTCAGTGTATTGGAAAGACTAGAGGCAAATTAATAAGTACAGAATCAGCTGTTTCTTAGACTACTTTTCCCAACAAAAGTGTCTGTTAAAAAAATAATAGTATTTAATAATGAAAGGTTGAATTTAATGTGAGAGAAAATGCATCACTATCTGAGCTGAAATTTAAAGTAGCTTCTTTTTGTCGTATTGGATAAAACCGGGTTCCTAAAAATGAAGCTTGGGAACCAGTAACAGCAATGTCACTTATAGTACCAGAGGATAATGGTAATTATACTTGCCTCTTGCATGCATAGCAAAATTATACTTAGTGTTATGAAAATAGGAGGGTGTCTGCTTCAATCTATTTGCTAATCTAGATGAAGGACCCTTCTTTGCTCAGAAATGGTGTGACAGGAGAGGTGTGGATACACTTATATACACAAAGAAGACTATTTATTTATATGGCTTGGGAAACACGAAGTTAGGTGTGCCAGGCTTGAGCAACACCTATTATCATTTCTGCAGATAGCTTACTGCACTGAAATCAGTCCTGTGATAATTATTTCAGGACGTGATTAGGTGGCATTGCATCAGAACTCCATCTTCTACTTTATATCCAAACCATTTTTGCAGTTCCAAAAGGAGATTCATCCCAAAGCACTTGATAGTAGTAGGATGAGAGAAAATGTTCTTTCAGAGAATGATAAGGAAGAAAATGAATGGCTCGGGAAGAGGCAGCTGGCACTGATCAGTGACACTGCTCATGATAGGCTTATTCTTTAATAACAACATATGAGAAGTCTGATGCATACCAATTTCTGAACATGGTTAGGGTGGTAACTGAAAAGAACAATAACTATTTAATCTCCATTTATTCATCTTTCTTTTCCAGCATCAGAAGAAAAAACTTGCTGGGTAGCTCAACTAGATAATTTATATAAACAAAGATTTCTCAATGACTTGGAACAAGGGCCATGTCTTGGATGTGAGCTACTTGCACATATTAGACATGAGCACTGTGTAGAATAGATAAATTTACTACTGCTGATGGTCAACAATTGACTTCTATCTTCATCTTGTGAGCTACTTCTAGACTATCCAAGAGAACATAATTATGCAAGAAATCATATACTGACACAAACTTGACATGTTTTCAAAACTGATGTATAAAATGGTTAGTCAAGCACTAAAATTTCCATCTGCATCTTCAGCAAGTTTTCATAAGCCAAACATAACTCGAAGATAAAGACTTTTTTTTTAAAATTTACAATAATTACTATTGGATTCCTTCAGGAACTTTTGGTGCTTGAAACTATCTATGTATGACTCTGTAAAAACTCTGTCAGAGTAAAAACTCTGACTTAACATTTTTAAAAGATGACCACCCAAGTGACCAATTCTGCAAAATGCAAATCTTGCTACACAGATGCAGCGATTGGAACCACAGAGAAAAGAATAAGTGAAGAATATGCTTTTATTATGGATTCCTTTCTCAGAGAACCATTTGATTCTCACCACAATAACAATGACTTTTTAGAAAAAAACATAGAAACAAAATAACATTACAACAGACTAGTCCTTGAAAGACAGCATCCAGAAAACATTAAAGATTTTGGAAAAAATACTATCATTGTTACCTGGTTGCTTCTGATAAACTAGTTATGCTAGCTTCATGCTTGGTTAAAAAAAAAAAATCAACCAGTAGAATCTTTAGCCTTATAAATCAAGGAGACTGGTAAAGGTCTACCTACTCTACTCTTAAAAGCACCAGTATCTTAAGATGCATTAAATAAGAATTAGTAAAGAGCAATTGATAAATCCAGCAGAAAAACACAAATGCGATCACATAAAAAGACACTCCTTTTCTCTCCAACCTGAGAAGACCCTAAAGTTGAAGAACTTACCTAAAATTGAAAAAGTCTCCCTTATGGCCTAGTCTCCCTGCCTCAGATTGGATGTAGGAGATGTTTTGCAAATTTGACTGTAGATTAAAAGTCCAAATACCAAAGACTGAGCAAAAACATTTTGACAACTTTGTCCAACAAACCAAACAAATGTATCACTGTCAATTAATACTTCTAACAAAAATTCAGAGAGGAGATTTTAATGATCCAAGATGGAACCTGAGAATATGAACTGT
This sequence comes from Drymodes brunneopygia, assembly GCA_013400955.1. Lineage (NCBI taxonomy): Eukaryota > Metazoa > Chordata > Aves > Passeriformes > Petroicidae > Drymodes > Drymodes brunneopygia. Next base: position 478,755 of record VZTZ01032219.1, on the reverse strand, counting down.
AATCCAGAGTAGATGACTGAGTAGGGCGGCTCCATCTCAAGCAGCCCTCCCGATTCTAAGCAAGGTCTGTCTGCACCAATGTTAATGCTGTAGCTCAGACCAGAAGTACACCTCCACATCTCTCCTGAAGTATCTGTAGTCATGAATTTTGCAAAATCTATCTTATTCCTCTTCTGTATTAAGGTACTTTGCAGATATCATTCTAGTGCATCTAGCTTTGGCAATAACTATACTGCGTCCACTTCTGCCTGATCCACCAGGTGCTTATTTATGCCAAGTCAGCATCTCTCCCTCACTGTTCACAGTCTTCCATTAAGAGCTAGTTGTCATACAATGTCAAGAAGGAATATTCTATGTGTAAGTTAAATAAATTCCTGGTGGCAATCTATTTTTACATTTTGTGTAAGTGCAAATGACTTTTAAGATAATTTAGAATTTGGAAGTTGCTTCACTCATTCATCAAAAATACCTTGACTTTGGTGACCTGAACACAAAGATTTAGTGAAAGACACTTAGTGAAAGATTTCTTTTGTGTTTCTTCACAGAATGCTACTGATGAGCTACAGCGAGTGGGTAACATGGAGATGCTGCATCTATCTATTGGGTTAAATTCCTACTAGACTGACGCATTTATTTCACTTGATGATGAGTTATCGTTTCCATCACTTAGACTTTAAATTTGTACAAATAAAAAGACACTTATTAAATAAATAAAAAAAATGTTTGCAAGAAGATTTAGTAAGCTTACCAGAAATTATGACTGTTTATGGCATCATAATCAACACAAGAACACCTTCTTAGGGCTTCTAGAGAAAATCTTAATACAAATATATTAATTTTCTGATAGACACTTGGCCCAAGAGAAGTCCACAAAGTAACTGTTTAACCGTGACCTTTCTCAGCAGAAGGAGCTGATGTTTACTGTTCAGTATTTACAGGCCTCCTCCAGATGTGCCAGAACTGGGACATGCATCTTGGCACTGAGGACTTGTCAGTCAATCAGAGTCCAGATAGTTTCAAAGGTATTCCCTGACTGTTTCCCAAGCCCTCCTTTCACTCTGCATAGCAGTGAGAAGTCACCGCAGGATGTGTTCTCAGGTCACCTGGGTTGCACAGAGTTTTCCCTTTCAAATGCAGAAGCAGGTGAATTCCCATTCCTTCAGCAGCTAATACTGTAAGGAATAGTCACATAACAATTTTTGTTCAGTATTTATAACATTTTTTCACGGTGAATTTGAAATCTACTACAAGGAAAAAACCAACTCACTTTCTATAAATAGTCAGTTCCTAACAGCTGGAGCAATGTCTCCCTATTGTTTCAAGGTAGAAAGCAGTTCTGGAATTGTATCTGAAATACTTCATTAAAAGTGCAGGTTATTTAGAATATCTGTGTTTTCAGGCACTTCTCTACTCACCAGTCTGCAATTGTTTGACTGGGATAGGGTTTAATAATGCCTCCCAACACAATCCCCACCATGCCCACAAATTCATTATCAAAACAAAAGCACCTGGCTTCTGTTTAAGATTCCCATTGCATGGTAATAGATAGTACTAATAGAAGTACAGTAATAGAATTTGTGACAAAGACTCAGAGCAACTAATATAATTCATATTTTATGTATTTATGTATATTTATGTATATATTTATGTAGAGCAAGAGCTCTAAAGCCTAATTTGCAAAGACTGGTCACTACAGTTAGCAGAATATCAGACAACGGATCTAGAGGCTGAAGACAAAACATCTACAGAAGCCTTTTGACCTATATATTTTTTTATTCATGCCTAATCCATTTCCTACAATATCACTGACTCTTCCGTTAGACAGAACATGGTTTTCCTGTGTGAGCTGTGGCTTGTACCAACTTCCTACCTGGCAAAGTCAATTTGTAAACCTTCATACTCTTCTGGCAAAACTTTCAATCTGGAGGCTTGATTTACTAGGCCAAAATTCTCCATCCTATAGACCAAGTCAGAGACAACATAATTTTAACTAGACTACAAAACCCCTTTTTTTTCCTCAGGGTGGGCAGCTAAAAATGCCTGTTTACAGGGAAGCATGACTCACTGGGTACCTTTTTGTGCAATGGAAGAAGGGAGTCCCTGGTGTGTATGCAAGCCAAGCAATTTACAAGACAGTGAAGTGCATATGCTCTATACAGATAAATACTGCTGCCCTCAAGACAACACATTTTTCTGAAATAAATAAATAAGCTTCACACTAGTACTATTCCGCTCCATATACTAGTCATGAAAATGCTTTGAACTTAGACTTTACTACATTACAGATAAGTAGCTTGTTAACTAAGGAAAAGATCATGTGTTTTTGAAGTGGCCGCTCTTGTCCTTGCATTTGATTGTCCCCTTGTCTCTTGTATTACTCATGATGTTAAGACTAAATGTAAGATTATCACCTTTTGGAGGCAAAGACCAAGTATTAAATCTTTGAAGCACAATGAATCCTAATTAGGTATAATCAGTAATAATTATAGTTGTGTAATGGAAACTAGGAAGGTGAGGAAAAGGAAATGGCTGAGATCATAATAATTACTTTCTATTAGGACTGGCAGGGAAAACTAGTGTGAGAGACTGGTCACCTGAGAAAACAGATGCCTATTTATTTGGGTTTTCCTTGGAGTTGAAATAGCTAAGTTAAAGTACACTAAGTATATACTAAACATGATTTATAACTTTAACAAACTCTGGAAGCAAAGTGCACGAAGTAGGTGTATCTCTGAGGGGTTTGCTGTGGTAACCTCTTTGGAACGCAGCAATTACCACCTACCTGGCAAATTGGAAGTGTTACATTCCTCTGCTAGTAATCCACTCCTCCATTTAGCCAGAGGTCAGGGAGGAGAAGAAGATGACTCCTATGGAGGAAACAGTCAGAGCTACAGAGCTTTCTACCAGAAGGGCAAAGATGCACTAGGTGTTAACCTCACAATACAAAAGCCCCTCCACATGGAATGTGAAAGCCCTGTTATACCCATGAGATACAAAATAATTTGGACAAAACCAGAAACTGAGCTCCATGACACTTCAAATCTAATGTTTTATGTTCCTACTGAGTGCAGGTCTAGGCCACTCCTGGTCTTCAGTGAGATTTTTTGTTAGGATGGTTCCACAGAGAAGGCTGTTGTGGGTACAGAGTCCCTCACTGCTGTGCTAGACCTGTAGTGACTATGCATACAGAGAGCCAGGGTCATCAGTTCACTGGTTTTGTTCTGCATTAAGAATCTACTGCCCTGACTTTTTAGGGCTATCAGATCACTACAATCAGGGACTTCTGCTCATGAGGACTGTAAAATTAATCTTTTTGAGTTCCTCCAACCTCATGGTCCATCTATTACAAGCATTCCTTACCAAATGTTTTTTTTGGGGGGTATATTTGAACACAATTATGATATATAACCTCCCTTATGGAGAAGTATTAATTTACTACAATCCATTATTTTAAAGACTTTCAAGCTTAGTATGATGTTATCCACAGTATGAAAGATGGGCTATTTATTAACATCTTATCACCCTTTCAAAAAAGAATAGCATCCTTATAGCAACTGTAATTATAGAGATACAGCAGTATAAATATCCTTAATGCATCTTTTAATTAGGTTTAGTAAGTGAAAATATTTGGGAGAGTCAACTCAAGGTCAGTTGTCTAAGGACCACTTTGTAGTGATTCACCACTGTGTAGTGATTCACCAAGCACTGAGTGAGAATTTCCACAGCCACTCAAAGAAATACGTTATCCCAGCTGCTACAGCCACAACCACAGTGCTGTGTGCACTGCTGAGGCACAAACAGGCCTTTGCAGCTCTGCTGTAAAAGGGTTAAACACACACATCCACGAAGGTACTTGAAATATTTCCCAACATTATTTCAAATGGAGTAATACAACTGAGAAAAAAGAGAGGGCTGCAAAACAGCATAAGAGAAGGGTAAAAATGAAAATACAAACCCGTCTCAAGTCAGAAGAAGTATCTGAGGAAGAATGCACATCTCATAGATAGTTTGTCCACAGGATTTAGCTGTGAAGCTAGATATTTTCAACTTCAATATAAGCTTCACAGGAACAAAATTTTCATCTGTAATTTTTTTTAATATTTCCAATGCTTTCCTTATTGATGTGGAAGTAAAACAAAGGTAGGAATGTGTGGCTTCCAGTGACAGTAATAGAAAAGCGTGGTTTTGACGTAGTAGATAAACCTGTGGTCTACATATCCAAAGATCTAAATTATGGAATCATTTTTTAAAAATCAATCTGCGTAGAAGTAATATATAGACACAGCTTTCATGAATTAGGTCCTCACATGCCATGTAAATTTCTGCAGAATGTGACACGGTGAATAACATCTCCAAAGGTATTCAATGAATATTTGAGCTGTTCCATTGTATAAAACCATATGATGATCCAAAGAAAGCACTGTTCTGGAAACTTTGGTGACACTTTTCAGAACTCAGTTTGTAGATCACGCTTGAAACAGAGCCCAGAAAGTTGTTGTGTACAGCTAGGCCAGACACAAGCATAGGCTGTGAGGTTTCCTGAAGGCTAAATATATGATGTGACAGATGTGAGAACAAAGGAACTGTAAATTGTAGGAGATTACTATTTATTTTTTTATAAACTTAATATTTAACTACAGGTACTGAAGGCAATCTGAAGGCACATGCAGCAGCAGACCTGCAGGCCTGCTGCAAAGCATAGTGAGATTTGGCATGGTGTGAACTGCAGTACAATCCCTGGCACATACACAGTGGGATTATAGATCAGGCACATACAGGTGAATCCAGATGACAGGGCAGGCAGAAGCAGCTCCTCAGGAGGGCAGCGCTCAGACAAAACATCAGCGTTACTGGGGCACTGTGGGAGTGACCTAAGCAGGCAGAATTAACACTGTACAGGTGGGAAACTAAACCTGGACTTCCTGTGTTAAAGTTTCTGTGTTCTGCTGAACTTGCCACTGTCTAAAATTATTACCCATTACCAGTTACTCTTCATTCAGATGTTAACAACACAAGGGATTTTTTTCTTTTAATAGCACCCCCAGCAATGGAAGAAGCATTTAGAAATTACATGCAACAGTGGCAGCAAAATCAATGGCTCTTAGCTTAGAAGACAGATACCTCCTGCTGAGCTAAGTAGGATTTGGGTTAGCAGTATTCTTATTTTCAGCAGAAAATACTGATGAACTGTGAAGGGCAGTGAAAACGACCAAGCAAGAAACAAAGATCAAAACTTCCCAAAAAGAACTGTGTCCACCAGCTAGTACTACCTGCCATCCACCTTCCACATGTTCTGAAGCTACCAAAAGTTCTCAGAGTACACAGCTACAATTTCCCAAGAAAGGAAGAGAAGGGCACAGAGATACCCACACACTATGCCAATGTCCCTGCAGTTAATTCAGAGCAATCCTTACATTTTTAGCACCGAAAACATACAAGTGTGAGTGGTGTGTACTAATCACTGTCACAACTATTTAGCATTTCACAGCATCCTCATGTCAGTTTCCTGAAAAGAAATTTAATGTAACGTGATATTTAACAAAGCATTAGTAGTGAAAAATGCTAAAGGTGTAGTATCCTAGACTTCTACTGCTTCCCCCCCTGTTTGAAAATATATATACATCAAACACATACATGTTAGAAGAGTATATTTATTAGCAGTACATTGAGTATATAATTAAGCAAATTAAATAGAGTACGCTGAGAATTAAATTTATGAGACAAAAGATACTATTACAGCAGTTATTATTCTGAGTTACGTTTTGTATATGACATCAAAAGACTTTAAAATGTTACACTCAAGCACATAAAACCTTTGAGTCTGATGTAGTACTTACGTTTCCAGGGATTTTGATACTTCTGGGTAAAATTCACAACAGCATTTTTGCTATGCTGAAGAAGGGTGAAAGATGGAGAAACAGAGTTCACTTTAAGACATCATAGTTAACAGGCTGAAGAACTGGAAATAAGGCTGACAAAATAATGCCCAATTTTCACTTCAGCCAAGTGGAAAATGTTTTTTCAGCCTCTACAGGAGTCCTCCTCCTCCCCATGAGATTTCAATATTTAAAAAGTTTCTAGTTTTCAGAAGTGAAAACCAGGTGATAATTGAAACAAGTTTGGAAATTTATCTTTGGTTGCAACTAGTTCTCCAAGCTTCCTTCCATTCAGTGGTCCAGAACTCTTGGTCAGAGCACTGTTGCATTTTGGTGTAACAGCAGTAGAGCCCTGTGGCTGTGCTGTCTGCTCCCCTGAAACACAGGCTGGCGAGGCCCAGACTGAGGCAAACTGCAGCTTCCCCCTCTCCAACATTTTTGCTGTACTACACCGTGCAGCCACACCAAAAATCAGAACTTACTCTCCTTCCTGCTTCCTCCCTTTGAAACACTCCACAGGCGAGGAAACATCCTCCTTGTCTCTCTTTGGTGTTCACTTCGAAGTCCTTCTCCCTTTCTGTCATAACCCATCCTCAACTATCACCACATCTCTATCTCTGACCTTCCTGAAGGACTCACTGACTACTAAGCAGTAAGTTGCTCTTCAGACAGTCAAACAATCAGTTAAAATTCAAACACTGGGGTTCTGCCCTCCAAGAGATTCTCTTTGAAAGAGCAATACTGCAGCTCTGCCTCTAAGCAAATATTGAAGTGCTTTATAATTTGAATGGCAGTAGACATAGAAACACCCACTCCTCACAATCAAATGGAGCCTTCCATGTTAAATGAAATCAGGGAGAAGGATAGGAAGCAAGATGACATTTAACAACATTCAGTTTAGAACAATTAGTTCATGACTAATAAAAAGTATCTGCTGAAATTTGGAAGAAATGCTTAATTGCCTAACGGAAGGCTTCTTATCTCAGCTGCTAAACTAATAAACACTCACTTTTTAAATGTTATAACTTTCAGACTTCTCTGTTCAATCTTCCAGCACAGACAAAGCAAGACTTTCTAATAACACAAGCACAAATTTCTAAACTCTAATGTTTTTAAGGAGTTTTTGTAAGGTCAGCTTTGAAGACATGATGGGAATAACCAGAGGAACACTTGTCTACTACTACCACACATCCCCGCCACCCCCCCCTTATTCTCAACTAGGTTTTATTTCCTTTTAATATTCCTGAAGAGAATGTTTTCACCAATTTGATAAATCCAAAGTACAAAATTATATCAGCTTTTTGGAACTACAGCACCTGGTTTTTAAATTTAACTATATGGTGCCTGGAGGCCGTGGAAAAGCGCTGCAGTAACCTAACAGTTCCAAACACATGAATCTGGCCCTCCAGAGGCCTGCAGGGAGACCTCCAGCACTACTGGCCTGACAGCCATTACAAGCAAACAAAACCAGCTCTTGAACAGCTGTCCCTGTAGGTCTGATTACAGGCTTTACAAATTACAAAATTACATTGAAAATGTGGGTGTTCCCATGCAGCTTCAGCAAGTGGAATAACTGCTAGAAAATGCAGCCTGTTAAAAACACACAAATTTGGCAGCTAGAGCTTAAAGCTGGTAGGACAGAAGCACCTAGACTTTTTCAAATACAGACTCAGCACTTTTTCCACTGTTACTGTGTTTTATTTTATAGAAAACACTTCTAAGCCACATAAAATGATCTAGTATTTCATATCACTCTTTCAATTCTTTTTTTCTTTCCATGTCTGAATGCCTGACTCCATCTACATTCCTTTCTATTGCTGGTATTCTCATCCAGACTTTATTACTGGACTTTGTTCCTAGATTACAGCCTTACCATTACCTTTGTCTAACAACATCACAACATAAATCTCAGGCCTCCAAAACTTCCATGCTCCATGAGAACAAAGGCATTCAAAGCAAACTCTGCCAGCTAAATCTAAGCACTACAGAGTTTTCCTGGGTCAAAAAAATACTAATTTTCAATTAGAGTTTGATAATTTTAGTCTCATTGTTTCCAGTTGATTGTCCCAGAAACCTGCTGTGTGCAAGCTTAATACTACTAAAAAAAATCCATGTAACAACATAGTAAAGTTGAAATACCAAGAGTTATAGTGAAAGATTGCCCAGGCAGATTTATTTTCTGTTTTCACATGAAATTTTTTTGTGCATAAACAAAGCATTTAAGGAAACAGAAAAAAAATTGTGAGCAATTACAGAAACATTAGATGAACTATGATGCAAATAATAAATAAATGCCTAGCATACACCTGGTTTCATATCCTAGCATTTCCCATTCTTTAGGTGATAAATAGATTCTTCACAATAAAACAGAGAAATAGATTACTGGAATTTTTAATACTTACATACTCATTAGTTCCAGTTGTCCCTTTAAAAAATCAAACTGTGACTAAACCATCAAAGATATATTCCTTTCCCACTTCCTCTACATTAGGATATATTACTGAAACATCTTCTAAACATTTAAAACCCTATTACGATTCTGCTGTGCGGGAATGGAGGCCTGAGCCATTAAAAGTCAGCACAGCCAGTGTGGCTGTGCCGAAATGCAGAGCCCTGAAGGGAGCACAGGGGAGCTGAAAGGCCCAGCCCGGGCAGGAAGCAGCAGGGCCACAGGGGCCACCTGGAGCCACCCTCTGCTTCCAGGCTGGAACTGTTAATTTTTATCTGTAATGAAGAGCTGCACTATTCTTACCCCATCCATCGTCACCAGCTTTCCACTGAGGTGTTCACCTGAACCCAGCCCACTGTGCTAGACCCTGGATTACCATATATTCAAGTAAGATCCCTTCTAACAGTCATCCCCAACACTTTAATCCCTCATTCACATCCACAAAATTTATAAAATAACTTCAAAAGTCCTACCTCAAGCTCTCCTTAAGTATAATACTACAACACATCTTGGCAACTCTTAACCTACTATTGCCCTCCAACGACTGCTCTTGCTAAGACACCATTACCTCATTATTTGGCCACTCTTCAGGGTATTACACAAGCAGCTGTGAGCCTTACTCCTGCATCTGGAACCGCTTCCTCATTGCATACTATTAAAACAGGTACCCCTCTCCAGGGCTAGGCTGTATCTAGGACCCTTCTAGACAATGGCCATAAGAACAGTTACAAAGAAATTTTAAAAAACAAACCCTGAATGTATCCCACAGAAGAACAGCTTGCACATTTTGTAGAAACCTATTCCTTGAGATGTCACTTGCAAGAATTAAGCTTTCAGCTTTCTCAAGTTATGTGGTCGTGACTCTAAAAATCACCTTGAAAACAGACTTCCATCATTTAATCTTACTCTAGAGCATCATGCTTTAAAATAATTGTACTTATAAGTCTGTAAATCATGTGACTACATGTATCTTCCTTTAGAACCCATTAGAAGACATCATCTTATGTTTCTCACCACCATACAAAACTAAGTTCCAGTCTGAACTCACAAATACAGAACTCCACAAGAAACTTACCTCCATTAGTACCTGGAATCCACATCATCCAACTGAAGACCCTTGCCAGGCTGCAGCATAATTCTCTTCTTTCATGGCCAGCTTCCATTCTCATTGCAAAAAGGCACTATACAAAGAATTGTCTCTCTGTTTGAAGTTGTACTGAGATATTGCTGTGGCACACAAAGGGAAGGGAAGTGCTCATGGATCTCACAGATTGCATAAGTTTATGTGAATTGAGGTGAAGAAATATATTATTTGTCAAATATAGTCAGTGGTACTGAACCTTCTTTGTGTAATATGCTGAGATTATTCCACAGGCTGACCAGCTACCTGTGCTGAAAGGTTGCAAATAGAAAAGACACATCACAGAGATTAAGATTTCTGAAAGTAACAGATTCAAGGAGGTAGTACACAATGAGACAAATGCGTCACAGGCCAACGGGACTGGACAAGTGCTTACAGAAACACAAGAGACTGGAACAGATGGCTCAGACTGCCACCTGACTAGCCACGGTCTGGTTTTTATATTATTCTCAGGTTCACTTTCGTACCACTACACGTTAATTCCACTTCAGCATCTGACCCTGTAAAAAACAGCGATCACTAAAACAAGTAACAGTCAACTTTGTCCCTTGTTCAGAAGTTCGTGCTCTGAAATCAACACCTCCCGTTAAAAATGGCCATTGGTCCACTTTCACCTGCATTTTGATGCAAAATTCAGAAGTAGGAAGCCTCTGTTTTAATTTAGTCAGCAACTTCCGACAAATACCAAATACACAGGCAAATCTTGCTGAATGTGCATAGAGCTGACCTCTCTCTTTGTACCGCTATATTAAAACAACAGGTGTACGAGCTCCCAAGCTTGCACAAAAACCCAGATGCTCACAGGCAAGTACAGTTTCCTTGTTACTGTTTCCAGGCACATTCAAAAAGGAAAATAAGCTGTGAGTCAGGGCAGGTTTCACCAGTTTTCCCGAGGGGGGTGGGGCGGAGCCGTCGGCAGCCGCCACTGTGCACAGAGCCCTCCTGANCGGGCCCCGCAGCCCCGGCCGGGCTGAGGCCGTGTGGCCGTGGCCTCGCCCTGCTCTCGCCACAGGCGCCCGGGAGCGGGAAGCCCGTTCTCAGGTGGTGAGATTAGCAGGCTCTCGGGGCGTCCTGCCTCACCTCCCCTCATCCAGCAACGCGGGCAGAGCTCAAATGTCCTGACCTCAGGCTCTTCCCTAGTCGCAATGTGCAAGCTCCAGAGGAGCTTTCAAGAGGAACGTGCCAGTCACCACTAACATTTCATCTATCTATTCCTCGACTGAATTGCTTAAGGTGCCATGAGGGCTGAGGCGGCAGCTCTGACGTTACCAATTCCCCCAACAATTCAGTGACTTGTCATTTCCACAGTTCCTTAAACCAGTTTTCAACAGAATGCTTATTAAAAGTAGTATACAACAGAATAATAAACTACTTCTTAAGGAAAATGCTTGAATAGAGGATTCGAAACAAATCCTATTTTTATAAAGCATGGAATGAAATGGGGACATTGCAAAACATACGCAGTATACTAGGTAGGGACCTGTACTGTGAGACTAATTTTATAAAGCAGAGCTGAAAAGTGAAAATGCCTTCACCATAGTGATAGGAACTTTACTTCCAAAGTTAATCACTCTATCACTTGGACATCTGTAAATCAGTTAATCAGTACTGTTGTCACAGTGAATTTGTGATACTATGACTTAAATTACATAAACATCTATAGCAGAAGGTCTGCTAACCCAAACCCACCCAAGCTCAGCTAGGACAGCTGACATTGACACCAACATAAGAATCTCTATGTAGGGCTCAAGTTTGTGCTTTTTTAAAAACAAGCTGTTCTTTTTTTACTAAGTGTTGCTAGCACATTTTAATATTTCACCTGAGGAGTTAACGGTCTCTCCCCTGTATGTAATTGCTGGAAGTGAAAAAACAGCATCAGCTGGAAAGTTTTACTTTTTAAAAAACAATCACAAGAAAAGGTCAACTCTGAATTAAAGAATTTTATTTTGTGCATTTCAGAAATGAATAATGACATTTTCTAAAATCAGTTGTGGCTGTGATAGACAGACGTAAAGCTCATGTTTCCATTTTACATTACAACATGCAGTGTGAGAATGATACATTAGTTTACTTGAATTCTCGAGTTAATCATATTTGAATAAATCAAGAGCTATTAACTGTGTGAATGTTGGTAAGTTAAAATTATTTCAATTGGAAGGAAAAATAATTCTTAATACGATATAGATCAAGCACCAACTGTAACACAACAGATGCACAGTTCTTACTGAGTTATTTAGTTTATTTCTATTTTACCAATTATAAGATTGCAATACTAGAAGTTTTTGAGTGTAAAATATAAATGATAATGATACAGCTCAGGATCAGTCAATATAAGTCAGCTATTTTTAGGGGATAATGACTTGATCTATATGGAGATCAGCTCATTAGATTAAATCATTAGATTTAACATTGTTTTCTTCCCTCTTCATTTTTAAACTGTCTGCTTGACAAAGTGTTGAGTAGCTTTTTGAGGAAAAAAAAACAAAAAAAGAAAAACCCCAAAACCAATAAACCACCACCCCCCAAAGAAGTTAATCACCTTAAATCTTACTTTTGTTGCTACTTAACAGCAAAGTCAACCAAAACATATTTTTCCCTATTTAAAATATTTGTCACTAAAACTATGCTCAACTAATCAGTGCAGAAGCAACATTATAAATGGGCATGTTTAGAAGTTTCATAACATACGTATTTTTGTGTACACAGTGGTGATTCATCTTTAAAATTTTACTATTAAATTAGAAAAAACCCTAGCAGTGACAAATATGCAGTCTCTATCAGCAGTGCAGTTTGCAAAACTGGAAAGCAATCTGTACATAGCATAGGAAGATTTTGATGGAAAATTTCTCATGTTTTTTTTTCCAACACTTAAAGAGTGTTATTGCCAATGAATATAATTTTGACACCTGGTGGAAATCTTCTTTAACAGTCATAGCTCTTAAGCTTCACTTCCAATTTTAAAATGTTTTCATGAAGTAAGAACAAATTTTATCCTGCCATTTTGTTCCTGTTTTCTAAGCCACAGGAGCCATAAAACATACCTTGAAATAATAAACAAAAAATAGGTATCCAGGAAAACAGTAAAGCTAGTGAAACAGTAGGACATAAATCTCAATATAATTATCAAGAATTTTTGAAAGTTCAGTGCAGTATGAAAAATACTTTCTATGCCTCTTGCACATTAAAAAAATAATCTGTAGCTGACATTTCAGTAACATTTTTGATCAAATGACATTTCTTATGCATTGTGTAGAGAACATAAAAAATTCCCAACCCATGTACTGCAGCGCAAAAGTTCAGGTATAATATAGACATTACCTATTCCTAACTTCTAAGGACTGAACACTTCAGCAAGGGAGTTAAAATCCTTATTAACCTTTCAAATAAATAGTATATGAGTATAACCACTTCTTACAATTCATCTGTCTTGAACCTGTTAACTTGCCCTTACAGTATCTACCTGAAATACATCTCCCTGAACAAGACAGCATTGTGTGCACTGTACTTTAGACAGGATACAGAAACTTTAAAATATAGACACGATAAAATCTTGATCTATGTGTTTTAGTGCATTATAATTACATCCTGTATTTTTTCAGCATGTGTTGACTAACATGAAGAAATAGTGCTTTTGCTTTTCTGCCTTGTGATGTGGGAAGTGTTGTTAACCTCACTCTCTGTCTGTTTATTGCACTAGGATGGAAAAACTGTATGAAGAGTTGAGAAATACCAACAGCTCTCCTATCAGTTTGCGAACCCTGAACTTAATAAGGACATGCAGGCATCCAAATATGAAAAAACACGTTTGCATCATGTTTGCTGGATTTGTTCCCAAAGGACACCATACAGAGGTAGCATGCTGATTATTACTGGTGTAATTTCAAAAGGCCCAGAAGCCTCATGTTCTCCTCTCTGATAGTAGGCTACTATGTCTTTGCATTGTGTTAAGCGTTTCCACCTGATTTATAGAACTAGGATTTTCCCAAGAAGGAAGGGCTGAGGTGATCCTGTCTCTTCAATAAATTAATTTAATAAGCAGTCAAGCACATTGGCCTCCCTTAACAAATAGGCTGTGCATTGTAGGCACATTTTGTAGGGATTACCCATGGTGAAAACCAAATATAAATGAAAAACAGGTTTGCTATATGGCTCATGGTATGTAAATAAATCTAAAGTCAGATTAACATAGGACGTTACCTCATTATTGCTTGAGTTAACTATCAAAGTAAAGTTTTCAAAATTTTATATATAACTTCAAAAGTTGATTTAATACAGTATTCATACACTTTATTTCTGTGGTTGCTTAGTGGAGTGTTCAATTGAACACATACAAAAACATCCCCATCATACAGTTCAATGGAGAGATAACATATTATGCCTTCATTAATGCATGGTGCTAGAGCACAAAGCATACCAAACTCAGAAAGTTAGAGGTTAGTCTACTCCTCCTCAAGCATGCATTTGCAAAAACATCCATTTACTCTTTAAGAGACAAAGAAAAAAAAACATAAGAGCTGTGCTACTCATTTTTAGCTCAGGAAGGAGCTAATTTACCTTGTTACATTAAGATTTTGTTTTGAAAAGACTAAAAAACCAAAGCTACTTAAAATTAAGTTTGTGCATATTCTTAAAATTGCTCCTTACTAAAAGTTTCTGCATCAAGTGTGCACTGCAGTTTTATTTTATTGTCACGGCCTGATTTTCAAAACACCTAGGCCCCCCACAGTTACAGGGCACAGAGGCTGCTGGCATTCAACATCTTTGAAAGTCAGGACACAGCCTAAGTGATTGTGCAGAACAGTTAATTTCCCTTGCAGTGTAAGCCAAGTGTTCATTTATGCCCAATAGTAAGACCACAGAGTTTCATCAAATCAATCAAAATAAACTTTTACAAGTCATAAAGGATTTCAAGGATAACACCAATCGACCAGGCCTGAGTTTCACAGCTAAAAGGACAATACTGCCCATTCTCATTGGTTAGCTCTGGAAGCCCTTTCCAGGATGATCTGATAAAAGAAAAGACAAGTGAGTATTGTTTTTAGATTATAGACTGAAATGAAAAGAACATTTAATTTTAAAACCTCTCAGAAGATTAACTAGGAAACTGAATAGCTTGACTAAAGGTCTGCTGTTCTACCAGCACCGTATATCCTTTAATAACTGACATCTAATTACTATTTTTTTTTCACCTGTAGCTGCGAATTGTAGTAGAAGTGTCTCTTCTTCAAAGCAGACTCTCTGCTACTAGTAATAACTAAACTTACACAACTGGTGTGCTGCTCCTGTTTCTCATTCTGGTAGTTTTGCATTTGGAAGATGATAACAATGGTATTCAAACTACACTTGAGACTGATTATGGTGGTAAGAAGTGACAACAGCTGGAAGACAGCATGATTATATAAATCTTCTTTTCCTCCTTGGGAACAACCTTCCCCCCAAACTAGCACACTTAGAAAAATATAAGTAGTGCCTGTGGCTACATTAATTTTTCTGTACAGAAATAAAGTATCAAAACAGAATAAAAGTACACTACACTTCAATAAGATAGAAAAAGCAGAGTGTTACCAAACTGTGAGTTATTTCTGATACTACAAAACAATAGACTTGGACAAGACACTATGTAAGGCAAAATGTTGCTTAACAAATCCTTTTTTGTTCCTTGTGTGGTCAGACAAAGTCTTTTGTCATGAGTCCTACTGAATTACTCTTTTGGGTACAAATAAATACATGCTTCATGTGCTGCAGAACAGATTATATGGGAGAGATATCAAGGGCAAAGTTCTTTGTTTTAGTTTGCCTCAAATCCTTAATAATTAAAGATAAAACAGACAGCAAAAGAGGAGAAACTGTGTGGATTTGGTGGTTTGGTTTGAGGGAAAACTCAAAACGCAAGTTCCTCTGGCTCCTTAGAAAATCAAGGTTATTAGTATGACAGCTTCAGAATCTCAATTTCCTCACTTGGAACACAATAAATCCTAATAATATTTTGCATCATTTCATCTGCTGCAATTTTAATCTCTCACTACTAGCCCTTTTACTATTATGCTTTAAAGTGTTTTTAAATACTTAGATTTTTATAAAAAAGCAAACTGGCTTCTTTTCTGAAATTGACTTCCTGTATGAAATTAGATCCTAATTTTTACATAAGATTTATTTCACCCAGTCTTCACATGGGTATTAGGAATTCTGCAAACTGTAAAAGACACTAGATCTCACCTGTATTTGAAACCTGACTTGAGATCTGCAATTGCACATACAGCAGTCAACTTCCTATCTAGAGAAGTGATCCTGTTTATACTGTAGATCTGTACTCGTACAGTAGGTAAGAGGTGGATGGTAGACGCCACTAGCTTGGTATTTTGAGTATTTTGAATCAGTGTTTGTTGTTACCTTACCTTTCAAGATGAACATAGTGGCGAGAAAGAACATTCTTAATCATAACTACAGTTTTTGCATATATCTCTGGACCAATCAACCTGGAGAAGTACAGTTTAGCACGAAGAAAATATCCAATTGGCCACAGCCATTCCTAAACAAAGATTGAAAAGAGATGATTATCAAAGCATGGTTTTAAAAGATGACTAGACTTTTTCTAAAATTGGAGGAAGTAGCACTTACAGGTCCTTGGTGATAATTAAACCCTTTGGCTAGATTGTAGTTGTCACTGTCAAGAGCATTATCATAGACTCCACAGTACACCATATCACTGCAAGAAACAAAATATATTATGCAAACAAAGCCTTAATTAAAAATGATACACAGAAAAAGAAAACAAATTAATCAAAAAGCTTTTCATTTACATTTATTGATGATTAAGGAGGTCTCCACCTGGTTCTGTACTTCATGTGACAGTGGAGTTCCAAATAGAGTTTAAATTTCTAGGAAAATGGTCCATTTCTTGATAGGACTTAAGACTCATAATTTTACCCTTTTACTCAAACTGTAGTGCTGTACACTGTATCAAACGTAAGTATGTCCAAAGATGCAAATTCAGCATCTTTGGTATGATACCAAACTTGACTCCCTTACTGTGAGGCATTCAAAACCACACAGCTATTGTCTATATAAAGAAATCAATTGCATGGACTTTTAGAACAGCAAAACAATTCTTCTGGAAGTACTTCCTGCAGCCTTATTTCATCATTATATATGAAAATTTTACACCATCACCACCACCCCTGCCCCACATCAAAAAATTCCTATTGTCGTCTTTCTCATGTTTAAGAATTAACACTTGATCTTATCTCTACCGTACTTACTCTGGGTCTAAGGTTTTCATGCCTAATGGACCAAGAAGCTTTTCCTCTGCTATTTGCAGCGCTTTCCAAGCTCTCTCAGGTGTGAACAACTCAGGGGCCTAATAAAATAATATAGATTTAATAAATAATCTCTGTGCATATACACACAGGCTGTGTATACGAATGCAGAAGACAACAAAAAGTCTAAGTTTTGCATTACTAAATCAAATCTGGAACCTGAAAGTCAGAGTAAGAAAGAAAACAGAAGGTATCCAGTGCTTTTTCCAATTTTGATTTTATTTTAAATACCCTTACGAAATAGTATTACTGAGGCTCTTTACAAATCCAATAAAGACAAAGAATCCATCCTTTTTAGACAATTTGATAGGAAAAGCAGCCTTCCAGACCTAGCCATAAAAGATATTCTGAATATTACAGAGAACACCGCAAATTGGCAAGTCCTGTCATGATATATTTTTCAGACATAAGACCATGATGGATCAATATTAAAAGCATGGAAAAAAAGCCACTTTCCAAAAATTATTCCAAGCAATGTTTGTTTCTGATAGAATGCCATGCAGATGGAACTTAAAATTTTCTTTGTAACTGAACTAATCTCGCATTTAAGTGCAGAGCCCTCCTCCCACTCCCGCACACTTACCACAACCATTGCTATTGGAAAATTTGGCCTGAGTTGGTAATCACACCAGGGACTTGAAGCTCCATAGCTGTCCTTATAAATTCCACGTTTGTGTACAAGATCTGGGTGTTTTTCATTAGGATCAGCTGGATTCTCCGAGACAAAGAACAGCCTTTCAAAGTGTCCTTGAATTTTCCTGTCCCACTCATCATATGTAATAATCTCCTCCTTTCCTGCAAGATGTTACGCACAGTTTTAATTTTCTGCAGTCAGCCACAGTGACAACAGCAGAAGTATGCTTCTTGAATTCCTGACAATATAACAGGAGCAGAGCTAGTATCACCTGTGTTTGTGATTCCCCACATTTAGGCCAATTGTACAGATCACAGGAACAAAAGCTCACTGAAATTTCCAGCGAGACTAACACAACATTAGAGTCTTCACAGCGCACCTATTCACTTGGACTGGCTAAGCTTGAAGTAACTTTGTGATAGAAGAGTATTCCCTCTAAAACAGAAGGGACTTCCAATGATATTCTATGTAAATATTCCCAAGTAAGGGCTTTTTTGTGTTACGCATATTGAGAGAGGGCAAAACAAAGAGAAAATAAAGACAAGCGTCCTGCATCATTTTACTTCGCACTCTTGTAATGAATGATACAATCATCATAATACACTGTAACCTTATCACTTGTATCCCTTTTGAGGAAAGGTATTCAGACTCTGAAATTCCTTTGTAATCCACAGAATAAACTATTTGAAATATTGAGAAGAAAATAGAAACTTTAAGTTTTTATGGTAACAGAAGGATCTTAATCATACAAGATACTTCCAAGTTTTGGCCCTTTTACCCCTAAACCTTCGTCTGAGGTTATACGGTCATTATTTCATTGTTTTAGTTATTTTTACATCCCAGTAATAAAATTATGAGATGTGCCTCTTTTTACCATGTCTTTTAACAGTGACTCCACGGAATGGAAATAAGTTTTTCCCAGATAAATCCATCAACCAACGAACAGTCGACTTGCACAGGCCAACCATTTCCACAGCAGAGCCATCTCTAAAATAATGATAAAAAACCTCATTAATTACTTTAAGAAGGCTATTGAAGTTCAAGGAGTAACTGCAAAAATTGGATTAAAAAGTGTCTTTTTTAGACGATTTCTTTTTTCTTACTTTCGTATGATTCCCCTGTTTCTGTCAGGAAATGACCTTGATTGTAAACTGGCTAGTAAATACCTTTTTCTGTACAACAGCCTTATTTAAACTGGTATTATCATACCCAGCTAATTAGCACAAATGGAAGATAATTTTATACCAGTGATTAAGAACATGAAAAAAGGATCAGCCCCAAACAATGTGGTCCTCAGATGTTAAAACTGTGTTCAATACAAAGCTGCTCAGCTGCACACACACTTCTGTAACTTAGGTAATAGTTCTGTCATAAGAGATTACTCAAGTCAAAAGTGAGGGATTAAAATAAGCACTAAAATCACTTCTTGGACTTGCTTCTTTTTTCAGGTAATATTCATGTAATAAATATATGCAAATATTTCATATTGTATCATACTCAGCTTTGCTGTCTACTCGATGGAATTTTATCTCATCACCAACTCAGCCTCTTTTGAAAAGTACCCCAACCTCTCTTGGCTCCCAATTAAAATGCTCAACTTGTCAACCAAGATAACATTTTCCTCAATTGTCACCCATGGATGGCAACTGATTTGAAACTGATACTGTACTAAATTCAAGTAAGGATGCCTGCAGCAGTTTGCTAGCACATAATAAAGAGCCTATTTTAAAATGCTTAGTCTGAACTCTAAAAATGTAGATGTGGTAAATATATTTGAATTCACACTAAGAAGTATTCAAACAACACAATTATCAATATATAACTCATATGAGAAGTCTAAATAAAAAAGTACTGCTAGTACAAGTATATATGTAATTACAAATGTAATTTCCTAAATTACATTTTAGTACTTGAATTCAGAAGTCAACTCTTGGCATGGAGCTAAGACTGTGACAGAAGCCATAGGCTTTGCTTGCCAAGAACACAGCTTCTAACTTCAAATCGGCACAAAGAAAAAAAAATTCCATTAACATTTTGGGAGGTAGGAATATTTAGAACATTTGAGAGAGAACCTCTCAAACATGTCAATAGAAGTCTTAGTGGTTCGGCAGAAGAATTTATGTTAAAAAAATAATCAAAACCCCCCTGCCTAAAGTGTGGATTTCATACCTTGGAGTAGCTGGAATTCCTTTGTTGCGAGCTTTGTCGCTCTCTCCCATTTTATCCATCCAAGTGCCGCAATTGAAGCGGTTCCCTCCAAAGACAAAGCCAGTTTCATGGTCAATGCCTGCAGTTACATTAAAACCTGGCAAGAAAGAATACCAGATGTTAAGTCCATTTTTTAGACGAAACAAAACCCCAACTATGCCCCCCAACCCAAATGTCCCAGATAAACAAAAAAATCTTCCAACAGGAGACCTGAGGTAGGTTTCTGAAGGCAACTGTACTGTAAGTGAAATTTTAAAGATAACTTGTACCATAACATATGAGCAGTTGCTACCAATAAACTATTCTTTAGATACTTCAAAAATACTACCTGTATATTAAGTAATATAATTTTAGTTACATTAAATATAATTTTATTAAAAAAAATATGCCCACCAGAAAGAGACACAAGAGGAAAAGGAAATACAAAACATATCATCAAGCTCTGTACTGCACAGCAAGTGTTTTGAGTATGTTACCTTCATCTCTCATGTTTTGATCAATTTGAGGACCAGCATTCCTTTCTCGGAAATTTATGCCTTCCATGTGTCGTTGCATTGCTTCCTGTATTACCTCATAAAGTGGCTGATCCTAGATTCATTGTGTGTTTGGATGACATGTGAAAGGCCAAGATGAAAAATTAGTAGAAAGCACTTCTTAAACCTCTAGTTTTCAATATGATATTCCAAAAAAACCTCCCAAACCATCAAACATTTTCAAGTAGCATCCTTGGCAATGGCAATACATTGTATACAACTTCTCATATAAACACTTATTCAAGAGAAAAGCAATAAAAAGATTTAGAAGTTGATAGAATTTTTTTCCTCCTTCCCCAACCCCTTGCACTTGGTCTAATCAGGTGATGCAAATGTAGCAAGAAGTGCCTAAAACATGGGATTCTTGTGCTATAATCCAATTTCACAATAAACAACAGATAGCAACAGGTACTTGTAGCTAGAAAAAATGACATCCTTTCATTAAAACATTATGGTTTTGTTATATAGTTAAATTAGAAGTGATTTTTACCACAGTGCCTGCAGGCTGAGGAGAAGAGTCATCTCTTGGGTACATTCTAGAAACAGGACACCTGAGAATGTCTAATCCATTGGGAACAATCTTACAGTAGTCCTGGATACACTGAAGCCACCACCACACAGCATCCCGGCAGTTGTATCTGGCATGGGTCCCCCCGCCGAGCAGATTGGGAATGAGACCATGTCTTAAAGTCCCACCAAATGCTAAAATGATGTTTCTAGAACAGAAGAAAATAACAGTCTTGACTAAGTTGCCTTCAAGGCCATTACTGGACCAAGTATCAAATACAAAGCGTACAGGGTTATGTTAATAGCAAGAGGACAAACAGGATTTTAAAGACAGATGCCAAAAGTTTGCTGTTGAAAGTTACAAATTACTCCATTTAGCATGAACTTCTTTTACAATAAAAAGCCACCCATTCCCTAACAAATTCTTCTATATGAATACATTTAAATCAGTTTGTACAAAACATACATCATCTATTCATATGGAAAAGATAATCTTCTTTTTAATAGGTAGTGATAAAGACCCTAAATCCAAATCCCACTGAGGTCACAGGGAAGGTTTTTATTGACCTTGTTTATGATTACCCTGGTATCCATTCTGATAGGTGGGGTGGAATGGGGACGGAGGGCAGGAGTAGATGGGAATTTCCTATTAAAATACAGAGAGGTGACAGCAACTGAGGTTATGAGAAGTTTCATTTGAGAACCGTTGCGCATTCCTCGCAGAAAACACCGACTCCAACTAGCTTTAAAAGGCAAAATAAACATCCTAGCAGACTGCAGATCTCTCTGCACGAGAAAATTAACAGTTGGCCAAATGTACAACAGCATAAATACATGCTGATCTACACCAATTTTTATGTTTCTATTATGTGCTAAGCTTCACTCATATTAATATTAATCAAAATATCAAATCCATCTGGCTTATGTATGGCTCATTGTCACCTTAAATATTTTTAAATACAAGATTGTAACAATGCACAATTAACTGATTTCTAGTATTAACAGACAAATAATAGCAATTAAACAAGACAGACCTGTCTTTCTGATTAAAACAGTATTTTCTTTTGCAACTTCACATTTTTATGTAAGTAATCCTGAAATTATTGCTCAGCAACACTGATACAAGTACCAGTGAAACAACCGCTTTGTTCAAGGACAAACAGTAGCATTGCAGGGGTTACAACTACCTTATCTCTACAGAACACCAGCTTTGTATCAGTGCTAGGAAGGCAAAAGATAATTATTTGAGTAGTATTTTTAACTACACTTAGAGAGAGCTCCCAAATATGTCTAGCATCATTAAAGTTTTATACTGCACATCAACTGTTTCTAACAGCTTGTACATCAGCTCAGGTTTTGAGAGCATTGCTTTTTCCCAATTGCCTACAAAGCTAGAAAGAACTAAGGCTCATCCAGTCTTACCTTGCTTCTAGATAGCGCCCAGTAACTAACAGTAGACCTCTTAGTGCAATAAAAGTATCCCTTCCCCATGAACGAAAAATTCCAGAGGAAAAGTGAGGTAAACCTGAAAAGAAATGTCATTATTCATCTAATTAATTGATATAGCAGAAATCTCCAAGCGCACATGCATAAAATAACCAGAACTAAAAAAATATATCCTCCTTTATAACTTTTTTCTAGATAAGATCTTTCAAACAAACAATCTTGATAGAATTAAATATACCCTGTTCAGGAACAATATCTTCTAGAATTTAGAGATCACATAAAAACATTTTTCATATCAGTAACAGTGACATTTTTATTAGATCACCTGGCAACTTAACCAAAAGTTAATTAAAAGAAACAGAAAGAATACTAAAAAAAAAAAAAAAAATCAGAACTATGAAGAACTATGAACCTTGTTGGCAGGAGTTTTGTATGAGGGCTGTGGCCTCTCAGCAGCATAAAGGGGATAAGACTGTTCTCTGACATGGTGAAAGACATCCAGGAGCTTACAGAACTACAGTTTACTGCCAACATTGTTACATGTAGCTTTAGGAATGATTCTAACTGACAAGACATAATTTCAACAGGAAGGTCCATACTTGTCTTTTCTTCCACTTGTTTCCTTTTATGATCTATTAAACAGAAATTCCATACGGCAAAGTTTCAAACCAGCAGTCTTTTGTGCATGCTTGGTAGAACAACATTTTACTTCTATCACTTATTTGAACAAAGTATTTGCTAATTCTCAAATATGGTCTCCACATCTCTGCAAATTTATAGTACATGGCAGCAGCACTTGAGAATGACAATCTGTGTACAGTCTAAAAATCTCACTACCAGTGAGTATGTGAAAGGAATATTTAAAACCAAACCCTTCAGTATAATTAATCTTTATGATCAATTTAAGGGAACACTGTGCCTCTGTGCTTCTAGGTAACTCTAAAGCAAGCAAATGGAATGTTACCAAAACCCAGAAACTAAAAGCAATAAAGCTACACAAGAGTGATCGCAAAAAGAAGAAAAGCACTCTACTGAGAGAGATGCCACGGCATCTGTGGATGTTTAAAAGTTTCCATGACTTCAGAGAAGGAATGAGCCAGCTCAGAACCAAAATAAATTCATTCTAAGCCACAGAAGATAATTCTTTGGACATAGGGAAATGCCCATAGGAAGGTTGCCAGATGCTGGCAGAACATTTGGAGGTATAAATACTACTTGCTGATTGCTTTTATGCTCTTTCCTTTTGGAGACGCTTTTAGACCAGGAGATCTGGTTTGCTAATGGCTCTTTGGGAGAACTTGTAAACCATAAAAAAATCACTCTTGTTACTCCATTACAATTCACTTCTTAAATTCTCATCTATGAAAGATAAACTAAAATCCCTTATGACAAATATACTCATCTCAAGCAAATCTTCTGGAAAGTAAAACTACATTTTTGTAGATCTCTATTGTATGGTAACAACAAATATAGCAAAAAAAGTCTCTAAAGCATTTATATATAAAGCTCTCCCTCCCAACCCCCGTGAGTACTACCAGAGAAAACTCCCATATCCCATACTTTTAACATGAACAAGTCTTTATCTTAAACACAAGGCAAAAGTGAGTGAAATTGCTACATTGTATACATTGTTTCTGACATATGGCTATCAAACGTGATGCAGAAAATTTTAATGTAGTTACTTAAACCAGTTCAACTATTTTGAAAGACTTTTTTTTTAAAGGTTGTTCTCACTTACCAGCTGCCAAGGAAACACAACATTGCTCTTTCTGATTTGTAATCTCATTCAGCCTATAGGGAACATCATGTAAGGAAGGAGACAGCTCTGGCAGACAAGAGTATTTTCCTATCCCACATAACTGGATTGAACCCAAGGAGAGGTGTTTCACAAATGTTGATCCATTCTGCACAAAACTGTAATTCAAAATAATTAAATTAAAATAACTTTGATTTCAACAATAGCAGTCTGTAAAATGTACCCTTTTTCATTTACAGAAGGCAGTGACAAGCATTACACATAAGAAATAGAAAAAAATAGCAATGAATTAATACTAGCATTTTGCATTAACTAATATTTTATCTAAGATTCAATTTGTAAATCACTCATTTTCCTAAAGTGGGTGCCCAATGTTAGGAGTCAAATTGTAATTGATTAATGCCAATGGGAGCATTTATAACAAGTACTTCTAGAAAACAGTTTAAAAAAAAGATTGTTTTGATTTTGTTGATGCCTATATACAGACCTAAGACTTCAAAAATATGATAAAAATATTTTACTATGAACAAAAGCTTGTCAAAACTTATCAGTATTTTTAAAAATAGTATTTTTACATATATATGCAAAAAGTGCAAATCAAAAAATCTGTTACGGCATTGCTTGAAATAGTTGATCTCAATTCCTGACTAGCTGATCTCCAAGCATTTTAGTCATAAAATATATTACATTACATGATTTCACAGTCTTATCAAATTTTATTCCCATTTTAACATCCCTGTTTTTACAAAACAGTATCAACTTGTTTAGCACATTCATAGCTAGAATAAAGCCTCCATGAAATCAATCCTTTCCTTTGCAAGAAAAAAAAGAGACACTGAAGATTAAACAGTTATTTCAAAAACTAAGCAGAGTGCTCAGACAATGGGGAGTAATAATGGAGACCTGTTGAACAAAGCATCTGTAGAGAAGCGTTCAACAAAGCATCATCAAATACAATCTGGTATTTCCTTACTTACCTGCACTGTAAGGAATCATTGCATTGGTACTAAAATTATAAATAAAAAAAAAAACCAACTTCTGAAGCCTGGCAAAAAAGATGCTGGCTTAGGGTTTCCTCCTCCTACTGCACAATGCCAACAGTAGCTATAAACTGAAACCCTGGATAGGTGTCTGACCTCTGTCTTCTAAACCATCACTATTACAAGACGGACTTGAGAATTCTCTACCAATTTTACCCTTTTACATTAGAGGAGTATGAAAATATTCAAATTACATTCTCCAGCAGACAAACTTAACAGGTTCCAATATACAGAGATGCCTTTATAGCTCTGATAAAAAGGCCAAGCATACCTAGACATCTGATGCCATCCCACATCCAGAAGAGTTGTGTATGCACCCACTAATATGGCATCAAAGTAACACGGGATGAGGTAACGTGGAATTCTCTTCAGGTAGACAAACATGGCCTTCAACCATTTACCAACCTATTAAAATACAACAGAATTAGAACTTGGTAACATCAGAGTTCAAAAGCCAGTGCACTTTCAGGATCCATGTTGTTACAGTCTTTGTCACAGTTTTTGTACATGTATTACACCCCAGTTATGCTGTACCCTTCTGCTCCAAAATTTCAGCTAAAAGACATGAACTCTAAGAAGAGTAGTGGAAAAAAATGTGTATTGCATCTGTACTATCAAAAATAAATGTATAAAAGAATAGAAAGAGAAAAAAATGAACTATCATGAAGTTGTTATTAAAATTGAGTAGCAAGGAAAAGTCACAACTCAAAAGGCATCATTATAATCCAAGCATGGGAAGGAAGCTTTGCACTGCTGAAAAGACAGGACTGAAGAGATGAAGCTTAAGATCAGGAATAAAAAACCATTAGAGATGAATTATGTAGAGCCACTAGTGAATATGACTGGAGATCTGTGTCTTGGACTCAGGATTCTAGAGCTTCACATCCTTGTATCATCGCAAAACATTTGACATCTGGAAAGTAATTTTCTTTCCTTCTAGTTCTGCTAAATAACATTATGACAACCTACTAGAAAGTCACTAAGGATTTAAGCCTTGCAGATAAAGAATGCACCTGTCAAAATATCACATGACTATACTTTGAACCTGCATATGATCAAGGGAAAGTTACTTATGTAAACAGCAAAATTGTAAAGTTCAGTTTCACATGACTTAAGTCTTTGAAATCAAATGAGACATTACAAATTAAGAACTCAAAAACACACATAAAAAAAAGCAATTGTCTTTGAAGAGTAGTAAATGTGGCAAGTATCAGACTAACTTGTTTTCTAGAAAAGCTGTTTCTCAGGTCAAACTTAGCATTCACTTCAGAATATTAGACTGTTCTGACTTCAGGAATGAAATTAAATAAGAATGCTAAAGCCTTTATTATTGTATTTGTTAGGTAATTTACAAAAATCAGGTCTTCATCTTGTGAAATAAATAAAGCAATTTCTATGCAGGAAAATAAACAATGACAAAGAAAAGGACTACATTGTAATGCAGCTATAAAGGAAACTTGAATCTCAGTAATTCCTGTCTTCCCAGTGCTTGGCTCACTGTAACTGTATCATACTCATGTGCATGCCTTAGTATTTAGGCACTCTTGAAAGCACTTAAAAAAATCCCCCCAAAACCACCCCAAAACCTAGAGGGAAAAAAATATCGGTAATTATATTTCTTATTTGAGGAGAAGTAAAACAGGGAGGGATCCCTGCAAGCTTTCATGCAAGAGCTAACAATACCTTCATGCCCTACATATTTTTCACCTCCCTTTTCAGCCTATTCTTAAATAGGATTGAGGGGAGGGAAGAAAAACATATTAATGGTTTAATCTACTAGAAGAAATTGCCTAGGCAAGAAATATGTTATAGACAGTCTGACTTAAAAAATATACCAGTAATTGAAAATGAAACAAACTAGTAATTTAAAACCCCAAAGTTACCAAATAAGTATTTTTACTCACTTCTGCACAGGCTCCAGCACGCGAAATCAGACGATTACTGACATAATCGATCATCCAGTCACCAGATCTTAAATTATCACAAAATGGATGACCCAAATCATTCTTTGGTCTAATGTCTGCCATCACTGACATTAACCCTGAAGATATAAACCCAACTCTGTATTAAAAGACACACCATTATCAAAACAGCAATTACAATTCGGGAGGAAAAGGTACATAGCAACAGATGCTTTAATTGAATTGCTTCTCTTCATCTGCATAACAAGTTAAGCTATAACCCAATTCTAATAAAAAAATTAAAAATCCTAGAAACTTATGAAAGTCATTGCAAATAACTAGCATGATGGAATTTGTATGTTTGAGAAATGACAGACACTCCTCAGCTGTCTTGTAATGCCTCAGGTTAGACAAACGCAACTTTTCACTGGAAGTATATTTGTTTTCTTTTTACTTTAAAAGTCAAGGCACTGGTGTTAAAACACATACTGGGCTCCAGTATTACGTTTCAGAGCATTGAGAGAAAGGTGTTTTATTCTAGTATGAGATTTCCTGGGTACAACACCAATTAGTAGCATGGTCAAGCAGAAAAAAATTACCTTTTTTACCAAACAATGGCAGTAGCAATACAACAGCATTCTGATGTGATCTAGATTGAGCAGCTCTCATTTACTTTTTTTACTTGACAGAAAAAATAATGCTGAAACTATTACCTTGGAGGCCTGCATATTTTAGGGGTGACCAGTTTGGAATATTGTAACAGCCTCCACCATCTTCTTGTTCTTCTGCCTCACATCTATACAGCACTTGATTTAGGTCAGCCAAAGTTAGTTTAGATGCAACTCTGAAAATGGAGGAAAAAAAAAAGAATAAAACACAAAATTACATCAGTAAGGAAACATGGAAAGGTTTTCACAAATAATTCTCATTTTAGACTTACAATAAAATACTAAAATATATACAACTCTCTCAACACTTAATCTTGGAAATTAGGGGCCTGATTTTTTTCATGTTTCAAGATGTTCTCAGATGTATCAGCGTTTATTTAGAAACACAGTATTAAGTACAAACCCCAAACAATCACACCCCAACACTGAGAAGCAGTCCATGTTAGAAAGTCTACTTTAGGCAGCAATTACACAACTGGGAAGTTTTTCAGTATTAACCCTGCTTAGTATTATACAAATAAGAGGCCCTCTCACAGTTTTCACTACACTCTGACAATCCAAACCCATCTGTATCCCACCACCAAAATCCAACAACCCCTCAGTAGGTTTACAGAATATTCTTTGCTCCCCTTGTAGCTCTCTTGGTTCTATGGCAGAAACTTAAAGAATACTCACGAAGAAAATGGTGTTTTTAATATGGGTGCTGTGTGATCATCAGGAAGACTTCCAGATCTAAAATGAGAGCTGAACTGGATCAAATGATTGCGGAGTATCCCCACAGCCTCTTGTGCCTTTGGGTCCAGACTCACTCTGTAAATATGAATGGATATCTTTTGGAAAACAGCACTTTAAAGAACTATTCTCCAGTCTCCTATCACTGTTTTTTAACTCACACAGCCATTTGACAATTATAATAACGTACCTGAATACTATTACACTTCCTGGTGTTAATCTTTCAAATTCTATTTCTTGAACAAATTCATTTGGCCCTTTTATGGCAGTTCCAGCTTGCTTTATGATTTTACTGTCTTTTATCTTAGAAAAGAAAACAAATTTGTAACTGAAATTCACTGTCTTTTTTTCTAATATAAAATATCACAAATTAAAAATATTACATCAGAACATGAGTGAAGGATGCTAATTACCTGGATGTGCTCTCGGAGTTCCATTGTGAAATTAGGCAATCCATTTATAAAATGTAGATCTTTTTTGTAAGGACTGGCACTTCTCTCAATAGTCCTAGCCTCAAGTACTACTTCGTCTATTTTTCCTAAAAAAAGTTAAATCATGTTGCAGCTCTTAGGTCATTTGAAATACAAAAAGTGATTCTTCTGAAATTATAAAGCAAAACCCAAAACAAATAATCTGAATATTCAAGGTACAAGTCTCTGTCGCATAGCAGAAGAATATAAAAATCTGGGCAAGTATTTTAAATATCCCATATATACACACTCATATGCTATACTGTAATTATAAAGGCAATTTTTGCTATTTTATAATAAATTTACCATAAAATCAGACAATGAAAGAATTACAACCTTTTACTGGTCATCAGCATACTTAGTTTCCCTTTTATCTTTCAGGAGTCTGTGCTAGATTGCTTTCCAAACTGCAGCTACAGTTGGTTTCTCTTTAAAGATAATATACAAATTCTAATTTTCTCTATCCTTTAAGTAATTTACACATATAACGTATACAAGTTATAAAGTCTTGTAAATATCTTAAAACATAATGTGACTGATTTTAAAACAAGCACACACATGCACTCAAAGAACTGAGTACACTTAAAATGCCAGTTTAGAAAGCTTCTCTTCAGAAACACATCCAGATAATGTATAGAAGTCATTATACTCTGCCACTTTTAAGTACAGTAAATACTCTGCATAATTAATTAATATTATGTATGTACTGCATACATATTGTGTTTACATTAACTGATTCAATACAGAGTTCTTACTAAGATGTATTTTCAAGCTACAAAATGGCTATATAAGTATTTGAAAGCTGAATAGCAATGGTAGCAACAAACAGGATAGAATTTTAGCCTTTTACCCCAGTATAACAGAATAAATAGTAATCCCCTCAACTCTGTTCAATTAACCATCCCACTGTTAACTATTACTAGTTCACAAACAAGACCATAACCACCACCCACACACACTCTCAAGGAGAGTTTGCAGCAGGAATATACTCAAGATGAATGTTTCTCAAAACCCTAAGCATTGTAAGTCTGTTATTGATTCTTTAATCACTTTTGGGACATACACATTCCTTTGATATGTACTAGTGTTATATGCTGAAAATTCTCACGTGGATTTCATGGGCATGTGCTTGAAGTTCAAAAGCATGAAAAACTCGAAATTTTTGTACACAACAACAGCTCTTGGAAAGAAGTAAGTTTACCTGGGATGCACATTTCAGGTACTTCTTTACTGTAGAAACAAGTTTTGGGATCCCTGAAGGCAGTTCGACACACAGCCACAACAGACTGGTGTGTGTTAGGACAGTGTCTTGTCACTGCAACTATATCTTCATCAACTTGATCTACATACACCTGGAAAAGACAGGACATTGCAACTGTGCTCACTCAGAGCACACAGATGAAGAAATCGCAGTGTTACCCTCACTTCTTGCCTGATTAAAGCCTTTGGCTCCCAGCTCCTGATGCAGCCTGTTTATCGCCAGCCTTCCTGCTAGAATTCCTGTTTGGAAATTAACTTCACCAGAACTCAGATCTGCTGCTGGATTCCATTTTGAATAAAACCTCTCTTCAGATACTACAGAGATCTGTAAAAAAACAAATTTAGGCAAACTTGAACTACTCTGGGAAATCAAAACTACCACACCTTGAGGTCCGAACTGTATAATAAATTCAAATTTCCTATGATGCTGGACAATCTGAAGTAATGCCAGATAGCAAACTGCTTGGAATTTCAAATAAACAACATTAAAACACATGTTCTAGGACAAGAATAAAAGGTATTTTAAAGGTAACTTAGGAGTTGAACTGTAGACACGTACCTGGTGTGGTACTAGTTCATCATAGCCTTTGGTACTTCCTGTAGCACAGCATGCCATGGAAACAATCATTGCACTAGGAAGAGCATCATATGCAGATCGGTGCTGAATCAAAAAATATATAGGTAATAAACAGTGAAACCAAGCAAAGTCAATCCTCCCAATTCAGCATACAGAAGATATATTCAATTTAACAGAGGACGTGCTAATCCCATGATCATCATTTCCTCAATTACAATACAATTATTGGAGAAAATTTCTACAGATTAACTAAGAAAAGCAGCTTCAGAAAAATGATCAAAATAAGCACTCCCTGACCATCACTCTCTCATTCTTGCCTGTAAACAAGCTCAGAACAGGTGAACAAGCAGAAACAGAACCACTTATATCAGCTGGATAAAAGACTCAAAACAGCTTATTTAATAACTTTATATACTTTTCCCACTGAGAGACAAAATCTTAAATGTGAGATGGTATAGTTATAAAATTTTTTTTCTCTGCATGAAAACTTGAACTGAATTGCTTTTGTTCTAAATATTGTTCAGGATATCCAGATTGCATCAAGCCCTCCTACGGTTAAGAAATATCACTTCAGAAAACATTAAAGGCAAACTTTTTTTTTTTTTGGTTTAGATGCTCACCTGAATTGGACATTCATTATCATGTGTAATATCCATGAACAGTGCATGAGCAATAGCTGGCATCAAAGGCCTCAAACGTGGCTGAACGAAAGATCCGACAGGCTCACCTCCAAAGCGATACACCAACCTCCCCTCTTCATGGCTGTTGTAGGCAGTCATGGCCTCTAAAGAACAGAATACCTAAGTGTTTGCATAACAATAACTACCACACAGCACAGCAGCACAAAGGTGTTAATGCGGCATTAGAAGTTATTTTGGGGTGTTCAACCATAAAAAAAACCAAGCACATATGGCTATATTCTTCAGTGTGGCAACACAGCCTTGAAATATTCAATTTACTAAAATGTATTAAGGAAGAGAAAGCTAAGGGAAAAAACAGACAAAAAAAGCAGATATCACACTATTTCTCACAGGCTTTAAAAAACTCATGCAACAAAAATGAGACATGATGCAGGACTTACATAGCAGAACTGTGCTACAACTCCTTTTTCCTTCACTAGACTAACAGTGAAATATTTAAGCTTCTGTAAATTAACAAAGGAGGTCTTTCTTATTTTGTCTAGTACTGTATTTTTTGCCAAATATCAAAAGGTCACAATACAGAACCTGTACTTCTGATTACAGGGAGTATGAAATTTAAAATGCATAATCTGGTAGAAAACCTTTCCTTGGCAAAAGAACATCATCTCTAATCTCTTGTTGGAAAGAGACCACACACGCAGCAAGCCTACCTCTGATTAAGGAGGTAATGCCCAGCCTATTCACAAAGATATTGTCCAGCTCCTCATTTCCTGTGAACAGTTCAGCCACTACATACAAATCGGCTCGCAATTTTCTAGCTGTGTCCAGCATGTACTGCAAAAAGCACAGCCAAAAAAGCCACAGAAAGGGGAAAGGTAGATACAAAAAAGGGCAAGTTTCAAAGCTAGGCAGGGATTGTACAATAGGAAAATGCCGTGCAGCAAAGATAAACAGAAAGCCAAAATTAAGGAACAAAACAAGTTGTTACACAGACGAGGATACACAAACATAAGCAAAACCAAGAATTAGCATACAATACAGGAGAAGTTAAACAGAACATGAAGAAGAAGAGGTAATTGCATAAGCAAAGAACATGAATATGTAAGAAAAATAAAAAAGCATACCAACGTTAGTTTCACATTTAAAACTCCAAACCATACATGACAAATCCTACATAATTTTCAACTGCTTATTGTACCTCTAATCAGGCTGGTAATTCCCAGGCGGTTGACAAAAACATTGTCAATGTACTCACTGCCCGTGAAGAGTTCAGCTATCACATAAAGATTAGGTCTGACTGATCTGGCTGTTGCTAGCATCTCCTATAGATCATAACACATTTTTAATGCAAGACATCCATGGTCAGCTATGTATATACAAACACTAGCATGAATGTTAACTGAACATAAACGAGTCATTTCTATATGCAGCACATTAAAAACACTGGTAACATGGAAGTTTCAGAAAACCATGGTTATATTTTACAGATACTATTTATAGATTGAGTAATTCTAGGAAATTTTCTGTAGACTTTAAGCTAATTACAACTTTGTTTTAAAACAAGATTTTAGCTCAAAATACAAGAGTAAAGGTTGGATAAAAGAGATACCCATTGAACTAAGAAATCTGAGCAGCAGTTTAAGCCTTTTAAGTTACTATTCCAAAAATAGTAACACTAAACAAAAGAATGGCAGAAGTTTTGAAACGGCTGCATCTAGGAGCCACTTAAAACTTGTGTGGGCAAACCAACTGGTTTTAGAGATCCCTTCATAGATTTAGGTAAGCTCTGTTACAAAGTTAAGACTAAGAGCCAGCAAGCTTCAGCACTGCAAACCTATTTAAAGCTAATTTACTAGGCAAGCACAAGTTCTGGATGTAGTCAGCTCCCTGGGAAACAAGAAGCAGTAGTCCTAGCAATACACCTGTCAAACTAAACTTTTTGCAGGAGTTCTTTATCAGCTTTTAAATTCTGTGAAGTAAGCCACTTCCTGTTTAATTTAACAATAGCAAAATATACATGGCAAAAAAATAAACCAGTCAGACTTTCAATCAAGTCTTGGCAATGACTCCAGCTCAAACTGACATGCTGGACACTGGAAGTCATTGCACTACATCCATAGCTCAGTGAGGAAAAAGTTAGCCAGGCCCAAACAAATCCACAGTATTTCAGCTAAAGTAGAGAAGATACAATAGCTACACCACTGTATTAACGTAGCTGAAACTGTACCTAAACATCACCAGACAAGAAACCTTGCTTTTATGCTATGAGGAAAATTCATTCCCACCTAAACTCTGCCACATAAGTCCTGCACCGCTGCTGCAAAATCTGCAGGATCTATTTCACAGACAGGAAGCTGTTTTATAATAAACATGCTTAATTTTGCGTACCTCAGCTACATGAATAGGTGTTGAGTGGCAGTTGTCCAGACGAACACCATGGAAATATTTGGCAGTGATTTCAGTGTATGTTTTCATATGTGCCCAGAGGTATGGGCAGTCTTCAGGTTTATTTCCATAACGCAGTTTCACACTGTCTCCCCAGCAAATGAGCTCTCTTCTCAAGTAAACATTTGAACCTGTAAAGGAAATAAATTAACTTGTGTGTGTATATATATAATATAGAATGTGCACCAAAATGAAAAGGTGGCATTTTATTTTCTACTGCTGAAGAGCAGAAAAACACTAATGAACAGTAAAAAACCTAACAACAACCATATCAACTCAAAAATCTATATACACTACACTGATGTACAATTTCACAGTCTTCCACGGGGATATTTAGCCTCTGTAGTGATACTGAGACAATTCTTCAGATTGAAATAAAATACCCTTTAACTCTTCAATGTAGTATAAAAATTGTACTTCAGAAAAATAAAAAAGCATCAAATAAATGAACAAAATCAGTAGTTTTGTTTTTTACACTGGCCAAATTCAAAAAAGAATCTCACTGTGTTATCATAATCTGGCACAGTCACAATTTACAATCTTTTATTAAAGGCAGACTGTGATGGATTTCCAAAGCCATTAAGGAAAAAACAGGAACTGTAAATTACCACAAATTCCCAAAACATTCACGTGAGCACAGCCAACCCTTTTCTTCACTAATAGCAACACAGCCAGATGGACAGAAAAACTGTGTTTCTTTGGATGTACACCAGGATTTTTTCGAAGGATCATTTAGAGAACAGGCTGCATTTGTTTTATGGCTCCTTTATTGTGCCTTTGTGTATCACATTTTCACATTATGTTCTCAGTTCAAATAATGTGTGGCATAAAACAAAGGCATAACACAAGTATAAAGCACTCAAAAAGCTGTAGCTGAGTTACGAGAGACATCTTAGTAATGCAAATTAAGAATGCTAACTAAAGCCAGTGACTGAGCAGAGAAAAACCCCTAAAGTCTGCCTAGAAGAAAAAGCAATAAAAGCTGAAGGCAACTGAACAAAAACCACTCTTGAAACACACATTATCTCAATCCTTGAGAAGGAGAATAAAAGTAAACAAAAGGTAGTGAAAGGGGTGTAGATTACTTTGCCAAAATTAAATGTTTGCTAACTCCAGATCACTCTGGAGTATCATCAGATCAGCTTGTAAAGCAGACTCAAGCTTTTGGATGGTTTTTAATTACAATTAAACTGGCCTTTGTTTCATTTAGTTTACCAAGTGAACGACTACTCTGAACACAAGCTTTTTTTTGCTTTTATTGGATATCAACACTGTCCCCAAAGGAGTTAGAATGCAATATTTTAGTGCATGGTGATTTCACCCCTATTTTACCTTCACAAGTAATTTGCATACTTAATTTGGACTGACTGGGTCATCTCTTGACAGCCTGACTGCGACTCAGTGGACTTTTCAAGGATCCAGTTTTTGCTCACTAATGCAGTAAAATACTATTCATCTTTTCATTGCATTAGTTTTTCTGCCACAGTCATTGTCTCATGGAAATGCCAACAAGCACTGGTGTTGGAACAAAGTACAAAGTAAGCAACAAAGACAATGACAAAAGTGGGGAGGCAGGACATCCCCATTTCAGTGGCAGAAAGCTGGTAATTTCCCTCTCAAATCTTGTAAAACTGTACCTCCAATTCCAGTTCCTACAGTTCATCTGTATGCTGAATGGGAAATTAAAGTGCTATAAAGCTTAGTATCTGCTATTCTGCAGCTTCATAGGAATACATCTGGAAAAAAGACAGATTAAATAAAATCCTTTTTGCTTTGGCTAGAATATCAAATGCTTTGTAAGAATTCACATTTCTCTTACAAACCTGGTTCTGCAAAGTTTCTAAGAGGATCATCTCCCATAACCCAGCCATTATGAGCCATGAAATAACAAGCCTTATCTGGCTGATGTATCATGGCTTCTTCTTCCTCCACAGTCAGCTCTTTGAATGGATATGTAAAATACCTATGGAATAGACAGGCAATTAAAAGAGAAAACAAAGAGACAAGCACCAAACACATATGGTAACCTAAGCTGCAATTCATTGTCTCTGAAATTAAAGTATCTGATATGAACTGGCTTGTACATAATGCAAAAAGAAAACCAAAAAAAAAAAAGAGTAACTTCATAAATAATGGAGAGTTCTATTTTGAAAGAAGCTTTGAAGGAGCAAGAACAAATGTTGCCACTATCTTGGTGTCAGCTGGTAATGTAAGATTAAAGCTGTAGCTCTTTAGATATGAGTGGCATTAAGTACATAAAACATGAAAGGTGTAAACTTTCCAAGTTCCACTCTTCTTCCACCTACAACAGCCATTTGCCCTATGTAAGGTTTTGATGTGCTCTGAATATCATCTCATGCTTTTTGGTCACGTTTGTTCATGAATTAGTTATTGCTGTTGCTTAAAAAACCCTGTCAATTCACTAAGCGGCATTTGTGAAAGAAAACATACAATTGTACGTATAAATGTATACTTTTATTGAAATTTGAACTTACTTTCCCTGGATAGATTCTAATAGTTTCCAAACAAACAAGAAAACATGTATATACCTGGTAACCAAGGGATGTTTTCTACTGATAAGACCCAGCCTAGGACCACCACAAGCGATTCGTTCATAAACCACAGTCCCCACAAGACAATTGACAGCCTACA
This sequence comes from Drymodes brunneopygia, assembly GCA_013400955.1. Taxonomy (NCBI): domain Eukaryota; kingdom Metazoa; phylum Chordata; class Aves; order Passeriformes; family Petroicidae; genus Drymodes; species Drymodes brunneopygia. The sequence continues at coordinate 442,503 of VZTZ01032219.1, read as the reverse complement.
AGTAATTAAATTACGCATTATTGAAATGCCTGCATTGATTTGCAATTTTAAACAATTCAGCATCAAAACATAGTAATTTCAACACCTGTTCCTGATGGTGACACGTTTGTCTGTATTGCTCAGCATTTAGTTCCTCAATCCTCTTGCGAAACCAGTTACAACATTCTTCTATTGCAGCTGGTCCATTGCTAATCAGGAGGACATTAAAAGCAGAGAACAATTAGAAAAAAAAATCTTAAAAACATGCAGTATCAATTACTAAAAGGAATCAAAAATGAAATCTTTTCTCATGTCTGAAAATTATGTCTTTTTTTGACTTCAGAAATTTAACTTCACTTAGATTCTAGCTTGTAATACCTGTGTGGTATGAATGTTGCCAGTGCTATATTCATATCTACGGTACAGCCAAGTCGTCTATAATCAGGGTCCTGAACTATCTGAAGATGTTGATTTGGATCAGATTTATTGCTCATTTTGCCTGAGAATAAAGCGGAAAAGAGTACTTAAAGTAAAAACAGGAATTACATTTAATAGACATACAACTTTTATAATTCTAGCATAACCAAGATGTGGGTGGATAAAGGCACTGAAGGGATACAAAGTCTTTAAAGATATTCCTAGCCCTCAAAGCATTCTTCTATGCTTAAATCAGCACAGTGAATGTCTCACATAGCAAAAAATAGCATTATCTTGTTTTCTGTCTAACTGATAAGTTGACCTATGTCTCTTGAACTATAAATATATAATTCCCATGCTTCAGCAACATCATCTTCCTTTACCTTGAGTTAGCAGGGTTTTAAATTGCTGCACGGCTTTGTTAACATCCACTTGGAAAAATTCCCATAGTTTAATTCTTGGATATATATCTTCATAAATTATTTTACGTAAACACTGTAAAAATAAAAATTGCATTAGTTACTAAGGTTGTTTATTAATATAATTAAGACAAGTTTAAAAAAAGGGGGAGTAAGGGCTTATTTCACTAAATATATCTGCAAAGTATACACAATTTTTGTGCATTTCCACAACCCTAGAAATATTAAAGGTTTATTCAGCTATTTATGCAGTTCATTAGCTTACACTTGGTTCTTATTCACTTACATTCAAGTGCTGATCATTTTCAATCAAGGGAGGGACCCCTTTGGCAATGTACTTTCCATCAGCCACCATACCAGTCAAATGCCACAGAGCTCTGTCCAGGACCCAAGCTGGCTTCAGGTGAGGAGAATTTACAAGGTTATAGCCACATTCTGGATGCATCCTGAGCCATTCACTGTTGGTAGCTTAGTGAAGAAAGGTAGGGGGAAAAAACCCAAACAAGAATGTAAATACATAAACGGAAACTTTCATTGTATTTTGTAACATCTTAGCACCATGAAGCTGAGGTACTATAGCAAGTATAGTTTATTCACATTTCAACTGAAGTCTTCCATGTCAACAGAAAATCCTATGCAGAAATGTTATTACTGATTGACTTTTTGGTCAAAAATACAGAGACTGTAGAAAAACTTTGTTAGGTACATAATATGCAATAGTACCACCAATTCTAAAATGCTAAAAAAAAAAAATCTGATTTTTGTTGCAAGAAATACGTACAATACTGAACGTAAGATACTGATACTCTATGAGTATTGAAAGGCAAATATACATCCCAAAAACTTATATTATAAAGTCGTTTATTTTGTAGTATTCTTCATCCTGTCAGACGCCACAAACAGCCAGAGAGGAAGAGTGCACATACCCAAAAAATAATTAATGCAAAATACAGTAAAACGGGCATTTAAGAAAGGATTAGCTGTGACACTTCTGTCCATGGAAAGAAGCTGAGTTGTAGGAGGAAGCAATGCCACTGAGTCTTACACAGCAAGATGAGTGCACTGTTTAGTGCTTGCAAATGGAACACTCATTCAGGTCAAACACTGCACTCTGTGTCTATTTGCCAAGCTTTCCCTGTGGCATCAACAAGCACCAGAAGATAGGCTGAACATTAAAAATTAACTCAGAGAACATAAGGAGCCTTCACTAGAACTTAGGTGTAGTATTCCAATATAGACAGGGTGCATGCAGCAGTACAGGTAAATACATACATAGCACAGAATTGTGATTTTGGAAGTACAACAATGAAGAAAAATCCAAGAGTTCATTTCTTTCTATATTTGCAATTCTTTCGCAACACTGTTCAATTGAAAAGAAATTTCATATATTCTTCTGAATTAATATCTTGAACCAAAAAACTAAATTATAAAACTAAAAATAAAATGAGAACCTCACAAAATTCCTAAGAACAAAAATCAGATTTTCAGAAAAGCTGAGAAAAACAGAAGTAGTATTTCACACATGGGAAAATATATAACAAATTATTCTATTGAAAATGTGAAGAATCAATTATGTGCCCAGAATCATAGCAGAACAAATAACACTTGAAATCCCAAGCTTAGTTCAAAGAAGTTGAAACAAAAACAAAGGGAAAAAAAATGTACCAGCTCAGTCTATAATGTGAACAGCTCTTCTGAGCACCCTTTTACACTGTATCTCAAGACACATCAAAATTCCATGTTTATAAGATCAAACCATCTGTGGAAATTAAAATCCTCATGGTTTAAATACCACCTACAACCAAACCCATCATGCTTTAAAAGTTATGGAAAGCACTATCAAGCTTAGGCTGTTAAAGGCTGTTCTAGGCCAAGCCAAGCAGATTACTCCCTCCTGCTCTTTTCTTCTTTATCCTTTACTACTGAAAAAAACTTTCCCCTCCAAAATGCAAAACTAGCTTGTTCTGTTCTTCTAACAAGAACTATAATTTACTATAAAGGACTTTCATAAGTAAATATTATTAATTCTAAAAAGACAACACATAATTTAAATCTAAAGGCTTGGCACTAGAAAAAAAAAGCCAACAGGCCTTCCAATAATTCTGGTACAGAACAGAAGGACGTCTCCTGATCAGAAGGTAAGCTCCAATGATACACACTGTAACACCAAGAGAAATCTAACTCTGCAGAAGAAAACTGATCTAAAACATCAGTGGTGATTACATTTGCTACAGCTAAGGAGAAAATAAGTAAAGAACATGTGTATAGTATAAAGTAAGTATAGGAATATGGAAATACCAAGATGAGGAATTACAGAAAACTTCCTAAAATTCATTACCTTCTTCTTTGAAAAATCTGAAATTATTTTCGTAAGTGACTAACTCATTTTTACATAAATTAAACACAAACCTACTATTTAGCTGTGATGCTTATGGCCCAAGAAATTTTTTATCCTTTATAAAGCTGGGAAAAGGTGGTATTTGATAAGACTAAGTGCTTGAAAGTAAGATTTACTCAAGAGCTATACTGCAATTATAGAATCATAGCCTCTTGTGAAAGATAAGTAATATGTAATTTATCTCACTTTACTACTTTATACGATTTATTACAGCCACTGAAAGCTCATAAAATAAAGAAACTCTGTCTTTTTGCTGTCTCCTGGTGACAAGTAAATGCCTGTGAACACATTTCTTATTTGAACATACGCAGTTACCAGGAAGGGTTTACAAGTTCATCCATGATACTCCTGCAAAAATGCCAAAGGTGCAGGGACACTTCACATCAGCGCATGACTTCACTTCTAAAGTTGGGCCATAGATGCTGCCCTTCATTAGAGCCTCAGAGACACCCAGAGCTGATTCCCTGGTGTGCCTACAGTGTGGGCTCCACTCCAGAGTCAACACCAAACACCTCAGCTTAATGCCTGATCCTGCAAGTGATGCTGCCTGGCTCCCGCTTGGGCAGAGGGGAAGAGGTGCCATTTTTATACAATGGTCTCCATTAGAAAGCAGAAACTACCAACAGATAGAACCACTGTAGGCTGAGGGGTCATGACAAGCAACAGAGCAATCAAGGATACCTGGCTTAATGATCTAGGAAACACAATCATCTGAATAGTTCTATCCTCTTAGAAGACACTTATGAACATACTTTCACTGCAGTAGAAGTGTTGAGTCATCCATCCCAATGAAGATTACCTCAACTCTGCATGTAACATGAAGTCCTTCTACAAATGTATCCAAATAACATGACATTTTCCTTCTCAAATATATTCTAGTGTGTAATTATTATAGTTAGATCTTTCTGTCCATCAAAAAATATTCTCCTTAGCAGCATGCAAATATACACTGTTAAAAATGAGAAGATCTCAAGAATCTGCAAGAGAAACTGGACTTGCAGTTGACAAGTGTGAGAAATCATTTATCCAGAAATGGGAGGATGTTTAAAAGCATAGTTCCCTCAAACACAGAGCCAACAACTATAATCAGTAACTTTTCAACAAACAGATAGGGCAAGCACTGTGTTGCAGACTGATTGGACAGGAACATTTGCAGCAGCCAACACCAAAGAACTAAAGCAAATAAAGCTTGAAATTCACGTATTATCTATATTTAGGGTTTTTTGAGCCTCAAAAGACATCCATCTACATAACCACTTGTTGTAGTCTCTGCTATGAGAATGCTAATTATTATGATCTTTAGGATTACAGTATACAGTAACAACTCCATTATAAACAGAGAAAACTCATGATCCAAATAAGCAGCAAAACGACAAATTATGATGCACTACAATTTAAATTTCATCAGATCACACAGAAGAAAACCCATTGATCCTCGTGCAATCAAGAAAAGCAACAACTTCAACAGATCAACAGCCTATGCTTAAAAAAAAAGCCTGCCTCAAACGGAAAGCTCTCTTCTTTCTTTCCCCATTACTTAATCCTACTTTCTTGTCCCAACTCTGTGTATCATCTGCATGTTAGACCCAAATTAGAGCAGTTACTTTTAAGCAGCTACAAGCATAATACCCTATTTAACAAGAAAGCACTCAGTTTATGCTCATCGAACAAATACAGACTCTATTCAAACATAGGGGAACTGCACACCATAGATCATGAAGATAGACATACTATATAAATACAGATACACAACTTAATAATTCTTTTTAAGAAGGGCTCTATTTACTCTTTCAGTAACAATACTAAGTTCTGTTATACCTGTTACAGAGATGTATCAGTTATAATCTGCAAGGATTAGTCCTGGATTTGAGAGACTCAGAGACAACTACATTGCTTAAAACAGCTACTAAAAATGGGTTCAAGAGGGAGAAGTTAAGGGAAATAATGAAATATAATTATAGGACCAATCTGGTTATTAACACAAAAAAATCATACCAGTATGATTGTAGACTACATCTGTGATGCAAAGCATATTCCATTCATTTTTCAATTTCTCCACAAGTGCTCCGATATCACTCCAAGTGCATTTTTTATTATGGTTTGAAAATTCAGGATTTACTTCTAACTGGTCAGCCAATGAATAACACGATCTAGATAGTCCAAGCTTCTGCAGCGGTGTAAAATGAATCATATTGTAACCTATGTAATAAAAAAACCACTTATTTAATGAGAAAAAAAAAATCAGTCACAGTTAATTGAAAGAAGCATAATAAGATGCATTTATAGCAGTGTTTGGAATAACCAATGTAAATTAATCTGAATTCTCCCCTTGAAATTCTGTTTAACACAAGTTTCAAAAATCACCCTGTCAGTTCTACAAACTTCCAAGTCTATCTGAAATTAAAACAATAAAATAAGAGGTTTCCCATATTAGGAAATCCCTGAATTTTTGCATCTCTGCCAATATTTTAATCAGTTCACAGACTTAACCTGTTAACGAAATTGAATGTAGTAGAAAATATATAATCTACAAAGAATCTAGGTTGTTTACACTGAAGCTCTTCTGCATAACTTTGGGTTTTGATCATAAAACGAAACCTTCCCTCTTTGAATATGTGTATTAGCATTACCTGTTTCTTTAGCCACTTTAAGCCTATCTTCCCATTCATGAAATGGTCCCAGACACTTAGCGAGGAACGTCTGGAGTGTAACACAATCCAAAGGCAGTACATGATTATCAGCTCCAACATGCAAAATGGGATCCACAACTATGTAACCGCCACCACTTTTTTCATTTCTAGGAAAAAAAGAATTTTCATTGGTATAATAATACTTAATACCCATTGTACCAGTTAATTTCAGAGAGAAAATTCAAATAGTACAGGTATTTCAGAAACACAGTAGCCCAGAACAGTGGCTGGAGCGAGAGGGGAAACAGGACTGCATGACACCTGAAGAAAATCTCCTAGGCATCATCTCTCTACAGGACTTAATAAATAAAGAATGTAACTGGGATACAGAGATTAAAACTCTGGAAAAGTGAAATACCTTTGCTATTTTCTGAGATGGAGTACTGGTTCCTCCTTTTGGCATGTGGAGAGAAACACAGAAAGCACGACTGCTCACCCATTACACAAAGATCTCCGTTTTAAGCACCATCTTCAGAAAGGTACCTGAGCTAAATCTCCCAAGCCTACAAGATTTTAACCACCCATCTTCCAGAAACTCAGAATATCAGACCACAATTACTACAGATAGTGGCATTGTCCTCTGCCGTTGTTCCACTAAAACAAATGAGGAAGTAAAGGTTCCAAGTAAAGAATGCCTGAACTTCTGTGCTAGATAGAAAACAACCCTCAAAGTCAATGAAGAAAGTACAAATTAATTGAGATACTCAGAAAGCTGATGAGTTTGTAAACCTGTAAAAACAGATTGCTTATCCAACAGAAAGCTGATCACCTGGTTCTGTATATTCTCCAGAATATCTCTGAATCACAAAGTATTAAATAACCACCAGTCACTGTCTTTCATTAGCAGATTCTGACCGGTCCGATGGTGGCAATTTGAAAAATGCATGGAAGAAATGGAAGTTTTTCAGGTTAAGATGCAGACCAAGGGAGCAAACTGCATTTGGTGTAGGTATACAGATTTCACTTACCCAAGACTAAAATAGTACTGGTATGACCCAGAAATTTGGAGATCCAGCTTGCAGTATTTGTCCGAGTCATCTTCTTTTCCCGTGGGATTGTGCCACGATAGTGCTCTGAACTTGTGGCGATCAAATACTTCTCCAGAAGCTGGATAATTTGTGTACACAGTAACGGGCTTGCCCTGAAGAGTTGGGCCCAATCGGAATTGTAGCTCAAAACCTCAAGAAAAAAAAAAGAGAGAAAAGATAAAATCTCTTGATCAGGAGGACTTGGTATCTCTAGTCTCTTATTACAATTCCTAATTTGCTACTACTGTTAATAAGAAAGTACACCATCATGCCAAGAATTTCAACAGAATGATTATTACTACAGCATAGAATCACAGAATATCCTGAGCTGGAATTCATTCACAAGGACCCCTCAAGTCCAATTCCTGGCCCTGCACAGGACTCCCAAGAAATAACACCATGTTCCTGAGAGCATTGTCCAAATGCTTCTTGAGCTCTGTCAGGCTGGTGCTGTAACCACTGCCCTGGGGAGCCTGTGCCAATGCCCAACCACTCTCTGGGTGAGGAACCTTTTCCTGGTATCCAACCTAATCCTTCCCTGACACAGCTCCATGCTGTTCCCTTGGATCCTGTCACTGATCAACACAGAGCAGAGATCAGAGTCTGCCCTTCACAAGGAAGTTGCAGACTGCAATGAGGTCTCCCCTCAGTCTCCTCTCCTCCAGGCTGCACAGACCAAGTGATCTCAGCCACTCCTCAGACAGCTTCTCCTCAAGGCCTTTCACCATCTTCACTGCTCTTCTTTGGATGCTCTCTAATAGCTTTAAACCTTTCTTATATTGTGGCACTCAAAACTGCATCATCTCTCCCTACCTTCCTAACATTGTTCCTTGCATACTTTACATATATCATTCTCCTTACCTTAAATGACACTTTTTATCTTCTTTCCAATTTCTCTTTGATATATAGCAAATTTTGAAAACAAAATACAGCAAAATACCATGATCATCAGACTACATACAATTTTATGTAGATTTTGGATTATGCAGTCTTTAAGTACTTAGGTTTACCAACTCTATATAGTAGGCTGACCCATAAAAATGTTTAAAAAAATTAGAACACATTTAAAACCCAAAGTTTTTCAATTACCTTCATTATCCATTGAGGGTTCACTAAACAATTAAACTCCTCATGCTTTTAACTGAAAAATTATATATACTTGTCTGTGATCTACAATATACAAATTATTAAACTTTCAAAGAAACCAGAGAGTCTGGTAAACACGCTGCAGGTCACACACACATAGAAAGAGGCTTAAGTTTAAGCTTACGGTACCTGTGATCATGAAAAAGAAATTAAGTTAAAAAATTAGAACCTAAAAGTATAGGTACTCTACTGAGTTAGACATAAAAAAATTCTGTTTTGTCAAGAGGTTTTAGAATAGGTTTCCACTTGCAGGTATGAGGGTCACCATCACAAGTAGCTAATTACAGGATTCTTTCAATTGAACAAAACAGAGGTAAGTTCTGACACAGTACCTTTTAAGAAAATATATGCCAGTCACGTAGTTAAGTGTAGTAAACCATCTACTAGCCCTAGCAATCTACAAAATTGGGAGTAAAAGAACTACTTGCAAAAAAGGAGAAAATTATTAGTACACAGATAACGAATCAGAAAGTGTAAAAAATTCTGGACACCAAGTTCCAATGCCTTAAGTTGAAAAACACCACATGCTTATTAACTAGAATCCTGAGGACTCTAATACCAGAATTCAGTATCTGAATATATTTAAATTGTTATCAAGCTTTGTGTTTCTCTTATTAAGAAAATCACCAACACACCAAAACCCACCAGGCAAAGCACTTGTTTTCAGATCTGAATGTCTGTCAGGTAAAATGAAGCTCATCTGAATGCAATGTATAAATAAACAAATAAATAAATACATAAAACCCCTTTTGGAAGGTTAAGTACACTCTCTTCAGCACTGGCCTGACATTTTGCTACAGGGATTACTAAAATTAGAGCACAGGGATATATGCCATTGATATCTTATTTCCTGTAAGAGTTATACTGACATCGGGAATGCTGTGCTCAAAATTAGCTATGCCCTCTCAGAGACTGCTACCAGCAGTGACACTTTGAATGTTTGATAGCCATGCACTTCTGCTTCCCTCCTTTCGAGAAAATTTACACAACTGGATGGATAAGTTAAAAATGGAAGTTAGGATCACTTCTTCACTACTGACATTTCCTTACATAGGGCTGGTCAGAAGATTTTGGAATCAATGAAGAGAATTTTTATTCTCAAGAACCAAAATCTTGCTCCTCTACTAAACCACTTAGATATTAGGTTTGTAGATTAGTAACACAGTAATAAACCCCACAAAAACTCTTAATAAAAATTGCTGCACTGTTAAAAATGGTTTTTAAATACAGGGGCCTTAGTTTTATAGTCTAAATTTGCTGACCAAGATAACAGTGGAGCAATTAGTGGACGGTTTTTCTTTGTTTTGGGTTTTTTTTTCCCAAATAGACTTAAAAACACCTCCACGGAAAAATAACATCAGGTTCTTAGAAGTATGCAGCAGGATACATAGCTCTGATAATATAACAAATCTGATAAAGAGATTTAGGAGTTGCTAAAGAGCTAATATTCTGAAACACTATCTCAAATCTGCAGACTTTGCAAAATGCTAGCATTACTGATAGATATTCAAAATTATAATACTACAACATGGGGTGCTGCAAAAGAAGATAAACACTGGAGACCTTGACTTATGAGGACCTTTTCAGGTCACTGAAGTACAGGCTATAAAAGGAGAAGGAGGGCCTGGCTAAAAAATGCTTTGCGTTTCAATCCCATGAAGACTGACGGCTCTTGGCCATTTCTCAAGAGTTTAACGAGACAGATTAAACTGTGTGTGAAGCCCATAGACTTCTGAAGTGGAAGCAAGTCAACCAACACAGAACAAACCAACCCATAGTCAAACTCAAACCAACAACATCGCCCCCCCCATAGACACACCCCCAAAACCCCACTACTTCAGGCTGAGCTCCTTTTCCACTACCACCCAAAGACGGTGGCGAGGTCCCGGCCATTTCCCTCTCACCCAAGCCCGGTAGGTCTAACCCCGACCTACCCTGCTCCAGCCTGAAGAGGGTCTTGTCCAGCTTCTCCATCTCGTCGAGGTGCAGCAGCCGGGTCTCCTTACCGCCCGCCATGGCTGCGGCCGCCCGTCCGGCGCTCCCGCCGCGCCGGGGCTCTCAGTGCGGGGAGGGAGAGGCGAGCCCTGCCGTGAGGGAACACAGACAAAACCCCGCGGGTCAGCGCAGACCCCCGGCAGGACGCGGCCGCTCAGGAGCGCCTCGCATCGCCGGCCGCGCTTACATGATCCCCAGTCCCGGGGGAGCGCGGAGACACGGCACCGCAGGGCAGGGCGGAGGGGAGGCGGCAACAGGGCGAGCTGTCAGGCAGCGCCCAGCCCTGCCCCGGCCGGGGACGGCCGCAGGCAACACCACGGAGCAACTCCCGTCTCACAGCGCGGCCCGGCCCGCAGCCAGAGCTACGGGGGTGCCCCCGGGGAGGGGGAGCCTGACACCTGTCACTCTTCGCGCCCGCCCCGGCGCTGCCGGAGCG
>VZTZ01032219.1:269346-431935 GCA_013400955.1 Drymodes brunneopygia | reverse complement strand
GACCCCGCCCCGTGGCTCCCGGTCCCGCCTCGTCGCTCGCGGCCCCGTGAAGCACGCCCCGAAGGGAGAGGATACCTCAGGGGTACCCCAGGGATACCTCAGGGGTACCCCAGGGTTCCCTCAGTGTTCCGCCAGGGTTCCCGCAGAGATAGCTCAGGAGTACCTCAGGGACTCCCCCCGTGCCCCGCGCTGTTGCGGCAGCGAGCGGGCTGATCTCTCCGCGAGGCTGGGCCCTCAGCCCGGCAGAGCTGTTGGACAGCGCGGCTTGGTGGTACCTGTCTCCTGTCTCAGCCTCTACAGTCGCAGCCCCTCAGGCGCCTTTCCACTCGGCTGGGTCGGACAGGCANTGGTGCGCACAGGCACGAGAGGTGACCCCAAGGGGCCGGGGCACCTGGGTCCGGAGCTCGGTGCGATATATCGGGCACTCTGCTGAGGGCGAGGTGGCTTTAAAGGCTGTCTGGAGTATCCCGGCTGATGCCCCTGGGCCCAGCCGCTCCTTGCCGTGACTGGACCGTCGCTCCGCCGAGTTCCCTCAGCGCTCCCGCCCCGCTGCCTCAGGGCCGGCACCCAGCGCCGGGCGGTCGGCTCCACCCTGATAGGCTGCGCTGCTGAAAAAACATGATGTCAGCCAGAGTTTAAGTGCTATATATAGTGTGTGGACAAGACTACAAACTCCCTGGATCTGTCTTTGACCAAGAGGTAGCATGGTTTTTAAAAAGCACCCAAACACCAGAACACCCCCCACCCTACCCCTCCCTCCACCTTGTTTTGCAGCATACTGTCGGTCCGAAATGATGACACCAGACAGCCCTTACCATTGCTTTGTATTGCAGAACACCTGGGACAGTTTCTCCAGGCCTCGCACCACCGAAGTCATTAACTGCACCCCAGTGTAAAGGTCGCCCCTGCAGCTTTGGAAGGTCAGTCTATTTTTATTGCCTAGAAATACGTTCAACAAAAAGTGCTTCTCGATTTACAGTCACTGTGTTATACTGAGTTTGTTTTTTCTTTTTTTCTTCTCAAAGGTGGTATATTTTGTGGAACTGGAAGGAGTCTGCAAAACAATTTAGGCTTAACCATTTACTTCCAGCCATCCCACGCATACCTTTATAAGTGTATTTTACTGCAGGGTGTTCATCCCATCATACAGTCCATTTAGGGGAAGTCCAAAGGCCTTGATATTCATGGAAACATTTCCACCCATTTCAAAGTGAAGTTTTTTTTAATAATTTTGTAGCTTTTTTCCTTTATTTTCTCTTTCACTTGCTCCTTCTTCTGAAAATTTCAAGAAATCTGTTTGTTCATCATTATAGTTAATGATTTTTGGTATTGTTGAGAAAGGTTTTCATGTTTGTATAGGTGAATATGTCAACTTGTATGCCCTTGGCAATATTAGTGTTCCTAGATGGCATGGGAGAAAAAGGAAAAGCCTTACTGTGAGTGCAGTTCCCTTAAGATTCACCTCATTGAGGCTCATTCAGATATGATCCAGATGTGATACTTACAACCTGAGTTATTTCACATGGATATTTCCTGAGTGCCCAGCAGAATTCTCCCATTGTCCTTGTCTTTTCTAGCTCCCTTATTCTTTACTTGGCTTGCTGGCTTGTGTTCATATACAGAACAGACTTGCACTTAGCAGAATCCTGGCTCTCCTGGCATTGCTTGCTGTTTCCTCTGAACTGGATGTGTCCCAGAAAAGAAGATGATACAACATAGAATGGGAAATACGAGAAGCTTCAACAGTTATGGAAGTCATAGGAACAAATCCAACAGAGGTAATCAAAAGAGATCTGGACCATCTCTTTTCTAGGGTCCTTCTGCAGGCTTCAGTCACTTGAAGTGACTGCAGTTGGTCTGGCACAGAGCCTTGCCCAAGTGTGCTTTCCTCCAGGCTTACTGTTGCCCTGTCACGTACTGCAAATGGGCTGGGATTTAGAAATTTCATGAGCTGCTTACACAGAGAGCAGCTCTAAGAGAGGGAGAGCAAATAATGCCTATGTAGCCAAGTCCTTTGCATAAATAGTTATCCTAGAGTGCATGTTGAATACTTTGTGGAAAACAAGAAAGGAGCCAAATGGGTATTATTGAAGGCAATTTCTCTCCTGTTACTAAGTTTTAAAAAGTGGCTCTTTTGATTTCCTTTCTCCATACAGAAACTCATCCTTACCCTTACTAGGTTTGCACTGGCACATCTCCTCTATACTATGCCTTGAGACAGATTTTGAAATGTACCCAGGTTTATGAAAAAGAATTTTTTTAGGGTCTTGGACAAAAATCATTATGAAACCAATCCTGAGCCAGTTATTTTGACTGTAGCTAAACCAGATGTCAACAGTGTAAAGAAAGGACTCAAGGCACTACACAACAAAAAAGTTTCTTAGGTACTGTGAAATCACTTAAGAATTGAACAGTAACATTTCATTGCCCACTATTAAATATAAAAGAAATACTGTTTCAAATATAATGAATGTTGCACATCTCTTGATTAAGAGTAACCGGGAAAACAGAGCAGACTGCTCTAATCCTTTCTTCATCAGCATCATCTCTTATGCTGGCCCATCCCTTACAGCCTTTGGGTCTGTGTTAATTTAGCTCATGTAAATTGATCAGTTTTTCTCTGTATGGAAACCACACCAGCAAATCATGAATGCACATGTGCTACCTTTGAGCATTGCACTTTTGTCCAGGACACAATCAACACCAACTGAGCATTTGCTGCATTGGCATCTAAGGGGTGGTTTTCACAGTGCCATTTTATCTTCGGTTTGCAGTTTCTCTGTGTGTGATTATGATATACCACAGGAGGAAATGATCAATAGTTGCTTCAAAATAAGAGTACATACCCTATCAATGTTAATTATCAGGAGATAATTTTGCATCATTTTCAAAAGTACTCATACCAGAATTCTTTAGTCCTTTTACACACCCCTTCCTAGTGGTCCTCCTTTCTTACCTCCTGTTTTGCAACACAGTGTTACAGAACACTTATCCTGGTAGTGGTGTCAATACACTTTGGGGAGCTTTTCCCTGTGTCACGTCTCCTTAATGTCATATTGCTTATCCCTGTTTTAAAGGTTATGACTGTAAAGTGTGGGAACTTGAAGTACTTACATGGTGTCAGTAGTTTTTTATTTTTAGTAACAGAAAAATAGTTCCCAATAACAACAGTAAAAGCCAACTAGCACAGAGAGAACTTAACATCTAACTAAAATTAAAAGCAGATTCCTTTAGCCTGCGTACCGGAAATATGAGACTTCATAAAATTTAAAGTGAGCACATTTTTTCCTCAATGCTCTGTACTCATGCCCTGTAAATTCATGAATTAACACTGTGTTATTGTTCAAACAATAAGCTTAAGAGGTGTTGAGTCTTCTGTCTAGATTTTGTTTTGTAATGGGGATTTCTCAACCAGAAATGCAAACTTGAAAGAAAGTTCCTTTTCTTTAAAACTGTATCTCTACAATTTGGTTAAACTGCAGTCTTTTCTGAGTTAGATATTTGCTATGCAGTGACTGAAAACAAGTGCTATTCCTAGACAGTTATGTACTCAGCAGAAATTTGTATATGTTCTTGGACATTAGAATCTAGTATTGAGTGAAAACATGAGGGAGAACATTGACATAATCACCTATAGCTTTTTTTAAAAAATCCCTTCTAAATGGCTAAACAGATTGCAATAGCTTGATGGGCAGTGAATAAATGATAGGCTGGAATAAAGATGTCTATTAAAGTCAGAAATCATATGACATTGAGAGGCTAGGACACTAACCTGTTTAGTTTGTCCTATTGGCCTTTCATATGAGGCAGTGTTGGTTTGACCTTTCAAAGATTAACCTGGATCATCATGAATTTTTGGATTGCAGAAACATTTTGGCTTTGTTTTTAATTCCAGCTTGGCCATTCTTTTACTGTGTGCCCTCAAACAATCAATGCTCTAATATACATAGAAAGTTAATTTTTAATAGAGTTTAATGTTTAAGAGAAAATTGTAAAATTCAATGCAATATCTTTAAAGAGGTCCATACAAAATGTTGTTAAAGGTAGCTTTTCACATAAGTACTTAAGAGACATTTGACTCTGCTTTAGCTAACAGCATCACATTAATTTGATATTAAAAATCTGCAAAAATGGGGACTTGGCAAACAAAACTAAGTATCTGAATTATATTCTTGTACCATTTAACTTAGTTAAGTGTAAAATGAATTCACATATACTGGGCCAATTTTTGTTGTAGAAGGAGAACATATCATACCAGTGTGCTGAACCACTACCAGCACTTCTATCTTCCTGTGAGTTATTCCATGTAACACTAGTGAGATATGCTGAGATTTAAGACTTCAGAGGATCTGTTCCTAAATGAACTGTAGCAATGTCTTATTGAGCAGATCTACTCTTTCAGTTTTCTATTTCCTCCTCAAAAACGAATATTCAGAGTGTCTTGCACACTCCATCTCCTTTATGATGTTCCTTCATAATATATCAAACTACACTGAGAGAACTGTGAATATTTTCCTGGTCCATTAAGATAATAGTCCTTAAATCTTACCAAGATAGCTCTTTGAGTTCAAATGGTAACCAACTGATTGTGCTTTTCTGTTCTATATATTTGACATCTGATTTTTAAGCAAAGAAATAATTACCTGAAGTTGTCTGAAAGCTAATATTGGGGACTGTAGTCCTGCTCTGTAATCTTTCAGTGCAGGCAGAATTCAAGCCAGAGTAATTTATACAGGCTAACATGGTGTAAAATATTGCAGAATGAAAATATTTCACTGAATGTATGACTACTGCAAGCATTTGTTTTAAAAGATATTAAATATGAGCAGGAAGAACAGGGAAGATGATACAAGAGTGGTTTGCAGTAGAGTGCTACAAAGCTGGAATTCAGACTTGCAAATATTTTGCTTTACAGCAATCAGAGTGCCTTCTTCAACATTTACAGTTGAACCTTGTCCAAATGTTGCTACCAGAAAATAAAAGTCTTCAGTGTTTGTCTCACTAATATCATCAGGTCTTTTGGTTATCCACAAATTTAGGTTTACGATTACTGGTGAGAAGTAGTTTGCCCATAACTGGGCAGTGGTTCCTATGTGAACACCCAGGACCTAGGAATTCCTGCTGTATTTTGGGAAAACTGCTGCTGCTGTCCAGTTTTTTTGAGTATCCTATCTCTGCACAAAGCACTGGCTCTCCATTTCAGCTGGAGGAATTGGTGTCTTGTACAATAGCACAGCTTTGATATTTTGCGTCTGAGAAAATGTGGAACTTCCTCGGAGGTACTGGCTTCCAAAGTGACCTGACCTGACTGTGCAGGAGGCAGCTTACCATAGCATGTCTGGACTGCCTCCCTTTGCACCTTGCTTGGTATTTCCCTGTGCTCATCAATCAAGGATTGCTGCTTACAGGACTTGAAAACTGGTACGAAACAATCTTCTGTCCCTAATTCTTCTCACAGCTCACGATGTTGGATATGCCTTTTACCAGTTCTGTTATGGTCTGACAAGTTATTAGCTTTTGGAAGTACCTGCAAATGTTTAGCTGAGGCTTGCTGAAGTAAGAGCTAAAATCCCTGCAGCCCTTCCCATGGAGCATACTCAAACATCTCCACATGGCTCCCCCACAGGGCCCCTGCACAGGGGCCCTAGTACTGACTAGGAAGTGGCTACAACTAACAGTGCTGTGCATCATCCCTCCAGTAGGACTGCTTGTGCTTGAACCCAGAGCAGCTGCAAAACCCACAGACATGCTGGGTCTGAGCAATGAATGCATTTAGAAGCCATGAGGGAGTCTAATTAGGAGCTGCTGAGAAAAGGTGAAGAAATGGAAATGGGTTGTCTGTGAAAGGATTTCTGAGATGAGATGAGATGAGATGAGATGAGATGAGATGAGATGAGATGAGATGAGATGAGATGAGATGAGATGAGATGATGAGATGAAAAAGGGTAGGAAAATTAGTTCCTAATCCAAGTGAAAGGGCAGAGGAAGAAAGCCAAGGGGCAAAGGTGGAATTCAGATTGGCTGGCAAAGAAACTGATAAGTATGTGAGAGTGCATTGTACAAGATTTCAATTAATCTTAGCTTCACATTACGAATTTTGTAATCAGGTCTAAAGTGCCTTACACTGAAGCACTTACAGGTCAATACCTTTGCCAGTAAGCTCTTTGCTCCTTGTAAAGCAGAAGAAAAGAAACTTATCACATCTTGCTGATATAATAAAATTAATAATTTAAAAAAGCATCACAGCAATGGTCAGAAAATGCAGAAAACTCAATAAAGTTAATAATGCAGTACTTTTATCAGATAAAACTTGATAGCACATGATAGCACTGAACCACATCAGTTGAACGGGGTGAAATGATTTTACTGAAGTCCTTTATCAATTTATTTGTGTTGTGCATTGCATAAGTGGAGACTCTCAGAAAAGTGACAGGTTGTGTGTCATTTTATTGTAACACCAATACAGACCTGTCTCAAATTGATATCAGGGAACCAATCTTAATTATTTCGTTTCAGATAAGCAAGAAAGTACTTTTTTAAAAAAATCCATTTAAGTCAAAGTGGATACATCTTTTCCTGGAAAGGATGGTGCAGGTACTTCAGCCATTGTGTCAGAATAGAGATGCAAACCCAAAGCAGATTTCTGTGCAGTCGACCGGCAAATCTTATTTGACTGATTGGCTACTGCCACCAGGTGGCTTGTTGCAGTCATTGACTGAAAACTGTAAAATGCCTTTTACCTCTAGGTAAACAAGTATTTTTGTATAAATACGGTTCCAAGTCTGAATTCTATGTGTGATATAAAAAGAAAAAAATCAAAAATTAATGTGATTAGTAAGGGGAAACAAGAACCAAAAAATGCATACAGTAGAAGGAAATTTCTGAATATAAGGGGAATACTTTAATCTAGTCAGTAAGTTAACAGAAGTTGGTAAAACAGGTAAGTATGAAACAGTGCCAAAGCTCAAGGGAAAAATAACTATTAGTTATGGAGAAAAACATCTCATCCTACATTATGACTTTATCATCATTTATTTCCTTTTAGATGGTCAAGATTGTTTCAATGACTCAACATTCCCCTGTCTTTGGGAGGAAACCCCCATAATATACAAATTGATTTGGTAGGAAGAATTCCTTATATTTAAGATAACAATATTAATTCCCTAATACATCTTTAACTAAGACAATAATGCTGAAAAGCTTGAAAAATGCTGAAAGCTTGAAAAATCGTGAAATACATAGGCTCGTACGTGTAATTTACACCAGAGAAAGGTGAGTAAATTTGGTGCCAGGACTGTTCTCTTCAGAGAAAGCCTGGTATCCAGCATGTATTTAGCCAAATCCAAATGCTCTTTTTAAAGTGCATTTCAGTATTTCAAAATAGGTAACACTAGTAGCCGAAAATTCCTTTATCCAAGTTATCCATAATCAAAACGATCAGGTAGGGATGCAGCCTTTTTTGCACATCCCTCAATTGGAACTCAAGTGATGTTTTATGGTGATAACCTTGCCAGTCACATAGAGACCAATGCACATGTATGAAACTTGAGCAAGGTCTGACCTTCTAAAATGCCACAGTTTTGCTGAATAGTTAGCTTAATACCTAAGAGGAAAGTTGATTAGAAGGAATCACATAGTAACATGGGTTCTCTTCAGATCTAGCTTCAATGGCTTATTGTTTTCCATATAGCTTTGTGCTTAAAAAATAGAAGAGCTATCAGTATAAACCTTGGATTTCACAATAGTTAATTTCCAAAATTATATATATTTACTTAATTGCTTTCTTGGTTCTTAAACAAGAGAAATTCCCCTTTATATACTTGGAATGAAGTCTCCTGTATGAATTTCCCATTGCTTTCAAAATTATAAGTTTTCTGTTACTTCCTTAATTCCCTATAATGAACCATGCAAAAAAGTCATCAGTTTCTTTTCATGTTGGATGTCGTGTCATTCGCCACTTGACATCCTCATCTTCTGACAAAAGGTTAATAGTAGGTTACACAGCTTTAGCTCTCTTAAGGCTTGTAGGAAGATTCAAATCCACCCCCAGCCCTCTATGTCTCTATCTCATTTGGTTAAGCTAGAACATCTGCTTTGTAATAAATACAGAATTGCTATGAACATACTAACAGGAATTGCAGTACACTTTACAAAGATGTGGCTGTGAACTTTTTATAGTTCTTATAACCTAATGCAATCTATTTACTTTATACTGGATATGACACTTAACAAATTAGCATGCAGTACCCTTTCATAGAAACATTTTCCTTGGGGCTGCAGAACTATTGATTTTATTATTTTATTTAAGGAGGCTGGTATGTTTGAAAAGAGCCCTTCTAGATGGATTGATGATTGCCTGTGCAGAAGTAGTATGGGGACTTGTACTCAGTAGTTACAGAGTTGGTTTTTCTTTTCCCTGATTCTCTTGGTGTTTTCCTGGTTTTCTTGCTCTACAGCTCTTTAGCAATTGGTAACATCTTTGGAAATAAGAGAAGCTATACAATGATAAGCAAAACAGTATTCCCTCCCTTACCGCCTTTACTTTTCACAGATAAATGATTTTTTCTTCCTAAACTCTGCTTACCATTTCCAACAGAATTGTAGTTTGCATTTTCATCCCTCCTCATGGGTTTCAATGAGGAAATTACTTCCATGTGTACTTATATATATTATAATATTTCAGACATATATACCCCATTCTGTCAATGAGCCAAGACCCTAAAATAATATCTTAAAATATTTGTATATTAATTCCACTATAGTCCATGAAGTTATGAACCTAAATATTGCCAAGAATATTGGTCCTTCTGATCACTAGTTTTCTTACTGTAAATATATTTATGTTATTATTTAATAATGTATCTGTAAGAGTTAGAAACCCACAAGCACCTACAGCATGTACTTTGGCCTGCAATTTTATCAAACTCTTACATATATAGGAATTTTATGAATGTAGTTGAAAACAGAATTTTTTTTTCCCCCGGGGGGAAATAGCCACATTTCACTTCAAGCTATTGCTTATGTATTATGTTTCTTCAGTTACTGTACACTGGGTGAGATTTCAGCTTCCCAGTGAGTCGCATGAGCAAGATAATACAAGTGTAACAGTCAAACAATTTTTCTGAATAGGCAAAGTAATCCCTTATTGTTTTTCATGTTAGGTATATATTTTTAATATGTTATCACAGGGTACCTCTAAAGGTTAATGCTGCTTTTATAGAAACTGAGAAAACAGTGAACACTAACAGAGCATTTCCTAGTCTGCTCTATTTTAGTAGATAGTTGGGTTTTTTTGGAAAATATTAACCAAATTAATAGTTCTAAGATTTCTAGAACTGCTCAGAACTACTAGGAAGCAACTGAATTACTAGAGCTCTCCAGTAAAGGTATTTTTTAACACAAACACAGTATTTCTATGCTGTGGGAGGGCAAAATTCCCATTGGATTTTAAAGTAATTGTCTTTTTGTGCCACGTTGTGAGCAATTGAGAACTTGGATTTAAACAATACAGAAATCAGAGAAGCCTGTGTAAGCAATTGCAGTTTCTGCCAGCAAAGCCCCAGTTACAGCCAGTATTATTTGCTTTCTTGATAAGTAAGGCCTTATTTTGCAAGCCTGTATATATGACCACCTTTCGGCCCACGAATAGCACTGCCAGTCAGCTCTGCAAGCTTCGACAAGGCCAATCTCTCAGTAAAACTCTAGTTGTTCAATCAGGACGGCCATCCGGACCTCCAGTGCTGGGAGACTGCAAAGAAATTAGCAACCCTAACACCTTCCAGAACCCGATTCTGGGGGCTCCCGGCGGGCAGGAGCCGGGGCGGGCACACGGAGCGTTTGCGGNGCCCGGCCCGGCCCGGCCCTCCGCGCCCCTCGGGCACCGCGGGCGGCCGCCTCCGCAGCCAGAAAAGCGCCGCGGCCGCGGGGGAGGCTCGAGCAGAGGAAGGGGCCGGCTGGCCCAGCCGCATCTTCTCCCCCGCTCTTTTCCGCCGCAACGGTGCCGGAGAGGAGAGCGGAGCTCCCCGGAGTGAGGGCGTGCGGGGCTGAGGAGCTGCTGTAGCCCCAGAGTGCTTTGGTTAAACTGATGCCAGTGAGTGCTCAGAGTGGATACTGCAAGCTTTTTGGAAAGTGTATTTGCTTAATAGAACATCTGTGGCAGGTATGAAGCAAAGTAAAATCTCGTGGCGTTTTTAAAGCACCTTGTAGCTGCTGCCTTTCAGCGAGATTTCTGAATTGCTTTTAGAGAAAACTCCTAAACCTGTGTGCCTTAATGAGTAAAGGTAAGCTATGGCTTATTTTATCTGGAAGCAATGCCAACCACGTTCCTCTGGTATCTTTTTTGCTTCTTGTTATGTAAATATTAGTTTCTTATTTTGTTTCTTCATTAATGTGCATAGGAGATGGCTCTATGATAACTGTGACAGTAAATGTGCTCATGCTATAGTTGAATTTACTTGTTGGGATAACAAACTATGTCTTTTAGGTCAGTCTCTAGCTTTGGGTTCTTCATCTAGATAAAAGTTCGCAACGTTTGGGGCCTTAAAGATTATATGCAGAGCAGCTGCCCGAGTAAAATCATTAAAGCAAACAAGTGAACAGGGCAAAATCCTTGCCTTCTGCTCATTCTTGGTGAGATATGTGGAAAAAAGACAAAGTTAACATGTTTTTAAGATTGTTTATTCTTCTAAAATAAAGTGTCTCTTTGATAAGAAGTAAATGCATAATGAGCTTTAAAATCATGATGAAAACTTGTGTCAACTAATACTTGGAGGAAGACGGTATCAAAAGTTGGTTGATTCCCCCACCCTTATCTGTACCAGAAGATAATTAAGTAATTACTTAGTATGAAGCTCTTTGAGGTCTAGGAACGTAAGTGTCTGACAAAGCAAAGGAAGCTGCAGGGTCAGTGTTTCATTACAGCTTCATGCATTTCAGCTGAAGTGTAGGGAAGCTGTATAAAATACATGACTGAAGTAAAGATGCTCTTATAAACCTTATTTTTTTTGTGTGTGTACTGTTTCTTTTTTCAGACAAGCATCCTGGATACAGTAAAGGTTAATACTGTTAGATGCAAACCAAATAGAAGAGATTACAAAGTAATATAAGTTGTTTTACTACAAGTAGAGAGCCAATGGCAGTTTTACTCAGACTTT
Source organism: Drymodes brunneopygia (assembly GCA_013400955.1). Lineage (NCBI taxonomy): Eukaryota > Metazoa > Chordata > Aves > Passeriformes > Petroicidae > Drymodes > Drymodes brunneopygia. Next base: position 420,782 of record VZTZ01032219.1, on the reverse strand, counting down.
GTCAGTGTAACAGAAGGACTGGCTGTAAGGTAAGTACCTACACTCAAACTGTTAAAAGAATTGATTTTGAAACACATAAGCCCTTGAAGTTCTTTCCTGTAAAGAACAAGATGCTGAGGTGTGTATATTTTGCTTTTTGTGTGCATGGGGGGTGTAGGTGTTTGTATTTTAAAAGTAATGAATTATCATGAATGTGTTTTCTATCCTTGCTCAATCCAGCTGCCGTGATATGACCACCTTTAACTAAGCAGAAGAGGCCAACCCAAGCTCTTTTTATGAGGGTGGGTGACTCTTGGACAGCATGACTGTTTGCTTTCCCTTTATAGGGGTATATTTCTAAAGGAATGTGTCATAAACCCCTTATACTAATACAGCTTATTCCCCTTCAGGTGGCTCTTTCCTTTTCTGCTTGCCCTCTTGTTGAATAGTGCTCAGGAGAAAATTGCTGTTAATGGTATTTTTTGTACCTTTGAACTGACGGTATGTTTGCCTTGCCTATTGTCTCATCCCTTTTTCCTCTCTGAAGTTAGTTTTAGATTTCACACTATACAGCTAATGAAGCTAAACAGCTGAAGGAAGATAATTTCTATGAAGAGATCCTCATTTGGAGTGTGAGCATTGTGCTCATGAGCCGTTAGGCTACCAGGGCTTTCTTAGCTGTTGATACCTGCAGGGACTGTAGGAAGAAGTAACTTATTGCTCTCCATTCATCCAAATCTTTTTCTGATTTTTAAATTTTTAAGGTTTTTTTTATTCTATTAATCTCTGCTTAATCTTTTTCTTCTGAGTCAGTTGAATCTGACAAGAATATTTCTTGTTTCATTTTACATCCCTACCACATCCTCTGGTACTTAAAGCAGAATACTACCCTATTCTTTTTCTTGTCTCTGTGGTATGCAGCCTTATCTCTTCTCATTTTGAAGAGTTACCTGGTACATATAATTGTACTGAACCTTAGTTTTTAGCTTTCTATAGGCATTTTTAACTTATGTATGGAATCAATTTTAACTTTTGACAGTTTAGACAAATGTTGGAACTAGAAGCAAATACTTTAGAAGTAAAAGATAGGATCGTGATGTTATCTTGAATATTTGGGAAGTTGAACATTGGGTTTTTAGTTTTCAGTTCCTGAAACCTAACTCTTGCCTCTGATTTTCTTCTATTTATTGGTGTAAAGTTTCTGAGGAGCCCTCATGTTGAAGTACAAATATAGCATTGCCTTGGAAATTGTGGATTTTCAGCACTGAACGTATGAGCTTTGAAAGAGTTCATGTTGATGACTCCTATTGTGTAAGACTGATGATGTGCCTTGTCTTTATTTGACTGCTTTTTAGGTATCAGAAGTTCAGTGAAATAGCTCTGTGTGTTTCTTATCTTCATGTCCATCCATGCTGTCAGGGAACTTCATAACTTGATACTTCCTATCATTTGCTGCAAAATGGGCATGGCCCTTCCAGAAGGCAAACTTGCTTGCCTGGTCTGTGTTCCACCAGAGCTGATAACTCACTTCTCATGCCTAAGGATTGAAAGGAAGTTTCTCTGTTCTTCTGGCCTTTTGGATGTGGAAATGCTTTCTTTTGCTGGCTAAGGTGTTCTGTAAGCCACAGTACAGCTGTAAGCCCTGCATGCTACTGAGTAGCAAGACAATTGCCCCAGCTTTTATGAAAACAGCATCGTGGCAGGGCAAAACATTGTATGATGAAAGCTGAGGTTAGGGGTTCATATAACTGTTTTAAGGTCTGTGATCCTGCTGCTCCATGTCTTTCATGCATACTCTTCCCTTGATGAGAGTGTGACAAACAATCCATTGTTTGACTAATTGTCTACAGGTCCAATATCCAAAAGGAAGTGCTCAAAGGAGAAGTCTTGTGCTTGTCTGCAACAAACATACATATTTCTTTGTCAAAATCTTCATTCCAAGTTCTCACTCTTATGTATAAAGCTTATTTCTGACATTTGGCGACTTTATTTTCCTTGCAGAAAGAAGAACTTCTTACTGGGGAATTATTTGTCATATGTTAAGAAATAGACACGAGTTGTGGAAACAAAATGCAGTCTGTAATGATACAAAACTTGAAGCTATGATTAATAAAAGTGGGCTTGATACTAGCTGTGTAGTTCCTCAATACTGTTGACCTTTATATATCTGTGAGGCATGCTTTAATATCCGTCTGTCCTGTGCAGATGTTCAAGGAACTTGAATTATTTTTTGTTTTTGAGAGAGAATAGGAGAGGCAAAAGATGTTTTAAAAGTGTTGTCAAAATGCATGGAGGGAAATTAATCTACACAGTGGATGGAGCCATCCATTGACAACATGTAGATGGCCTGAAATATGGTATCTGAACATTCTTGCAATGTCTGGCAGTTATCAGAAGCAAAAGTTATTCAGCAGCTGGGAATGGTGTCTTCTCATGCATGCTTTTTTTTTCTATTTTTTTTAATTTAGCATTCAATTGATTTCTAAAGAGGAATGGTGACCTGTAATGTAAGTAGTTATTGTGTTTAATTGCCTGTAAATCTCATTTTATACAGATGGAGCTGCCTGGTTTTGCTATTGCTGTTTGGATGTTTGTTTGCCTCTATGCATCTGTGGGTGGCTATCCAAATGGAAAAGTAAGAGAAGCCTGTACTAGCATGGTACCCTGCCATGGCAGCTCTCCTCAACTGTTACCTGAGCACACCATTACAGTGAATGGGACTGAATTTAAACCAGGGGACAACATAGAAGGTATAGGTATAGCTGTTATAGCTGAAGAGTTTAATTTATTGTTTCTTTGTATTATAGTATGTCTTTCCTCAGTTTTCTATACTGGATTTATCTAAGCAATTGCATCTTGTTTAGGTAATTCATTAACCATCATTCAGTACTTGTAAAATGAGCATCTGGAAGTCATTGTTGAAATATTTCCTCTTTCTTCTGGAGTAGAGTTAAACTTCCTTTTATTTTTCTTCTTGCTTTAGTTAATCTGTCTGGACCAGATTTTGAAGGATTTTTCATACAAGCCCGGGATGCAGAACACCTGGATAGCCCTGCTGTTGGTTCTTTTGTGTTGGCTGACCGGAGACATTCTCAGCTGCTGACGTGTGGTCGTACCAAGGTAGAGTCCAGTGCCTTAAAATGATTCATTGACCACTGAAGGGTTTGTACCAGACAGTCTGGAATAGGACAGAGCTAATCCATGTAATCTTATTTGAGTTCAGTGAGTCTCTTGGGAAGTTGGAAGAGTATAGAGGCATGACCCACTGCAGCTCTGGACTATTCTTATGAGCTGTTTAAACTGTCCTGGTGACAGAAGGCTGTTGACTGCTGCAGGAAGATGCAGCTTTTGTAACTTGACTTTTACTTGTACATTGTGAACATAGTGTATTCCTAATATTAAAAGGAAGAGTCATTGCACTTTCTCTTCATCCTCCTATTGTCAAAAAGTGAAGCATTATCTTCCTAAGAAAACCTCACTATTTCTGCATAAATGCTGCAGGAACCTCTGTCTTATTGCTGGAGTCTTCTGGATGGAAAGTTGTTCCTTTTAGCCTTGAAGTTTGTTAGTATGAGTAAGTTGCAGTGCTACACCTCACCTGATCTGATCATGACTGACTGGGGAGAAGCCAGTTGTGCTGGGGTTGTACAGTGTAACAGTGCAGTGTCTCTTTAGGATTTAGCTGCAGCCTCTGCTGGCTGTTAACTAACAAAATGGGTATACACTGTGTAACTGTTGATGTGTGTGTTTTCAGAATTCAGCTGTCAGTCACACAAATAAAGCAAAAAAGAAAGACATAAAAGTTTACTGGATTGCTCCTGGAGATGCTCCAAAACATGTACAGTTTCTGTGAGTAAACCTAGTATCAATTCTAATCTATTAAAATGCAGGTGAGGTAAACCTGTACCATTGTCTGTGTCAAATACTGTTCAGCAACTGAAAAGTCCTTGGGTCCAATGGCCTGAAAAGTCAACACCCCTCACATGTTGCAGAGTCTACATTAATGCAGACACTTGTTTTTTAGGGAGAGCTTGAAGTTTTTTGGTTTTTTTGTTGTTTTTTTTTTCCTGGGGAGAGTATAAGGGTATCTGGAGACTGGTTTCTTTAGTCTTTCTAGTTAACTTGCACCTGCAATATACAGTGTTAAGAATCTTTTTCTTTGCTTGTACCTAACCAAATGATACATATGCCCTCTGATTACACTACTAGCTTTTTGTGAACTACAGGATAAAAGCAATGCAACTCTTCTCTGAAGTTCTAATCTATGCCATAGGCATGAATGTTTCTTATATCCACTGCAGCATGTGGTATTATGTTTTAAAATTCTTTTTCTACTGAGATTTAAGATATTTTCCTACTTCAATCCCTAAAATGGTAGCAGTCTCCGTAAAGATGAGGATTTGCAAATAATTTGTGTGAACTATATATTCTTTTCCTTTTTTTTTTCTTTTTCCTTTTAAAATAGCAGTCCACTATAAATGTATAAAGTAATGACTCTGTGTGTGTTCTCTTTTTGAAGAGCCACAGTTGTGAAGAAATACAGGATTTTCTGGGTAAAGGTTCCGGGTCCCATTGTTTCTCAGTCTGACGTGCTGTCCCCAGCACCACCTTTGCATGCAACATCAGAGGCTATGTCAACGTCATACCCACTTCCCTACATATCAAAGCCAGTAAGTAATGATAAACCTAAATCAAGCTATCTTTAATGCTTGGGATGAATGGAATTTAATGAGATGGCATTGATACAGCCTATTAACAGAAAAGGAGAGATGACGGATGAGTAACTTTGGTATATAAGGCTAAGAACATGACAGCTAAATTCCTATTTTAGTTGAGTTGCCTTAACCTCAAGGTTAAATGTTCTCATGCTGCACACAGGTCAGAAGATGAACAGAACATTTAGAAATTAATGATGGGAAAATATTATGCATACTTTTCATGAGAGATGGGAAAATTCTTGACTAATAACTTCCTATTCAGCAACTGCAGACTCAGAAGCTTTCTTCTCTAAGTTCATCTATGTTACTGATTTCTGTTACTGAGTTTTGAATGGATTGAGCAAGCATTGCTATTTGATCCAGGGTAACTGTGTCTTAAAATCAATGTCTTTTTTCAATGTTTGTCAGTGGAGTCTCTACTTTAAAAAGTGAACACAAAGCTGGAGTACCCTTCTTTTCTTTCTCATCTTAGAGTTGATATTACCTCTCCAAATATTAAACCAAAAGGAGTTTTTTTTCCGAAGTTCTTACTGGCTTTTCAAAGTTCTTCTATTGTAATGTCTTTACAGTGAAAATTCAAGTCAAATATAGCTTGGAATTCACCATCATTTTACTTAGTGGTCCTAGGGTAATTGTACATATGGTTTAAGAGATCTGTAGACATAGATGACGTTGTTGTTCCTTGCATGCTTTTTTTCTACCATGGGTAGAAAGGGAAGAAGAGAATGAAAACTGTCATTGCTCACAATTTGTTTTCTTGCTTAATTGTTTAGTTTAGTGCATCAGGTTGTGGAAGTATGAAGTTCTGCATTAGGAACCCTTCAAACTGTGATCCTGGAAGTGCTTCCTGTTTTTTTCTATCCTTCCAACAAGAGGAGAGCTCAGTTTTTATTGAAATGAGTGGTCCAAGTGAAGGATATTTAGCATTTGCATTGTCCCATGACCAGTGGATGGTGAGTGTTCTATTTTATTTTCGATAGTTGCTTTTGTGATGTTAGTAAAGTTTAAATGGAAATGCATATGGAAAATGGAAACACTGTCAGGTGTCACACGAAGTGTGACTCTCCCACAGTGCTAAAACACAGATTCTTTCTTATGGGTGGGTATTCACTTTCAGCTCAGGACTGACTAATTGCAGTAGAATTTCCCTATGACTATCTCTTATGGCAGAATTCAGCCTGTCTGACTGAAATTGCTGGTTAAATCAATTTTTATTTACTCATCCAAAAATTTTACCTCTCAGAAGCTGAGTTGTTATTCTGAAAACCATTTGCATTTGATCCTTGTATGTTACTCCTATACAAACAATCTTAAATGTTTAAAGATACTTCTTTCTGGCTTAGGTTAAAGTGAAGGGATGATGCTGTTGACAAATGCATAATCCATAAGTTACTTGTTGCACAAAGAAGATGCTGTTTACTTTCATATCCCTAGTGCAGGAACACTTGGTTCTTAACAACACTTTTTTTACAGCTGTGGAGGAAATAAATCTTGTAACTGAAATGGGTTTTTAAATAGTTTCAACATCCATCTCTGTCTTGTCTAGATAACTTAGTAAATTTCAAAATTAAAGAAACTTCTGATAATGTGGTTGTTACTCTGGGAGGGGATTGTGAATCACAATGCCTGTTTCTACATGTCATCTCTTTGACTTCATGTGGTTCCTCAGTAATAATACTTTGACATACTGTGTTTGGAAGATGGGAAATAACAGCTTGATAACTACAGGAATCTTTCAGATCTTGCTGCCCATATTAAATCAAAGATCTTTTGGAGATTGCCAGTAGTGTTTTTTATTGGGCTATAGATATTTTTCTTTTCAACTCTGCAGGGTGGTGATGATGCTTATCTGTGTATTAATGAGTATCACAGTGTTCATGTGAGCACTGCCCATCTGAAGGAGCGGAGTCATCCTCTCTTGGATTCAGAGGTATGTTTGAAAACAACTCAGACACTTTCACAAATGTAGCTTTGAAGTAAGGTATGCTGCTGCTTTGTGCTTTTGGTTTGCACAGCAAGTGTGAGTACTGCATCTGTAGTTCTCTAAGGTGAGATTAGTTAGGCTCTTACTTCCTCGTAAGTGTTGACTTTGGAAGTCTAAATTTAATTTGTAAAGCTAGAATTTGTGAAGATGATGGGATCTTATTCTGTTCAGAATTTTTGTGCCTGTTATTACTCTGTCCCTTTGTTAGAACTTCAGTTGCAACTGATATATCCTGGGTTAAAGACTGTTATGAGCTGCAAAAATTAGTGATAAGTTCAAACCATAAGTAGCTCTGTTAACTTACTGACATACCTCTTGCATTCCAATTTAGAAGGGATCCCCCTTCCCTGGACCATTCACATTATTCTTTGTACATCAGTGACGCTCTTGTCTTCTGCAGGGTTACTTTTAAGCCAATTACTTTGCCAGTCTGCTAACACTGGGCATTAAATATCTCCTGTTTTACAGAATACCCTTGAAGATGTGGCATGGAGGCTTGCTGATGGTGTTCTTCAATGTTCTTTCAGAAGGAGTATTCATCTCCCTGCTTATAAAGGGAGATTTAATCTGGATACCAGTTACTACATCTTTCTGGCAGATGGGGAAGCTAGTGAAAGTAAACCTGACTTTTACATATGGTTGCTTTTCTTTTAACAGCTCTCAATAAGTTAGTAACCTTTCTGTAAGATAGCTGAGCTGAGAATTGATGTCTCATGGTTTCCATCCAGGTTTGAGGCCTTTAATTCAGTCACTTTTACTGCTTCTCCGGATCATGGGTTTGCTTGTGGAAGTTATTGAAAATTTACTCATACATTTGTGTGCTCACTTGATGATAGGAACTGATAGCTCCTTGAGAACTGGCCACAACATTTTTTTAATAGAGACTAGAATCAAAGGGAATTATTCTTCATGTCTTGTGTATATAGTGGAGAAAACAAGTATTTCCTGTAGCTGGGTGAGTTGGGGTTTGTACATTAAGTGTGCAGGATAGCTAAAATGCTGTTAGATTCTTACCATATTGTGTGTTAGCTTGCATGATTATGCTCAGTGGTCACAACAGGGCTTGAATTCTTGAATAAGGAATGGGCACACTTACAAGTGCAGTGGCTTTCATTAGCAAGAAATAAACCACTTTGTCACTGCTCAGGTGGAACAATATACAAACATCATCGTCAGCCCCTGGTCACCGATGGACTGTACAACATCACAGGTCCTCCTCAGGATATCGGAGCTTCCCGGGCCCCACAACTTATCAAGGCTCACGGTAAGCTGCAGTTTCTAGTTTGTCTTCCAGTTCTAGACTTGCTGAGACTGGAGGGTAATTGCAGTGCAGGTATTCCCTATTGTCGTTCTGGCATTTACATTGTATTCTGTTGGCTAGCAAGATTTGATACTCTGGTGGCAGAGTGAAGTTACTGATTTTTCCTATTTAGAACAGTATTGTAAGATACTTTTTGTCCAGGAAAATGAACCCACCCTTGCCTTTTCCCTTAAATTTATAATTGGAAGTTGTTTATCTATTTCTCTATTTCAAGTTGTTCTAGTTGCATTTTTGGTTTAGTTCTATTTGAAATGAGAAATCACTTAACTGGCAGTCTGTAGACACTGAAATTAATGGGAATTTTTTTTCTCCCACACTACTGGACTTTAATGCAGGTCCGTTATAGAACTCATTCTTCATCACACAGATTGCAGCAATTTAATCTTTCATCCTCTGATGTCTGAGTTGGTGATAGAATTGTTTCTCTCACCAGTATGTACAAAGTGTATTAGCATGTGTGAAATGTTCAGTAGCCAGAGCTGCTCTGTTGTGCTGTGTGGGCAAAGAATGATTATCTTTTGCATGGATGTTTCTGTCCTCTAGCAAGATAAAGCCTATAAAGCTGTAGCCTGAACCAGATTTTTAATAATTGGTAAATTCTGACCATATGCATATGGACTAAACCATTACATAGTCTGTGAAGTTGTATTCATGGGCACTTAAGTTACCTATCATTTATCTTGTTGGGCTTATGGTTTGTTTGTTTTTTCTACTTTCAGGAGCTCTAATGTTTGTTGCTTGGATTACCACAGTTAGTATTGGTGTTATTGTTGCACGATTCTTCAAACCTGTCTGGTCTCATTCATTCCTATTTGGAAAGGAGTTGTGGTTTCAGGTGGGCAAAATCTCCACATATCTCCAGCTCTGTTTTCTAGCATTATTGCAAGCAGAACTATAAACCTACTAGGTCAAAGAAATAGACTGAACTTGGCATGATTTTTACATCTTTCTTTAATCTTATGAAGTGAAACAATTAAAAATCAGAAGTTCACCTATTTTACTAATTAAAGTCTAAAGCAGGCATTAAGAATATCTTAACTGTAAGTCTATTTAATGTCTTTTAATGATGTATTAAGAAAGCTGTAGAGTTTCTAAAAGCAAACTTAACTTTTCTAGGTGCATCGTATGCTTATGCTGACCACAGTCATGCTTACAAGCATCTCTTTTGTGTTGCCTTTTGTATACCGAGGAGGTTGGAGCCAAGTAAGGGTGTACTTTTTTTGTCTTGTTTGTTAACTGAAAGGTGAGGGTGGGACTAAATGAATGAGGAAGTCCACTGACAACTAACATGTTATGACTATTTCTAAGCAAATTTCTGTGCAAGTTGTTCTTAAGTAGGCTGATTTCAAATCCTAGCAACACACAAGAGGAATGTTGTCTCCTTTAAACTACAGCTGAAAAATTTCGGTGTTTTCCCGCCTTCCTCTTTCTCCCAAATAAATTCCTTGCTCACAGTTTCTTTATGTACTATTTTGGTCTTACTGTTTCCTTAGAGAGTATGAATTTGGGGGGGGAGTAAGGATGTGATGGCTGACACTAACATGGTAAACCTGCTGGGAATAAGTGTTTTTGTGAACTTAGACATAATATCCAGGGATAAGCATAGTCTGCAGCAGTAGCTGGATAGACATTGTATACCTGTTGCTGTCACCTGTATTCTGTTTGATGCAAGGTGACATCAAAAGCTGGAAAGTCTAGAGAGTATCTGAATTCAAGGTGGAAGAATACAGTCACAGGTGTGAGCTAGGGAAATCGAATAAAATGTTTTTAGTTGAGAGAGAAGACCAGTGCCAGGGTTAGTTATAAAATAGGCCTATCCTGGAGACACAAGATTGAGGCTGGAGAGCTTGGACTATGGCTTCTATAGGCACATTAGTCTGCTCTTCAGCTGCTAGAATTTCTCAACCTAGCAAAAAGGTGGGACAAACCCTGAGCAGACATATCAGTGTGTCTGCTACCAAGGCAAACAGTCTCCATCTGGCTGCAGGGCAGCTTATTTTGTCTTGTTGCCTCTGCCAGTGCTGCTTCATTGTAACTTACTAATACAAGAATAAATAAAATTTGTAACTTTTTGGTGTCTTTTCTCTGTTTATATAGATATGATATTTAAGAAAAATGTCCTCTGTTTAGCAAGCAGGTTTTCATCCTTATCTTGGCTGTGCTGTGATGGCTTTGGCAATCTTTCAACCACTTATGGCAGGTTTCAGACCATCTTGTCACTCGCCAAGGTACAAATAACTCATTAAATTACACAGGAATTAAATGTGACTGTTTCTTTAAACATTCTTTTTACAATGGAAAGTTTTTACAACTTGAAAGTAGGCAAAAATGTTCTTTGATTTCTGCCCCCTTCCCTGAACTATGTAATCAATAAAATGTGTTGCACTGTTTTGTAGGAGGCAATTGTTTAATTGGTTGCACTGGAGTACTGGTACAACAGCTAGAATATTAGCTGGTGAGTAGAAGTAATAGTTGTAACTCCCATTTAACTGATTTAAAAGAGCTTTGTCTGGGCTGTTGTTCATCTAAAACATCTATGGACTTCCAGTCCAGGCATGTCTGAAGATCCTTCTTCTTGGCCATCTTTTGTGTGTGTTTTAAGGGGGCCATTGGATACAACTTAGAGGAAAAGTGACTTTAAAACCAAAGGGACTGACAAATCTGAAAGACCTTACAGTCATAATTTCTTTTTGTCTTGGAAGATATGAGAATAATGTTCTTACAGTAGCCTAGTTCAATGTTATTTAATGGGAGGCAGGAATTTCACATATAGACCCAGAAGCTGGGTAGTAATTGATTGTAGTAATAGAGGCAAGCTTCCACAGGAAGCTTAAGCAGATATTGTCATTCTTGGTCTTGTTGGTAGTCACAAATGCCAGTGTTTGTGTGGCTGGAGTGGGACGGGGCACTAAGCAGGTTGAAAACCATCTTGGCCTTTTCCTTTTCTTCCTATCTTGGCCCTCACACTACGAAAAATGTCCAAAACAACCCCCTATTCCCTCTCCCCCAAAACACCCTCAACTTCCAGCTGTATGAACTCCTTTAGCTGTGCTCCTCGTTAGAAATCTATTTACAAAAGTATTGAGAGCATTTTTAAGCACATTGGCCCAACATCCTTATTGTTTTTTTAATCTTGTTTTTACTGAATAGTGGTGACGATGTTCTTGGGAATGGATCTGCCAGCACTGGACCTGCCAGACCCATGGGACACCTATACAATGATTGGCTTTGTAGCTTGGCATGTTGGTACTGAGGTTCTTCTGGAAATACACAGCTACTGTCTTGTTCGTAAAGGTACAAACCCAGCAAAACTCCTGTTGTCCCCTCGCTTGCTGAGCATAAAACCAGTGTGGACTCAATTTCAGGAGGTGAAATTTGGCCTCTAACTTGGAAGCTGAAAGGGAGTAACTCTTGAGTAATAGTATCCTATCTTCTGTAGACAAATGAATATGGAAGAAAACCAGTTTTCAAGACAAAAGTGTTCTAGAAAAATGGGGTTTGTGCCCTTTTAAAATAGTAGCTTCTCATTTCTCAAACCACAGTTCACAGGGGACTGAAGTGTGTAGATTGAAATGTATAAATATTTCTTGAGACTATTATTTTTTTGTCATAATTTTGAACCCAAGTGGGTATGTTAAGTCTGGGTTAATTCATGCAGATTTGATCTGCATTTAATTGTTGGCAAGTTGCTGTCATTGCAGAAGCAAGCTTGAATGTTTGCCATTTGGACTGACTGGAGAAGGCATGTGAAATCCTGACTCCAATATGTCTAGGGAAGAGATGGGTAGTAACTTCACTGGAAATTGTTAGCTTCACTGACTAGTGTCACAGAGAGGGAGTGACTGCACATGTGAATGACCTGGGTCTAAGGCTGAGATGCGACATCTGCAGAATTGAAGAAGTGTGATTAAGAGTCTGTATAAGGTGGCATGTGGAGAAGGAGTGATTATTAAAGATGTGAACTTAAATTTAACTGCAGTAATTACTTCCTAGAAATAGGGGAATTAACCTGAAATATTTGGACAATGAATGTTCTCATGTTGGCTAATGAAAATACTTCTTAACTGTATTTCATTATCTTAAAATGTAAAAGGAAAAGGTGTTAGCTCAAAAGTCAATGTTTTGATGATTCAGTCTAGCAAAAGAGACAAAATGTTTTTTGACTTAAATGTCCAGAATTTACTTTTTGTAGGTCAGATCCAGAATAATTTTTGATTTGTGCTGTGAGCATGGTAGTAACAGGTCATGAAATGTCAAATGAGACTTCCAAGTCTTTTTCAGATTTGATGCTGTGTAAGACTTAGTCACAGGATCAAGACTTCTGCAGTATAAAAATGAAACCCCCCTTCCTTATAAGGACTTGACTTCTGTTTTTCTTCTTATTAACAGTTGAAGTGATAGAAGATGACAGAGTACAGATACTGCAGTCCCTCACATCTGCAGAAGCAGAGGTGAGTCACAATTTGGTAACTAAATACTGTGAAATGGGATGATTCTTTGTTTAAACCAATAAAAAGACTGACTGTTTGATGACTTTTCTTCCCCTTTTCTTTCAGGGTCGTCTGTTTAAACAGATTGTGTTAACCATCTATGTCTGTGGAAATATAGTATTCCTTGTTGCCTTCCTGACAGCAATCAGCCAAGTATGAAATAAGTATTTGAGAATTTTGTGATGAAATACTGTGTAGTTGAAAAAATCTGCAAGGAATACTTTTTATTGCAACTTTTTTCTCAACGTGTCCCTGAGGAAGTAATTGAAGAGTAACAGCATGCGTGTCATGCTCAGTGTTAGGGAGAGCTGGAATTCAAATCTAGAGAGGAATACTACAGTCCTACAAAAGCTGTCTTCTGATGGGACTTTAAATGGAAACCTTGCCTGAGTAAGGAATGAAATCTCTACTTTTTAAGCACACTAGTTAACTTGATTGAAGCTTATAGGTTAAAAGAAGACTGAGGAGTTGTGTTGAAAATGTTATTTTGATTGTCAGTTCCTTAAACCTTTTGTGAATATTATTGGGGGAACTGGTAAAATATGACTGATCCAGATCAATCTGTCCACTTTACTGTGTTCTAATGATATGTGATGTGCCAGCTTCCTGCTCTTGACAGTTTTGTGCATAAAGAAAACCCCAATCAAACCACAAAACTTAGTGAAAAATTATCACAAATGCAGGTTGATGCATGAGCTAAATAGATAAAAGTAAAATGCAATAAACACTGTCTGCTCTAAGGGCAGTGTACTTACACAACAAACACAGGAGTTTGGGAACTTCAGTCCTTTAGTGAAACCACCATTTGCCTCACTCAATACACTGCTCTGTCTCATTCCTCTTGGTGCTTCTACACCATAAAGAGAAAACATATTTGCAATATAAATGCATTAAAAACCTATTCTAACTTATCCAAAACTCAAACAAGGAAGAACCTAGCTGTGTTTATGGATTTCTGGTTTACTGTCTTTGGTTGCTTTGAATTACTTGACTGTGTGAATAAGATGGATTTATGCCCATTGATGCTTTAATGGAAGTGAAAATACTTGCTCTGGAATGTTGCAGTTGTATTTGTGCTTTGAGCAAAATGTAAATTGGGAGCTAGGTTGACTTCAGAAAAAGCAGCTTCTGGTTAGTGTTGAGAGTCCTTTGAGCTGGCATATCTAGAAGACAGAACTATAAGAATTCTGTAACAATTCTATTCTGAAAGAATATTGGAGGGCAGTTTTTTAGTCAACAAAAGGTTTCTCCAAATATATGAACTAGGTACAGAGACTAGAAAGAGACTATTGTTTCACTTTTTTGGTTCATGGTTTGCCTAAGTGTGGAAGGATACTCTTGAAATGACATTTTGGAAATGAACCCTTAATATGCTGTGTAGTTAAAATGCTTTGCAGTTGTGTTTTGTGGCTCTGAACGGCTTGCTCCCACACATCTTCATGTTTTGTTACTTGCCAGTATTGATTTTTAGTTGTGGCAATTCAAAATTTATTTTTCAGCTAGGGCTACTAAGCTAGCTGGGAATGAAGGTGTTGGGAGTATTGGACAGAATAGGAAGTAGTGAGGCCTGACTTGGTATAGACTTTTACAGCAACATCTCTACAAGTATGGCCAGCTCTAAAATACTTGTAGGTGTGGGTCAGGTGGTGGTTGTCTGCAGTTACCAAAGCTATCTGGTTCTGTCTCTTCTTCCACCTTTCCAAGTCCATAGTGCAGCCTGTTGCATGGACAGGTAATATATAGGAAGCTACACGTTTGTTTGTAGTCAGTGATCTTTTTGGCTGCTCAGATATCTGACCTTGCCAGAAGGGCATTTATGGAGCTGGGGTTAATCCCTTTGTCAGCAGCAGCTGACTGCTGTTATGGATAAGTAAGAAAAGTGAGTCCAAGTTGAATCATCCCCCTTAAAGTCATGTGCTGATTGGGAAAGGGGGACTGAGAAGAAATGACTCGCAACCCAGGCTGAAGGACAAGAAGCATGGGGCCAATTGTGTGGGTGTGGAGTTTTTTAGAGGACTCTGATCTCAAAAGTCTGGGAATCTCAGACTCATCTACTGCTAAAGTTTTGTGAGACTCTTTAGTCTACTGTGAGTTTATAGAAGAAAAATCACTCAACCTAGGCATGATTGATGGCTTTTTAAATGAAGGTTAATGCCAGATCCTTTCTCTAATACAATAGCTGTACTGAGGGTTGTTTCATTTACATGTGACAATGAACATGGGTTTTAAAACATGAATGTAAATATCTCAATAAAAGTTCTTATCCCTTTTAGTAATGTGGAAATGCTGTCAAATGGAAACTAGAAAAGTCTTGCCTAGAAGCAAAATGGATTGTCTGGTTTTTGTAGATGTTGTTTTATAAATTAAAGCTATGTAAATCCTTCCTGGAGAAACTATTATTGAAATTGAATGTTAAAATATTTTCACTTTTTAATGCAGTTTCTTTTTTGTCAAGAAGAAAAAAAAATTCCTTGTTCCACATCTAATACAACTTTAAAATTGGCAAAATTGCCAGTTGTTCTGGATAAGTTATTTCTTCTCACTGCTTGCAATATTGTCTAGTTTTGTATGGCAGCCCTTATGTGCAGTATTGTAACTTAATTGATTGAAAGATTTGCTAATTTTACATAATTTCTGTTCACCACCACCCTGCCCTTTTCCTCCATAACGAGTAAGAGGAAGTAAGGTGTTGTATTCCAATGTCTTCCAAAGTTTTTGGTGTACTCCTTAGAAAAAAAATCTGTGGAAGTGTTTGGTATTGGCAAGAAAATAGGTGACAGGTAGAAATTTGTGATCAGTCTCACAAGTAATTTGCTGTTTTGATTAAGTTGTTAGGTGCAGCCTCCAAATACTGGTCGTCTGCTCTTGGCTTAGCCTCACATCATGTTCCCTGCCTGTGTTTTGAACAAAAATTTAAATTTAGTGCACATAACTCAAATGTAATGGAGTTCACAGCTACTTTGTTTTGCTTGAAGTAATTTTTTAGCTAGTTGACCTTTCAGGCTGCAGCACGAACCAGGGAAGGTGTATTTCATTTGTCCTTCTTACACTGAGTGCTACATTGTTTTCTATTTTGTCAAAAATCACAAGATGAGGAGAGCTCCAGTTCTGTGTAATGTTTTTCCTTTACCCAGGGAAGGCTGAGGACACATTGCCTGCTTTGTGAGTTCCATCACTCTTTGTAACACTGTGTGGCGCCCTTGTTCAAATAACAGCACTTCCATTTTCCTTTCCGTAAACTGTCAGTGAGAGGTTGAGACATGTAAAGGTTTTCCAAAATAGGAAGTGTTCCTAAATGAACTAACTGGAAAGATTCTCAAGCTTTATTAAGAAACTCAATCTTTAAATTCAAACCAGATACATACAGACATCCTGGAATGGGTGTTTGCTTGATATCTATGCTTAAGCTTTTATTTGAGCAGGTATGGACAATGTTATTTTGTCATGAGGGTATATCCTTTTCCAGACAGCTGAAGATGAACAGCCATCATTGAGGAAAAACTGCAGTATTCTGCATTTCTATGCAGAAGAAGTTAATACCTTGGTGGTTTTAGACCTTTGGTGCAGGCTGATGTAAGAAGAGTCCAAGTGAATAAAAGGATAGTTAACAGGGATGATCTGCTAGTAGGTCTGAGAAATTCTTTGCTCACATAAATCTGATTCTGACTTCTCTAAGGGGTTTGTGTGAAGGGGGAAACAGTTGCATATACCTAAGGAAGTGGCATAGCAGAGTTGGCACAGGACAAAATCTTCAGAACATGCTTGGAACCACCTGTTTTAGTTCGTACCTGGCCTATTTAGAGCACTGTCTAGCTTCTGCTTGTCTTCCTTGTGCTGTGCAAAAGTGACTTTACGTAATGTAAATCACAAAATTGTTCACTCTGAACCAGCTCTTTATGACAATCATCCTACACAAATGATACTGCATTGAAGAAGGACTCCAGCTTTGGCTTTGCTTCAGAGAGACTTTTGTCTTGTGGGGCCTTAGAAATCACTGGACTTTAATGATGAATTAGAGTTTCACATGGCATCTCTGACAATTGAAAAGATGATTTGCCACCTTGTATTTCTGTTCTTGTTGATGCAGGAAAGCTCTGGGGCTGTAGCACTCAGATGATGAACATTGCTACTTTCCAGAAGCACAAAACTTTTCAGTCTTTCTTTTAAACTACTTTGACTAGTATTGGTGATGGTAGTTGCTCCCCTTTTCATATTATTAAGGTTTAATTGTACAGGTTCTTGGGGAAGCAGAGGATGAAGTGTCCATAGTCATCTGCTGCTTTTACAAAAACTGTTCCTGACTACTTCATATCACTCACCTACTCTGATTTTTTTGGTGTATCCTTAAGAGTTGAGGCTGAAGCCTTCTGCTCTCACAACCAGCAACTAACAGAGGAAGCATAAGGAAAAAACTCACTGTACAACAACAACAACAAACAACAGGATAGACATAGAGGAAGTATACTATCATAAAATTTATTTGTTCTTATCTAGTATTCCACTCTACAGGTAACCATTTCTGACAAGTCTTAAAATTTGAGATTATTACCCACATCAGACTGGGAGCCACCAAATGTTTAGAGGCTACAAATCAGTCAATTACTACCATCGTGCCTCAGTATGAGGTAGTAACTTCAGTTTCCTGCTTTGAAAAGAATACCAGCAAAAAATTATAGTGGTTTTTTTTTTTTTTGCTGGTGCATAATTTGAGTCAGCTATACCAGAATAACACAACCTGAGCTTTATCTGTTCAGTATTACAAACGAGGCTAAGACCAAGTGAATTAAAGTTGTTGTACTGATTTGAATATAATGGTGTTGTGTGCTATGAGGTACTTTTTTCCCCCAAGAACTATGCACCAGAAAATCTGACTTGGATGTGATTTTTCTAGGTGTGATTGAACCTGGTTTTAGGGGCCTTACCTTCTCTCTATCATATGGAAAGAATTAACCTGTTTTTTGGTGGGAGCCTTAAAACTTGCTGGAGAACCACACTGAGCAGTGGCTGCACCTGTAACAGATCATTACAGCTGCAGGACCAACCCTTGGCAACTCAATATTTCTGGTGGGAGGCTTGCCTGATTTTAGCTCCCCAGTCAACTGAAACCTAAACAGTATGGTTGTCGGATTTTTTTCTGTTGTTGGTTTTTTTTTTGGTTGTGTGTGTTTGTTTGTGTTTGTTTTAGTTGGTGCTTGTTAGTTTGTGTTTTCATTTGGTTGGTTTTTTTTGATGGACAGGCACTGCCTGTCTGGCAAAAGCAGGGCTTTCTCAGCAAGCTGGGACGTGAAACCATGCTCAGGAGATCAGGCTGCTCATATTATTATTCACAGGACTGATCTGTGAGGTTGTGGGTGGGCAGCATGTTTGTGGGATGGTGAAGAGAGCAGGGTGTGAGGATGGCTACACTGTCGTATGTAACATAGAAGGATGAATGGACTGTGGAGCCCTAGAAGGTGGCTAAATATACTGGCTTAATTATTTTTGGTTTGCTCTGCTATCACTTAAAAAGGAATGCTTTATATTTCATCTAAGTTAGTATAATTGGAAAGGACTTTTTATATTTACATTTCTTCCTGCTCCTCTCTCACATTTTGCTTTTTATTAACCAATGCTTTTACAAAAAGAATGCTACAACAGCATTTTCAGTCGAAATCAGTTCAATTGGCACACTTGAATGTGAAACAATGTCCCATGAAGTTCCATGGAGATGGGTGTTTATCTGCTCTGTGTATATAGCAACAGCATATTTCTGATCGTGAGAACAGGTATGCACGTCTTCATACTTGCATATACACTACATTTATGGCCTTAGGTAATTTCCCACTACTTTTAACAGAATCCAGGATGTGATTTGTGTGTGTGTGGCAGTTGGTCAAATCTGAAAGTCTGTTAAAGTCCATTGCATTATGCAGAGGGCAAAATAACCCACGAAACAGGAGGAGCAAAACAAGCATTATGATCCAGAAAAAGTATGTGGAAGAAAGTCTTCTTGGCTTTGTCTGCTTTGAGTGGTAAGTTTTACTTCCATGTCATTTACAGCTGTTAAAGCACCTTTTTCCCCAGCTTTGCCATTCTCATCCTCAGAGCTGGAAAAAATAAACAAACAAAGCCATTGCACTTTAAGTCTTTCTTTCTATTTCTGAAGCAAAATCTCCTTTTTTAGAAAAATGAAGAATACACATACCTCCGGTAGTTAATCCAGCAGAATAAGCATTGTTTTAGTGTTACAGAAAGAAATCAGTAGAAGATGTTAGTTCTGGTAATTTTGCAATAAAGTGAGTATATTAAGAAATTACTCCATAATCACGTTTTAAAAATTTGCACAGCTATCTCTTCTTTTGCCTCTGCTGCCTTCACTAACATATTACACAGAGTTGGTTTTGCCCTTGACTGGATGCTGACAGATTAAAAGGATGCATGAATAATTAAACTAACTCTTTGTTTAAATTAAACTGCTCAGTTGGTGCTGTAACTGTTTGGAAAGCTTTTCCTTTTCTGAGATGCTCAGAGAAAACTTTCCTCTCTTCCTGGTGTTGTTAGTCAGACTGGGAGTTAGTCATGTTCCTGATTTCATCTGCTGCAGTAACAGTAACTGTATAAACATTAGAGTGGCTATTGTCTGTAACTGGGTATAATGTGGGTAAGTTTGAAAGGGACACTGCACGACCAATGATTTAATGTTAAGGTTATTTTTAGAACAGCAATATAATGCTGTTGTTTGATATGTAAAAGCCTCCCCTCCAGCACATTGTTGATCTGAGAATGCAGTGGGAATAATCTCCACTACTCTGACCTGTTAGTTTGAAGAGTCACCCAAAATAGCACATCTCATTCCTGCACCCTGCATATGTCTCTCTGCTGAGACACGAGAGGTCAAAGCAGCTGTTTACTTGATTTACTCATGTCAGCAAGTGTCCAACTCGAGTTATGTTTTGAATGCTGAAGTTGATGCAAATCATAGAAGCATCTGAGTGTAACTTTATATCATAGAGCCACTGATGTTAACCTTAGCTCTTACAAAGACACTGTGTGCTTTTTACAGGCTGAGGAATTCTGAAGGATTCAAGTCCTGGATGTAGTTTGAGAACAGTCAGTTTGATGCCTCACTTACAGCTCATAGTCTGTTTTTGTCTTGCTCTATACATTACAGAAACAGATGGTGTGCATGAATCTTCATTAAAAAGGATTTTTGTGTTTTACTTTCTTCAACACAAATGGAGTTGTCTCCATTGTGTTTTTTGAAGGTTGCAAAGCTTCCAGTGGTAAGAAAAAAAATAGCTCATCTGGACTAGCTAGTTGCCAAAAGCCTTGGACCTTTGTGTCCCACGAGAGCCTGTTCCACACTGTCAGTAGGTTTTGCTGCTTATTCAGCTTTAGTTTTGCATTTCCTTATTCATTTCACTATGTCTAGCCTTTGTTCCCTCCCAAGGACTTTTAATTTCCCTAATGAGTATTGCATCTTCAAAACATTTGCACTTGAATTAATTTGCCTGAAATTTAAAGAAGAAAACAAGCTCTAATAATGCAAATAAGGGTGTACCAATTACAGCATTGTCATCCTTTTCTCTGCATGGTTTTTCTGAGGGCACATACTTTGAGATATTGGTGGGGAAAGGAAAATTGCTGCTATATGGAAAGAGAAAAGTCCTATATCTTTGTAAGATTGTGGGTACGAAACACTCCTAATTTAATCTGGTATTTTTCTATATAGATTGGCACATGGAACAATTCCTCTGCTTCCTTGTCCTTGGCCATCACTAATTATTTCAGTAACTTGTTCTGAAGGTTCATTTCTTTCCTAAAGAAAAATTGTTACATAAGGGGCCATCATGATGGTCTGTCCTGTGCTTCTTCACTTTCTATTGTCTTTCGGAGTGCTTGGTTAATGTTTAAATGCTGCGAGTGCCTCCCAAAGCTTTAGTTCCAGAAAAGATCAGTTTTCTGTTTTACTGTTTGCTGTTTCAGTAATGAATGATGAGCTACCAAAAATAATTGACTCCCCTCTTTTCTCTAGTGGTGTTTAGGGTGAGCCTGCTAGGGTGGGCATCAGTGACTGGATTGAAAACAATGTATTTCTCTAAGAAACAGCTCTGTATAATACATTGTTCTAGATCGACAGGCTTTCCTGGTTTTGTTTCCCTTTAAGAAGTCTCAGTATGATTATAGGCTTGCTTGGGAAAAATTGAGTCACTTCCTGGCTTTTTCCACTGATCAGAAATGTCCCAGGGAGTGGCAATAAATAAGTGGAGGGCTAAAGAAGAGTATGGCTTAGTTCCAAATTCTCCTAGGCATTAATATACTCACTTGGAGGCAGTGCTGACTGGGGGAATTTTTGCAGCAGTTGCCAAACTGCTTGTAATTTAGCTGGGATCCATTTTTCACAATTGGCCATTTGTTTGGTGGAATAGTTATAAGTAAATGGGTGAGACCAAATACAGATTTACAGGACAAATTCTCAAATACCTTTACTATATTTGCACTTGGTCCCCTTTCCTGAAAGTCAGTATTTGTTTTCCACTAACCTCAAATGAGAGAGAACTCAGATTGTTTGGGAAGTGTCTGAGTGGAAGGGGAAAAATGTAGAAACTTCAGATGCTTCTCATGGGAGGGATTGTTACAGATAGAGTTGCTCAGCTAACATCTCATGGTCTGTATATGGCCCACCTGACTGGTACTGCCAGCTTGTAGTTACTACTTGGAAAACTCTTTGCCAGGATACATACAGGAGCACTCAGTAGGCTATAGGATGACCTGATTCAGCAGAAATCTGCTGGTGGGTGGGCGAGTGTCCCCTCTCCATTATCCTGTACTTATATGACGGGGGAATTAAGGGACTATCCCCAAAATATAATGTGCTGGAGCAGCTTCTGGACTGATTTATCCTGCCTGTATTAACTACTTCTGCTTCTAGTTGCTGGCATAAGAGCTGCTGGCCACAGCCCTTGGTGCTGTAGGATTCAGGGAAGTGCACAGATGGCAGGAGGGGTGCTTGAGGGAAGCAAAGGTCCTCTCAAGTGATGGAGAAGTGTAGTGGCCTTACTGATCAGAAAGGCTGGGCAGCACTTCTGGAATACCTCTGGCTGTTGTGTGCATGACTCCGTAATACTGATGCTCCTAAAAGCTGAGAGCCTTGCTTGTTGAATAGCTCTTCCCAATCAGTGCCTACTGATGCAAAAATACTTGAAAGTTCTTACGTGATCCAATGATCATCATCTCTCCTGGCTTTACAGAAAGAATTGCTGGGCTGTCAAACAGCTTTAGGCAGGGCCCAAACTTACATTTTTTTGCTGCAAATTGCCTAGAGGGAGAGAATGTGGGAACAGGACCCCTGATCTTCCCGTAATTCAACTGCAGTGTTCTTTCCTTCAAGTGGAATGTGACTACTGTCTGAAATCTGCTGCTCTGTAAGTATACTTAAATGCAGTTTAATTGTGTGCATTAAAGTGCAACATAATCATAAAGAAGAGTTTTCTGTGTTTCTGGAAGATTTTGCTATTGCTTTCAAACTTTTATTATAAAACTTTATCATAAGAAATAGATACTGTGTGTATTAATAGAATATAAAAAGTATTCAAAAATAACTCTGGACTATTGGACTAACCACGTGTAGTGATAAAACTATTTCATTATCTTTCAGAAGCTGTAAAAATATCTAACTTGGGTTGAGGAAAAAATGTTAAAACTTGCATAAAACTATCAAGAAAATGTTGGCAATGTTGATTCCTTAAAAATACAAAGTAAAGCCGGTTATTAAGCAGTCTTTTTGATTTAAGGAGTAACTTGAATGATCTAAGAAGTAGTTGAAATGCAGACAGGCACAAAGGCATGCCAGTGAGGGAGGAGGAAGTGTTAAGTAGCAATGCTGTTAGTTACCTGCAAGAAATGAAAACCAATTCTGCTAATTGTGGTAGCATTAATGGAATTTGAAGGAGAGCCACTTTTAATCTTTGAATGTTGCAGGAATGGCTTTTCTGCCATAGTTTATTTTCCAAATTTTGATACAGTAACTACTGCATTGCTAAAGACAAAATAATTCAACAGATCCAAAATGCAGATTGGTATTTGTTAACAAACAAGAGAAAAGAAATTATTATTAATAGCATATTAGTCTGAAACAATCCACACAACATAAGAAGTGAAACAGTTGCCAGGAGATAAGAGCAGCATTAGTTGCTACATGAGCAAACAGCAGTGACATGATTTTCCTTTTCTGTTACCTGTTAGTGAGGGATCTTCTGTACCATCTCCAGACATCTGGCTATGAAGATGAGCATGGTGTGTTGGTGAGCTTAAGCATTCCTCTTGTTCTTGCAGAGAGATGGAATTTTTGTGGGGTACTTTGCTCAGGCTTGTACCCAAACTGCTCACGGAGTTTGTCTGTGGGGCTTCTGTGGTTTTCCTGTTTGGTGGCTGATAAACTTGACTATAATGGCCTATGGGATGATATTCTGGCTTCTCAGATTTGCTGTCCTCTTCATCATCATCATCAATGATAACTAGTTCTGCACGGATAACCCCATCGTATCGGGACAGCTCCTGGTTTGCTTCTGCGTCGTCATCATCGACACGCTGATACCCCATGAAAACCATTGTCACTGGTTCAGACTCATCCACATAACAAGGTACAGCCTGCACAATGTTGTATCGAACATCTTCCTCATCCTGAGGTGCAGGGGATGTCTCATTAGGGTGGCTGGGATTTAAAAGCCTTGTCTCACTATGTCTTTCCATTGTGTTCTGGTAAGGTTTTGATTCCTCACGTGCAGCTTTTCTTTCTTCATTATGCATCACCCTGTTCTCAGGATTAGTGTGCACTTCCTTCTCTGAATGGCAAATTACTGGAGAGGGAGACTTTGGTTGTATTACCTTTGGAAGATCAAGCCCGTTCTCTTTATTTTGCTGCATAAAGGGCTCTGTTTTGGAGGAGAGCTCTGTCTGATGATTGCTAAATCCATTCATCTCTCTTTTGTCAGTGCCTTCCAGTTTTGGTCCAGGGACTAATTTGTCTTTCTGAGGAGTAACTGGCCTGGAGAATTTGTTTGCAAAGACAGGTTCATGGTACTCTGTGGGAGACTGAGAATTTTTTTCAGTTGCCTGCCGTAGCAGGTCTTCAACTTCAACAGGAGCAAGTTCATCCATCCCGTTTTGTGTTGTGCTGCCATTTGAGGACACTGCATAGACTGACTTCCTGCCATCATCATAGACTTTAATTCCTGTCTCTTTAAACTCCTTTGAGGGAAGAGGTATTGTTGATAACACTGTGTTTTCTCCTGTCTTCATGTCTTTTTCAACCTTAATTTCCATGGCAAACAATGCTGTTGAAAGAAACAAGTGCTTAAACTGGTAATGCAGTAGCTGCAAGAAATATAGGAGTTCTGACAGTGATAGAGAACAACTGTCAGAATGAATTATTAAATATGTGAAATTATCACATACACAACCAATATATTAGATTCTCATTTTGAATGTCCCCTTTTATCCTGTGGAAAAAAAAATCCATTTAGATCTAATTCTGTGAGGGAAAATCAGCTGTTGAGGAGGCAGTTTTCATTACAGGATAGACTGAGAAATCCAGATTTAACCTTGGCCCCTGGCGTTATGCTGGGCAATAACAGCTGAAAGAGCTCCATGTGCTGCAATGCCAGAGAGTCTTGGGCACTCTGCAGGGTTAGGAGGCTTTGTAGTACTTGGGGAATGACCAGACTACTGCTGGCTGCCCAACAGCTGTAAGTGCAGAGAGAAAATGTGAAATGAATGATATGAAGGGAGTCTGTACTTAGTTATGACAGGCAGAGGAATGAAGTGCTGGAAAGAAGTGTCAATGGTGAAAAGAGTTATTCTCAGTGGCACATACCTTACACCACTGTCTCACCCCTCAGTTTTCATGACCTAACTGGTAACACAGCTTAAATGAGAACAAGTGTCTCATATCTCTAATGTCTATTCTTTGTTTAAATGTATTAGATTCAGTATGTAGGAAGCTTTTGTACATATTGACACCTTCTGGAGTTACTGATAAGCAGTACCTTTTCTCTTTTCTTCATCATCAGTGTCAGCATGTGCAGTACTTCTCAGTGCAGAAGGTCTGAAATACTTGGGAAGGTCAGGGATGCTGGCATATATGTAGTCTGCTGCCTCTGAGTAAAGAAGATCCACAGATCCACAAAGCATTAGTATGTTTTAACTTACTTCTGCAAGAACCTTTAAAAAATATTCTTTTGACTAAACGTACCTTTTTCAAATCCTGCTTTTTCAGTCTTCACAGACTAGGTGGGAAAGAGAACCATTAACAATAAATGTTATAGTTACTTTTAAGATGTTAACTAGACAATGCTTTGGTTTCCCTGATAGTTTTAACCTTTTGTGTGCACAGCTTCATACGGAGAAGGGGCTAAAAGTGTAATGTGCTCAGTTGGAGCATGGTGAATGAGAAAGTGAAATTTCTGTGGCCTTTTTGCCAATATGATTCCAAGTCACACAGGGATGGACAGAATATTATGAAGTGTTAAACAATGACCTAGCCTCCCACTCTGGCCCAGCCTGGTTGGCCTCAAAGATTTTTTTTGAAGGTTCTACTTTGGCTTTTCAGTTTTACTTATCTCCCTGTGTATCTTTAGAGAATGTATGTGTAAGAACAACTGGAGAACTGAAGTTTAGTTTCACTGCTGTATTTTTTGAGATGGTTCAGGATAATTTTAAAATATTGGAATGACTTTTTGACAAAGACTAATGGCTGATGACATTAAGATGCATCATAGTCTCTGTCAGGGACTTGGGGGAGAACATGATGCAGTTTAGCTGGGCATGTCACCTGAAGGAGTATGAATAGATCAGCCTCTGTAGCTGGTCTGTACCTGGTGTTTCTGTCTCTGGCTGAGATGCAAAGTTGCTGGGTGTCAATGGCAGTGCTCTTTTTAGAGATGTGCTATAGATGAGTAATGATAGGAGTCATTCCCCCACCCCCATAAATACGCAAATGGAGACATATGGGCACTTAAACAATGTAACATTTTGACCTCTTGTATTTGAACTGCTGTTACTTCAGACAAAAGCTCATGACTACTTATGGGATTCAGCTAGTTTCCTTTTCCCTGGGCATGGTGATGATTGAGTAATATATTCTATTTCTGGAATAATACAGCACTAACCTTTATTATGTCTTCTGTTGTTTTCTCGACAGACTTCAGTTTCTTCAAAATTGCTTCTTCCTTAGCTGAGACTTCCATTTCTTGTCTTTCCAGGGCCTCAATTTCCTTCTCCAGTCTGCAATCACAGTTGCATTTGATTTAATACCAGGCAGAGAACAACATTGTAGAGTTGATGCATTGGGAATATGGATATTAGTAGGGCTGGTTCTACTTACCTTGACAAACTTTGCTCTTATTTGAGATCAGCTTATAATTTCACACACCTTGGGAGATATGTGTGAAATAATATTTTCATTTAAAAAGAAAAAATCCAAAACCCAACAACGAACAAACAAAGTCTTCCATATGTAAACATGAACTATTTTGCTAGCTGGGTTTTGGCTGACGGGTTAACTGTTGTCTTTTAAAAACCTTTATTGTTATGTGAAAGGAAAGTTGAGGCTCAGCAGTCAAAATTTCTGTTGGGCTATGGATACTTGCTGCAGGTTTGTATGTCACAGCTCCCTTCCCTGCCCTTATGTGTTAAGTCTATGTTGTATGGTTTCTTGCATGCTAAAGCTGAGTACAATGATTAAGGTATCTTTTTTTCTGATCAGAGTTTTTATTTTCTTAGTGTATGACAAACACTTCTAGACAGAAAGGTCCGGGATAAAAAATTGAATCTCTGTGTGAGAGAGGGAGAAAGCTATGCCTGGTTGTCCTGGGTTAAAGCACACCTCTAAGGTTAAGTATCATGGTCAAATTTTTCTCTGTTGAGTAAGGCAGTGACTTAAGCAGGTGTCCTACATCCTAGTTTTTATTCTTTCTAGTCAAGACTACCCCTTTCTGCAGTAGAGAAATTTGTTGGGTTTTAGACAGGATTTGCTTAATTAGCTGAGTGGTAGAGAAGTCACTTTTCTGTGAATCTAGATCCAGATTTAGATCTAGAATCCACCTCCAGATTTAACTCTGAAGTGGGACTTCAACTGAATGTCTTATGCTGTAGGTTAATGCTGTGTAACTTCAGCCTCCTAGTTCTTTTTGAAAGAACTTCTTTTAAGAAAAAAAAAGAAAACTTCAAAAGCTTCCATATTTGAGTGAAATATGCCTTCCTCTGTTTTTGAATCCGTGCTGGAAATCAATGACTGTAGACCTATGGCAGCTGCAACTGATGCCATGTTTTGCTGAGTGCAGTCAGAATAGTCACAACTGGATGATCTGAGACTAAGTTACCAACAAGGTTGTAGAAATGTTGACCTATAACCCTGAGGCAAAGAAGTGTTGTATTTTTGTATTTTGACTTTCGTTATGTGCTAGGATTCACAATATTACACAAAGTCACCATGAATGATTAGAGTCTGTCATCCCTTTAAAGTAATCAGACTAGAAAAGCTGAATGCGGGTGGACAGATAAGCGTTATTGAATTCCTTGTGTGGCTGAGGATCGGAATTATGATGGCTCTTGCCCTATTTAACTCAGATATGTGGAGCTACAGTAACAGGGTGTTGTGTGGACTTTTATCTGTTGGTGACAACGTCCTCTTTTTTGACATACAAAGGTATCACAGACCTCAGAACTGAGATGTGAAAAAAATACCTTCAGGATAAAAGTAAAAACTAAAAAAAAATATTTAAAAGCTGCTAACACTTTGGATCTGAGCTCTGCAAGATGACCTTAGAACTCTGATCAGAGGTACTGATTATAATGCTAAAAATCAAAAATATTATGAGGGGGATGAATATTTTTGGACAGCTATAAAAGTAAGTAATGACCATGTGCCATATTTTTGCACTTCTTATATAATAATATTTGTTTAATATATTGAGTTGTTGTATTTTTAGATGAGACTTGATCACAGTATTACCATTATTTGAAAATCATTAAAAACTCACAGAAGCATAATGAGCTGAAAAGTCATTAACTTATACTGTGGGCCTATTTCAGTCTTGGCTCTAAACACTCTTAGGCACACAGGTGAAAGAGTAGGAGGAAAAATCTCGGAGATATTCAAAAAAAGGGAGGTGGGGTAAAAAGAGAAAACAAAACCCCAAATAAATCAAATATTATAAACACGATATATTTACCTGGGTGATCAAGAAACAAATTAAAGTTTATATATGCTCTTATAGCCGTACCAACACCCACTTTATATGGTAATTAAGAGACCTGATTCATTGCTCAGTGGGTTTAGAGAGAAATTCTCATATCCATGTAATGGGAATTGCATCTAGACTCTAAGTATCTCTTTTGCACTTACACTTGCAAAAACAGATTTTATGGTTCAATTTCAGAGCTTGCTGTGACTGTGCACACGGGAATTTGTGGAAAGAAAACTCCTAAGAGATGCAATTTGTATAGTTCAAAGAAATTGAAGGCCTGATAACATCATGCAGTTGAAAAGTTAGGTCAGGATTTCACTGTTGTGTTTAAATGTTTAGAAAGTTCTAAATCAATGATATTTTTCTGAAGCTATGTCCCAGTTCATCTTGGAAGGGTCTAGCAGCTATTCTAGCAATTATAGGAAATTACCTTTTGTACAGCGCTGCATTTTTTTGGAGAGAAATGAACTATGGCATAGCTACTGTATTAAACCAATCCTTTGAATATTTCTCATATTTTTGAGTAGCACTTATTATTTGAGAGGGGAAAATAAGTAGTATGAGAGAAGAAACCTTAGAAATGAAGACACTAAATAGAAAGTTTCTCTGCCAAAGTAGCAGCTGAATTAAGAAAATCAATGGAGTTTGCCTGGCTGCTGCTGGCCACCAGCTGATCTGCTGGAGTTGGCATCACTGCCACCCCAGAAAAAAAAATAAATGGCTTAAGAATGAAAAGCAGATAGGAAAATGCCACCCTGAAGAATTCCAGACTGAGGGGAAAAGGCAGTTTAGCAAGTCCTCACATGTTTTGAGGTGAGTCAAATGCTTTAGCAGCTCTCTAGTAAGTACAGCCTGAGTCTGCTTTCATGCATCACATGACAAGCAATTGACTAGACCTTAGTTGTTTTGCATTTTTAAATATGTTGTTTGGCAACTAATTCCATCAAGAACGAGTGTTATTAGCTGAAGATTAAATGAGAAAACAGGACCCTTAATTCTTCATTCAGCTTGTACCCTGACCAAGGATGTGCTCACTTGGCTCATCAAAGCTTCTAACATAATTTACCCTCTAACATAAAGAAGGTAAATAGGACAGATGATGTAAATGCAATTTTTTGTCTGTAACCAAAGCATTCAGCCATTTATCTGCAAGGTGGTTCAGGCTGCTTGCTATTCCCTGTTTGGTCATTGATACAAAGAATGGAACTCTCCCTTTTATAAAAAAATGCTCGAATCTGAACTGATTATCAGCAAATTGAGCACACACCGACTCAATTTGACACCCAAGTAAAGAAGGTTTCAAGATAGAGGTCCCATTTAGGAGGGTGATGGCAAGGCCCATGCCACTACTGTAAATAATCTGCCTACAGTTGCAATTGTCCTCTCAGCAGAAAGAAACAAAGACTGATCTAAGGGTGGTCAAAAAGTCTTTAAAGCGATTCATATTTTTTTTAACTGAAGGTAAAACAGATTAATCAACAGAGGGAACTGAATATGTCAAAATCATTTGAGTTTTATTAGTCAGGTGCTTAGAATATAATTCTACTGAGCCTCTCAATTTGTTATTTCTACTGTGTGACGTGTCTACATAATCAGTTCAGCAATGTTTGATTTACAGGGCAGGTCAAAGATCAGACAAGCTTTGGTTAGCTTTGGTGTTATCTATGGCATAGCAAAAGCACTGTGCAAGTACTGTATGGTGCATACTTTATATTTATTAGTGGACTTTATTCCCAGGTTTCTGTATCACCACTGGCTGATACAGAAACTGGCCTGGGTATGTACAAACAAGATGTAATGCTGTTTGGCAGGCAATGTTTTTCTAGATGGCCTTGCTAAACAGCTTTTGGGGAATGGTAGGAAATATGATTTATAGCAAAAGACATGTGAATAAACTTGCCTAAATTCTTAGCTCATACTTTGCTCACAGTCAACAGGACTTCAAATTTAATCTCTCCTCTCACTACTTAGAGAAGGGCTGAACTTCTGGTGGTCTGACGGGGAAATACTTGCTCAGCACCATTTCCTTGTTGCTCCTTAGTCCACTCTAGCCCGAGATGCTGTTCTTTTCTGGCACTCCCACTGTCTTGTCGACCCCTCTTGCATGACTTCAAAGTGACAGCCTCCTGGGATGTGTTCAGGGCATGCTCTCTTACCACTGCAACAATGAATCCTACAGAGGTGTGTGAAAAGATGTTCTCTAGAGGAAACTGCTTTTGAGCAAGAAGTCAGCATTATTATAGGACAAACTAGCATTAGGCTGCTAGCTGTCAGCCAAGAGAATTATTATCTGTGTCAGAGATGGAGTAAGGAGGGAAGGGGATGGGAGATCACCAGAGAAGTGATCTTGGTGACAACTTTGCCAAAAGAGTGTGTGTAGGAGGACAGTGGAAGAAAAGTAGAGAGGGAAATGCTATTGAATTGAAATAGAGGAAGAAGCCTTGAAAAAGGATGATGAAACCTTCCAGAATCTAAAGGAACAGGAACATTTCATCTTTTCTGTGGGTGCTAAGGGGCATTACCAATCAGTATGCCTGGACCCAGGGGAGGAGCTGATTGTGTACACAGCTCTGTGATATTTGGGAAGGGCTAACTGGAGCTACTAAGCACCTGGAATCATGTCCATAGTAAATAAAAGTCATTCATGAGACTGTCTCTGCAGTTTAATGTTAGCCCTGTGTGATAGGGAGGCACTAGGCAATGAGATTTGTAGAAACATCTCTAACAAAAGGTAAAAAGAAACATCTCTAATGAAAGGTAAAAAAAAGACCTTTACTACAGCAGGTTTCTGGGACTAAATTAAGTACAAAACATATAGAAAAGTGAAGACAAGTGTTACTAATGGGGCTAGGGAGCCTGTACTGCTCTGAAGTGCTGTTATGCTGAAATTCAGGTATTAAAGGCTGTGCCAGGACCTAGAGAAACTAAAGTGCTTTCAAATTGTATTGTTCTTTTGAAGTTCTGATTCAACAATTCCTATCTCAGAGCAAGCTCCATATGTTGTGGCTTAGACCTACTGAATACAGCATGGAAAGGATGTCTGCAATTATAGAAACAAATACTCTGCAATATAATTATTGTGCAGTTTGATACAATTTGCAGCATGGAAAATTGCATTGTGTATTCTCTAAATCTAACTGACTAGAAAACATGAAAAGATTGTTTTAATCTGCATGTGTTTAGCACTTGTTGACATTTTCATCTTTTACAATAAAGGTAGGACTCTTAAGATGGGGCCATTTTAACCCAGACCCAAGGACAGGGATACTTCCCTACCTGAAAATGTCTTGTTCCAGCTCATGAGTCCGTTGTTGGTCCTCCTGATTCTGCTTTTGCATTTCTTCTTCTTCTTTTGGAGTCATAGAGCTAAAGCCATCCAAGAGCCATTTTTCTCTCATGACCTTTTTCTGGTGGGGAAAAATAGACAAGTAAGTGAATGTTCAAAGTTGGGTATTGAGCCATTTACTGGATTTGTCTTGATGCCACAGATGTGATCCACAGCATGGTGATCTATCCAGCATAAGGCAACCTGACCACAGGGAGTGCCACTGGAAGAGAAATATTAAACAACTCTTGTGTTTTCAGATTGGCTTAAAACCAAAATCTTTAGGACCTAATGTCCCACTTTATTAGTTCATCCAACAAAAATGTAGAGTATGTCAGCTGCTATCCATAACAGATTAATATTGGTAAGAGGATCCAGTGGTGTGTGTGTCTTCAATAAAGCAAATCAGTTGTACAACCATACATGTAACAGACTCATGTTAAAGGATGCAGTCAGAAGCACAAGAGTTTTATTTCAACAGCCCTGAGTTCTGGGGTCCTGGTATTGCATAGCTTCTGGAAGGAGGTATAAAAGATGAGAAGTTTCTGTAAATGAGATTATATAGGAGGAAGAGATCTCTAGGGAGTTAATGATGCATTGCTGCCCCTGGAACTTACAAGGATTTGGGTAATTATGATAGTGAACTCACATTTCAGCTGGTGAAGATGTGTGTGGTAAGAGGAGCAGGGGAAAGGTGGAGCATGGGCAGCTGGTGCCTGGTTAGTGTTTCAGCAGACCTGCTCTGTTTTTAGTGCTGCTATTGTAGGGGAAGTCCAGAGCTTAGGTATTTAGGTCCTGACCTGGTTAGTGCCTGTGGAGTTCTTTCTCTGCAGTGGGGGCTTATAAATGGATGCATGGCATGTGCACAGGTAAATGTTACTCTCCCAGCTGTGTTTTTAAATTCTGAAAAGCAGAGTTGTATGGACTGATCGCTTCCTACAGCTGCTTTGCACTAGAAAAGGTGGTACCTGAAAGTCATCAGAGCTCTCAAAAATATTCCTGGTATTAAAAAAAAAATCTTGGAAATAAGTTCATATTTGCAGGCTAAAACTTGTAAGCCATGCCAACTTTCTTGCACCCTTTTTACTCCTTTCAGTCTAACTCAGGGGTATGAATGCAGTTGCTGCCTTGGGGAAGGAGTTGTGACTCTAGAAATATTCTTTCAACAGGCAAAAAAAAGCACACATATAAAGTCTTTAATTAATCATGAATGTTCCAGTTATAATTGAGATTCCTTGAGCTGTCTAATTTCCATGTTAAGTTTTTGGTTTTTCCCACCTATACAGTTTCGTTAATTGCAGGATGTGGATGCAGATTACATTGAATTTTGAGCACTGCTGCTCGAGGCAGAGTATGCCCAGCACTGGTGAGAAGGCTGCATTAACCTCAGTGCTGCTTGCAGGGGCTGTTGGAATCCCTGCCTGCATCCTGTGTTGAGTCACTTAAACTGGTGCTTCCCACACTTTTCTATTTATTGTGTACTTTCCATGAGGTTATTACTGAGGCCCAACTGGTGCAGGAATATATATGTGGGACCTTATTGCAGTTAAAAGCAATTTTCCACTTGACATATAATGTCACAGAAAGTGTGTCTAAAACAAGCTTGTTGAGAAGTCTGTGCACTCCATGGTGCTTTTAATTTTTTTACATGTGGGATGTAAGAACAATGTTTGCAGTTGCCTTAGCCTGCAGGACAGTATTCTCTCAACACTGGATCCTAGGAAATCTTGGTAAACACAGTCTGCTCAAAACTGATGTCCTGAACCTTGACTCTGTCTGTAGAATCACTTAGCAGGACTTCCTGGCAGTTCTGTTCTAGGCTCTAATGTATAAATGCAGGTTTTAATAAAATAGTTTTACATGATCTGGTAGATGCAGGTAGCCTGGTGTTGGCACAACTCTTATTGACCAAAAAATGCTGTGTTCTCAAGCTGGAGGGCACATAGTTAATTCCCTTTCTATCAAGCTGTTTAGATTTTAATGATAAGTTTAGCTTCTAGAAAAGTGAGGTTTTCATCTTGGTTGGAACAGTATTAGTTTACCACTGGTGTCTCCAAAAATAAATTTATAATTCCCTGTGAGATTTAAAGTGGGACTGGCACTGTAGACCTCAATAACAGATACCATCTATTGAAATCAACAAAAGCTTCTGTATGTATAAGGTAAGGCCTAAGAAAACAAACTCCCTAAGTACAAGCATAACACTAATAGTGTTATTTTCCCATGTTTCTAGAGCAGTTTGCTGCTACTCCCAACTAAATGCCATGTAATCTTTTTCATTTAATTAGCCATTTTTGAGAGAATGACACATTGTGTAGTTTGGAAACAGCCTTTGAATAAAAGACAGTTTCAAGTCTGTTCCATCCAGGCACAGACACCAGCCAGTGCAGGAGCAGCTGCTTTCTTTGGGCCTGACAGGTTTTTTCTGCTGTCTAACTTTTCCTTCCATGACAAAGTGTCTGTAGCTCAGGATGAGGCTGTGCATGTGTTACATCACTGACATGAAAGCACTTTCATTTTGCATTAGGCTCTGTGTGATAAGGAAAAGGGATATTTGTACACTGTGATGTGATAAAACCCTGGGAAGGGCCAGAGTGCTGGAAAGTAATCACTCTGTTTTGTGGTTCATGGTCACATCAAAAGTACTGTGACAATACTCTGTGAATAATTTACAGTGTGTGTCCAGGTATAACTCCACTACCATCCTTAACAAGGCTGAGCCAGCACTGAAGGATTCATCCTTCACTGCAAAGCAAAGCTGCTTTGATTTTGTGGGTCTTGCTCTCCCAAGGGTGTGACAGTTTACCTTACAACATTTTGGGGAAGGCATAAGTAACTTCCATGATTTTTCACAAAAAAAAGTGCTTCAGCACTGTTGACTACTGGAAGTAGGTGTGTGACCAGCTACGAAGTAGCACTAATGGAGTTCGGGTGTGACAGAAGCCTGAAAACTAATAGGCTAAATTGTAAAAGCTCTTAGAAAGTACATGCAAATCAGTGCTCACTACACTTTGCAAACAATTCTGTCTGGTCCTTTCCTTTGTTGCTTCAGTGAGAAGGATTCCAGGCAGAGGGAAGGAGTAGTTGTTGGTGCATCTAGAAAGAGTTAATAAAATTTCCCCTGTACCCACACTAGCAGTCCCCAACAGCCCTTGCAGTTCTGTGAAGCCCAGTCCACACAGGTGTATTTGCTTGCATGCCCTCCGCTTCATCTGAGAGAAGTGCACGTATAAGGAATAAATGTTCCTTCTCTGCTCCTACCAGATAACGAAGATCTGTTATGATGCCTCATCTATATCTTTCTAGTAAGAAGTTTGCTTGGGGACAGAGTCAAAAAAGTCATTGGGATGCCAGAGCAGGGATTCCTATTTGTAAAGAGGAACTTAAAACTGCCGTTTATACAGAACAAAGAAAAAACATACCAAAGAGAAATTCCAATCAAAAAAATCCCACAAAGCAAACCAACAACCTTTTAATAAACCTGTTGCTAAGGGTTATAAATAGGAAGGACAAAATGAGGAACAGCATAGTGATATCCATCTAACAGGAACATCTCTATGGCAGTGAGATTTACTAACCTGCAGTAGTTTCCTAGGGAACAGGTGTGAGTTATGTTAATAGATAATGGAGCTCTGGATTTCACCATGCACAACTGATATGTGTATAAATGAGTGGAATCAACCTGAATCACTCGGGAAATGATTCCTCAGTAAATTTTAAATCTTTTAGATTTAGTGTTTAAATCTTTTAGAAGTCTAAATCTGTTTTAAAGCAATTTGTGCACTGGATCCTTTTGTTGTTTGACTCTGTTGAAATACCTGAATTAGTCTGAAGTAAGAATGTTCATTAAGGGACAAAGCTTCTGGGGCATCGAGCAAAAGATGTTCATGTACTAATGTTGTGTTTGATATCGGGTGCCTGTCTTATTCCTGAGCTGGAAAATGAAGTCTACATTTTGTGTGCTCCAAATAACTAGTGATATGTATGTATTTATACAACATACGTGTGTGTGTAAGTATATATTTAAAGTACATATTTGAATGTATGCTTGATTCTTCTTTTCAAAGTGAATAATTTCCTCAGCAGATCCTTGCTTTGCCTTGTATATGCAATAAGACAGGTTTAATTTGAAAGCTTTTCAATGTGATATCTGTATGATTTCTCAAAGAACAGGCAGAGAAATCACATCCTCTATTCTCTTCCAAAGTAAAACCACTTCAGTAGTATTTTTCCAGAAGTGTTTTAGCCACTCTGGAAACTCCATAAAATTTCTTCAGAATAAGTGCAAGGTAGGTTTTTGCTTTCTTAACTTTTAAAACTCCCTTGAACCTATTAATTTTAGCTACGAACATGTCCTGAGTCTGTAAGGAAACTGCCCTAGGGCTCTGTCTGCACTACAGCAGTAGTGAGGATTAGCTGGTTGTCTACAACAGATCAGTTTATCCCTCTGTAAAGAAGGGCAAAAGAGTCATCTGGATTTATAGGTATGGAAACTTGAAATATAACTTCCAGTACTCAGTGTAGCCATGTACTATGATGGAGGAATCACAAAGGTTACAGGACTTGGAAAAGATATTCCTCTCCCTCTTAGACAAGATGTTACACAAATGGTCAAGCCCATCCTTGGAGTAACTACCTTCCAATAAAACCTGGGCATGGCTGTGTGTTGGCTTGCCTGGCCCAGTGAACTAGTTAATCACAGCTTTTCATTTTTTTGGCTTGACACAAGAGAAAAGGATGGATGAAACTCAGGATCTAGTGTCTGTTTTGAAGAGGAGTCTGTTTTAAATGTGCTTCTCTCACATTTGCTGGAGGAGACACACCACGCTCCTGGTGTTAGATTCAATATATCTTTCTTGAGACTGTTTATCTGCTCACATAATGAAAAGAGTATGTAAAATACCAAGTCTTGCATATTTCTAGAAGCATAGGTTTTGTCTCATTTCCCTAAATGACACGTACTGCCAAATTGCTCTAAATATTTTAGGAATAGTGGTGTTGGGTAGAAATCACTGCAATTTCAGTTCCCTACAGAAGTGGATCTTTAGGCTTCTTATACCTTTGGACTTTGTAATCCTGGGTTTACCAAGCCATATTTGAGAACCACATTTGTAACATTTATACTATTTTTTTAATAGACAAAGAAACATCATCATTTTACTAAAGAATAATTAAACAAGCTGACAAAAGCCTACAGCCAAATAAATAGGCTGGGGTTTTTTCAGGAAAAAAATGCAATTAGACCTCATGATTGTGCTGCACCCTGTACCAAGTGAGGCTGCTGTTGTGGGATTAGGAAGTGAACACACCCAGTCTGAAATGTGAGGCTTAATTTTCATCTGTGAGTTTTTCCTGGTTATGATCTCATTTTATGCCATGAAAGTGATCAAGTAACATTAGCTCCCCAGTGTAATTTTTTTCAAAGAGTGATGCTCATTAAAGTCAAGTGGAGTCCTGGTAAGACTCCAAAAAGCTGTGAAAATTTGACAGTAAAAGCACGACTTAAATGCATGAAGATTTGCATTCCAAGCTCCCTAACCTTTATTCGTGCTGTATGGCTTGAGGCTATCTTTAGTTACATAAATCTAACACTTCACTTACCTTTAAATGTTGGTGTTTCATTTTTTCCTCTTCTACTTTTAGACGTTTCTGTGTAATTTCTTCTTGCAATTTTCTTTTGTCCTATGAATTAAGAACAGCAAAACTTTGTTTAGAGAAATTGCTTGTTAATAAAATTATTATGTAAGTGTTGTTCAGTAGGGTGAAATCAATCCGTGCCTATAAAACCTTATTTTAAAGCTTATGTGATGCTTAGGCAGTGCATAATTCTTTGCAGCAACAACTTGATCCTACCCAGGTATGGTTTCCATTGCTCTTTCTCCAAAGTACATTTAAATGTGTTAATGACCACAAAGGAGGAATGATGTAAAATAAAAATTTAGTTTCAGGAAGGGTAGGGTATGAAAACAAGAAGAAAGTGCATTTGAGCAGAATTGTACATGCACAGTGAGACTAAAAATGGGTCCTGACCAAAATTCCTAAGGCAGCCCACACATGATTTAGGAGAGGAAAGAGTCTGCATGGTCTACACTGAGCAGCTGTGATATAGCACTAAGTGAAATGTGCTGACAGTGAATCCAGCACTGAGTTTATGTATCCTTTGGCTAATAGCTGAAATAAACAGGAATAAACAAATACTTAGACATTTATTTTGTTAGTCAAATAATGGTAAGTATGAGAAAAGAGAAATGTAATATACTTCATATAGGTTGTTGCTACCTCTCAATTTTAAAAAAATATATGCTTGTGCACAGGCTGTTTTCATGGCTGCTGATCTTTAGAAGGAAAAATCCTCGTGTAGTGCTGGTCTATCCTAGTGCCACCTTAATCCTTTTTATCACAGATTAGAGAAAAAAGGTAATGGGTGAACAACATCTGAACACTGGCAATGCTTGAGCCTCTCCTGTTTTTGGATAGCACTGTCACATGGAGTAACCTTGTGGCTCCTCTCTGTGAGGCCAAACACTGATTTAGTACCTAGTGTCCTCAGCAGCCAGGGGGAAAGGAATTGTGCCAAAGGAAAGTAACTTTAATAAGCTGTATTAATAGGCTATTGTCTTGGTCAGCCTTAATGCTATACAATTCTGTTATTGGGCATGGCACATTGCCATGTGCCAATCAAGAAATATTTGTACTTATTTCTTGATACATTTTAGGGAAGTAAATGGAATCTTCTGTTGTCCTGTGCAGAAATTTTTGCTGACTGGAAGCTAATCCCTCTTTCCCTTCAATTAGAACAGCCTGGCTCTGTTAAAAAAGTGATAGCTTTTTTTTTAATGAGTCTGTTTTCAGATGAATATGGTTTAGGAAGGAGTTAACTTCTTCACAAACGGAGGAAGAGCCTTGCCCTTACAGCCCACCTGAGGAACCAGCTGTGTGTAAGGACTGGAGAAAGTCAGTAAGGAAGTACTGGATGTAAGGCTGGCAGTTGTTCTCCACCATCTGGGATTTGGAAACAGGAAGAGGTGAGGTGTGCTTGGCTGAATCACTTCGCTGTTACTGGAAATTGGAAATTAGCAGCAGGGCCATAGGCTCTAAGGACACTTTGCTGAAGGACAGCATAGGAAGTGAAAGAAACCACCAAGCTTTCTGGGGACCAAGGGCAAAATACAGGCTGGCCAGACACCACTGATTCTATGCTGGGATTTAGGAGGTGAACATCAGTGTGTCACTGATCTCTCACAGTCTGCAAAGTATAGTAGTTATTTATAAACACTTTACAATTTTTCCTTGATGGTGTTAGTCTGCCTTTTTAATATTCCAAACAGAACGGGTGGGGCTCTTTCCTCAAAATACATTTTTTATCTCTGCAGTGGTTTTGTGGTTTTGTGTTTTGCCAATGCTCTTTAATACAATTAACAAAGTTACTGATTTAGGAGCACTACAACATGAAATTTTTCTACAGTGCCCCTTGTGTGAGACTATCCAAAAGCTACTCTGCTGGATTTTTCTTGGCCAGTCCTGATTTTGAAGACATAGTATCTGTTCTCTGATTTCACAGTTTTCCTTACTTTGGAAATATTCCTGATCTCCCGTCATTATATGAGCAGTGTGACAAGAGGTTGTGTTTACAGATCATTACAATTCTTAAGGCAAACACTTTTTGTCTTTACTAAAGTTCTGGATAAGATTTGTAGCCAGAGAACAAACTTTTACTTGGTTTATACTACTAAAAAGTACTCTAAGTAAATTTGAATTTTCTTTTTGTACTAGTGGAGATGTCACAAGAGTTTGGGCAGTCTGAAATGAGTATTTGTACATAAGCTACTGTGCAAAAAGAAATCTGAGTATAAGGGCATAAATTAGTGCATTTTAAACTAACTGTATAATAAGAAGTCTCTTCAGTAGAGAAGCTTTTGCCTGTATTGTTTGTTGGTTTTTTTTTTAGAGGTCCATGTTTCTTTCATGTCCAATGCTTTTTCCCTGAAAGTTTTCTTCTTGTGTACTTTGGTGCTCTAGCATGTTTTAATTTCACTGGTTGGTATTAAATATCCATTATCCAGATTAAATGTCTAGTCTATATATCTATATAGTTTAGTCTAATTCCATTAGCTAAGAAGTATGAGGAATTTTTTTGAACCTTGTGTGACAAAATAACTTTAAAGACCTGTTAGAACACTTCCTACAGTGCATTCTTCTATGCTTTGTATGCACATCATGTCTTGCTTTATGAAGCTTTGACAGTACATCTAATGGAATAAATGTTTTTTCCTAGATAGCTAAGGGAACCATGATTCTATTAAACCTTGTGCTCTGCCCCTGCAGATGATCATGTTGCTGGCAGAAGTCCTTGAATCCTCTCTTACTGTGCTCTTGTTAATGTGAGCAGGATTTGCTTTTCATGACAGAGCATCTTCAGCCATTCCTTTCTGTCATGCACCAATGCAAGGTCAGACTTGGTGTTAATTTTCACTCCTACTGAAACATGTAGGACTCTTTCCTGACTTTTGTGCATAGAAATGAATTGTATTCTAAGCTGGATCTGTCTGAAAGAAAGAGAATTGCATCCACAGAGCAGTGTCTTGTGAAATATCTTGTCTGCCAAGTGCATTAGTTTGTGCTGGTGTTCTACAGTGGTGCCAAAAATGGTGGTCTTGGTCCCCTGGTGAATGCCACATACTGTCAAATTCCATGGAGCAGCTAATGTTTTATCTAATGTATTTTTATTTTCATATAATTTTTCAGATATTAAAACCCATTAACCATAAAAGATATTAAAGCCTTCATATTTTAAGGTTATGAAAGTCTTGCTAACAAAATGAAGGCATTTGAATTTTTA
This sequence comes from Drymodes brunneopygia, assembly GCA_013400955.1. NCBI lineage: Eukaryota > Metazoa > Chordata > Aves > Passeriformes > Petroicidae > Drymodes > Drymodes brunneopygia. Next base: position 380,899 of record VZTZ01032219.1, on the reverse strand, counting down.
CTTTTTATATTCTATATACACAAGCAGCAGGTGGTAGTGACAAAACAAAGGAAAACGTTTCCTTTTCAGAGCCGTGGGAGCATCAAAATATTTAATAACAACATCATGAACAAAAACAATAATAATGTTTTCCTTATTGTATGCTACATGGGGAAAAGATTTGCAACAGACTGAAAACTCCTATTGGCTCAGTTGCTGTCAATGAGACAGGTATTTAACAACAGAAACCAGTAAGGTGTAGTGCAGGTGCAGTTGTTGATTGCTCTGAGTGCCCCTTGCTATCCTCTATTAGGTCCTTTACAGCAAACATCTGGTAGGTAGCACTTGAAATTCCCAGGTGTGTTACTAGAGCCAAACCTCCCCAGAGCCACGGAGGAGCTTGCTATTGTACCTGCAGTGGGTTGTTTCCCTGGACAACTCCCACTGCAGATTAAGGCTGACAACTTCACCTTATTTAGGCTGCTTTGTTTCCACAGTCAGAACACTGAGTGTTTCCACTGAATGCTCTGGATTGATGAAAATAGAGAGCAAAAACTCCTTTACAAATCAAGAGTAATAAATGGAGTCATAGGCAGAACCCAAATATGGTTTCCTATTTCTTCTGATGCAAGACACTGGAAGCTGCCCTGTTTTCTTAAAAAAACACTTCTCCAGTGTTCATTTGGGAAAAATAGCTGCAGCTGGAAGATGGCAACCTCAGTATGTTCATAGCAGCCTCATCAGCCAAGCGTGCTGCCCCATTGCTGCTCCTGGATCCCAGGGAGGACAAAACATTGTGAGGCCTGGACTTCTCTGGAGTGCCAAAACTGCTGTTATCTATTGAGTCCCTACACTAGAGACAAAGTCCAGGTTATGACCCTGCTTCAGGCAACTCTGCAGTTAAACAAACAAATGTACTCTAAACCCTCTAAAACATTTCAAATTACCTTATTGTGGGCTTGTGTCAGGTCTCAAGTAAATGTCGTAAAAGATCCTGTTGGATTTTGCCAAGCACCATAATTAAAACTCAACTTAATTAAACCCCAACCTATTAGATTCCTGTAGATTTACAGTTATGCCTTCTTGCATTTATTTTGATTCCAATAAAGTATTTTTAAATTCTGCCCACCGTTTATTCAGCTAGTAGTGTTTCACAACTAATCTTTCATGTTAAGAGTGTGACAAATACCTTTGTTTCCATTATTTGTTTCTAAGATCCTTTCATCCCAGAGGGCCCAATTTTGTTTCAGTTTGAGTCTTTTGTAACTGAGTAAGTTTCAGTGGAGATCAAATCAGAGAAGAACTTGGATTCAGCCATTTTTTATAACATCAGGTTGTATTACTTAAAAATAGTTTAGCTGTTCCTTTTACACACCAGAAATCATCACTCAGATTTCCTTTTAGAAGAGAAACTGTAAATATTTTCTAATGTCTTCATCATAAACTTCACTGAGTCCTTCCTCTGAAAACTGACAGGTAGGAATTTGCTTAATCCAAGCTTGTCCTTTTTCACTTTTCAGACAGCAATACTTATGACATGATTAATAATTCAGAAATTGTATTTAATGTCACAGTGAAAATGAAAAAATCTCTAATCTCACATTGTGAAATGTGAAAATTGATCTGTTCTGGAATTCTCCAGCTGCCTTTTGACCTTCAGGAAAACATTCAGTATGATGACAGTAATGTGTGTTTTAGACTGCCCAGTAGTGATTTTCACACATACTTTCACTGCTTTGAATTTTATTTTAAAGTGCAACATAACCCATAATAAAGTCAGTACAGTCAACTTAGCATTCTTAAAGCAATATCTTATAAACTAGAATTATTAAGTAACAATTTCATGCAGGCATAAAATCTTTTCTTTTTCTGACTTGGGATAAACCATTATTCAGCAAACATGCAACAGCTCATTAATAATACTACTTCTAAGCCCCCCCCTTTTTTTTTCAGTAGTGAATTATAACCATGAGCACTTACTGTTATGGCCTGGAATCTTTCTTTCAGCAATTCGGCTTCCTCCATTCTACAAATCAAAAACAGACAAGTAGTGAAGGCAAACAGAATGAGACCATAAGCAAAAAGCCTCCTGGTGGGGCTACAAAAAAAGGCTGAGGTGATTTGATCCAATTCCAGAGCAGAAAGAGGCAGAATTTTTGACTTGTCAGAAGGGTCCCTGAACAGATGAGCAGATCAGTCCAGACAGACACATGTAATGAGGGTGTGGAGAAGAGGCAGACAAGGAGAGTGCTGGCATGAGTTGACTGACAAGTTGGAACAGTGGAGCACAAGCTCTTTTCCTTCAGGAGCTGCCAACTCTTTGTTTTAATGTGCTCGGTTAGCGTGCCACTGCTTCTTTAACTGTTAAATGCCCAAAACAGACTCCTACAAGGACCATGGTTGAAGTAAACTTTTATTTTGTTCCTATTTCTATTTCCTGTCTTTTTCTATGCTTCTGGTGATAAAACAGGTATTTTAAACTTCCTAAGTTTATTTAAACTTGTGAAGTTTATTATTTAAATTATTAATCTTGTTTCACCTGTATGTTTTAACCTGTTGTAATATTAGCACTGTAGATGGCATGGAGTTTTTCTGAGATGGCTGTTTCAATTTAGTTTTGTAAATGAAATTTTTAGAAAAGCTGTATTCATAGCTGGAAGAGTTTTAAAACAGCTAACCTGAAGTAAGATAAACTTAAAGCAGTCAGGTCTTTCATTAAATACAATTGTTAATCTGTGCAATTACTGGTCAGCTATCTGGGACTCAGGGGAAGCTCTGACTAAGTAAGGATTTCAGGATCATCGCTGCAGTGTTACCGAGATGAATCTGAAATGCTGGTGGCTCTCATGCTGGATTTTTATTCAGCTGACTTGCTGTGGACTTCTGCTGAAAGCAGCATTCTGTGCCTTAAGGGAGGGCGCACATTTTGACCTTTCCATTTACCTGAGCGAGAGTCAGCTGTCCAAAATCAATCCTGGAAACTTGCAGAACAAGTGGAGCTGCCTTAGTAAAATCCAGTTGTGGAAAAAATTCTAAGCAAATCAAACAGCATAAAGATGTAATGTGGATCTGGAATCCCTTTGTTACCTTTGGTGTCACGTAACTGAAGCCTTTGTAAGGACACCAGCAGAAGAGTCAGTCAGCACGTTTGGGTTTTTCCTGCTAATTCACTGACATGACTAAATTCAGCAGGGTTTGGCGACGGGGTTTATTTTACATGTTGGTACAGTGATCTGAAGCTTAGTGGCAAATCAGGCATTATTAGCAAATTCTAAGATGCTACAGAATGGAACACTTGATGGTGAAATTACAGCCTTATAATTCAATAGAAACCAATATTTAATTTCAATTTCCACCCTTCTAGTATGTCATCGCTCTTTTGTATACATGAGCAGATTTTCCCCTTCTGCCCTGAGGATTAAGGATTCATTAATGTTTTCTTTACACTCTGATCCACCCTGAGGTTTTGTTCAAACTTGCAAAGACCCCATTCCTATTCTCCAATGAAGAGTTTATTTCTATTTTTTAAATATTAATATATGCTTCATTTGGTCAGCACCTGAAATTTTAAAAATTACCATATTAAAGCAAACACAAAGTTCAAAGGCAAATATATTGAGGTGTATCAAGAGACAGATTATGTGGGAATTTAAATAAGTTTGGCTTATGGATAAGAGAATAAATTCAACCACCCCATGAAAATAAATATATTGTTGCTGCAGAAGCCAATGGAGAGACAGTCTTTCTGTTTAAGCTTTCGTAAGTTAGTATAGCCTGCCTAACCAAACATTGAAGTAAAACAAAAGCAACTTATCGTACCTTTGTCTTCTGTGAAGTTCATCTTAAATTTTAAGTGTGTATGTCGACTTCAGAATGTTTAAAAATACTTAAAGCAGCAAGGGATTACATCAGAAGGAAGGATGTCTGTTTTGGGCCAGAATCTGTACTGTGATATAAATGCGATCTGCTCTCAGTGGGTGGAGGAATTAGATCTGCATGTCAAAGATCAAATTAAAATCAATGGGATTGCATTGCTTTGAATTTTTATGATCTAAAATCTTCTCCTTAAATGATGCTTGAAAATTATTTGTTTTTTAAAACCTTACTTGTGGATGTTATATAGTTACAGATAGGAAAAGTATTTAACATGTCTTTCCCTAATCTAAAACCAGTAAGCTGAGGTAACCTGAAGAAGGTTTCTAGAATTGTTGCTTCTGGTTTTAGGTGACCATTATTAATAAAGTATTTAAAACCCACTTTAAATATTTTAAATTGTTTAAATCATATATATCCCCTTGCTAGGCAGGATTTGTTATTCAGTCAATAGGTTGTTTTCCAGTTATCTTAATCCTATTCTAACTGGGATTTATGTGCAAGAGAAGAAATGGACCAGCTGTCATTTTGTCTGCCCCTAAGCCTGCCTTACCAATAGGAGTATCCATGGAGTAAAGGTTAGAGCAGTGAATCTGAACAGCTGTGTTTTCAGCCCACAGGATTCCTGGAACAAGGTTTCTCAGAAGGTTTCTGCCTGCCAGAAGCATATCCAGATATGAAGCATATCTACCTATCCTGCAACTTTAAGAAAAAGTTTATTTTTCTTTTGGTAGAATTGATTCTCTGAGTGATGCGGAAAATGTTTGTGTATCATATAATGAGTCATAGAGGTTGGATTTTTCGGCTTCATTTATTTCTTTGTTCGTTTCCCTTTTGCACTGTGTGCCCAATTTAGGAATAATAATGAAAATCTACAGCACAAGGTGAGAGAGTTCCATTATGAAGTCTTATAGAAACAAGTGAGTAGGAATGTAGAAGAATGCAATATCAAGAAGCAAAATCCAGAAGGGCCACAGAAGCACTTTCACAGCTGAAAATGGAAGTTCTGTTGTTTGTTTCTGGAGCAGTGTCTGAGTCCTAGAATGGTTTTCAGAACTGTGGTGGCTTTCCCTTGCCATACTCTACGTACAATATCAGCCTCAGTTCTACTCTTGCTCACTGTACTGGGATTTCTTTTGAAACACATAATTAGCCTCAGGAACAGCGAGATATAGATTATTGTAGTAGCAAACAATTGCCTCTGAGAAGAAACATTGCATTAAAGGTATGGAGAGAGAAGCTTTCACCTTTTCAAAAAGTGAGTTTGAAGTGAATGGAGTTGATTAGATTGTTACCAGCTGAAACCATAGCCTATACTTTCTGGAAAGAGTGGTTACTGAGTTCATGAATTCACATTTTGTTCATCTTAACTAGTTCGATAATTTTGCTTCAAGCACCCTTTGGTAACTGTGTTTGAGACATGAAAAGGGTGTTTTGGACTCAGTACAAAAGGGAATTCTATATTCTTACAGTGAGCAAATGTACTTCCCCTCTGCATTTGTCTGCATGTAGCCTTGACTCTCTGACAGCAGGAATAGGGAGGAGATAAATTTCATTGAAGGTCTCTCAATACAAATGTTTACTGTAGCCGTCCTTTCAACTGACACAAAAGTCTGTTATCAGGGTTGCCTCGATTGAGAGACAGTTTCATCTCCAGCTAGAACCATGATTTTGCATTTTACAGGTGGAAAATCAACCAACAAGAAACAGAAATTTTAAAATCTAAATAAGGCTCATGTCCCTCCATCACATTATACATTTGAAATTATTGAAAAATATATACATTTTGGGATCTTAGAGGAAGTTCATAGCAAAACATCTGCCAGCTGTCAGGAGGGTTTAAATTTTGCTTTGAAGGCAAATTTTGTAGAAGTAATGCCCTATTGGGCAGGTCTTTTAACATAATGAATTTCTTGGGTCCTCTCACTGAAGCAAAACAATATCTGAATGTGTCACATATATATAGTTTTATGAAGCTAAATTCTACCTTATTCACTTGTTTGTGTAGATACACACCCTGAATCTCTGGGAGGAAAAGCCTTGGACTATTATGTCTCAGTTGGTACAACTCCCTTCCTGTTGCTATTCATAACTATAAATACATTAAATCTTTAAACTCAAATTAAAGAAAAAGCTATTTGTCATTATCATCAGGTTTTTTTAAGACATTGATTTTTAAAATCATATTTTACAGTACACCTACTGCTCAGACATCTTTCAAGGCTATAGAGAGGTTTTAGAATACAGCACAGGCTTCGGTGTCTCTTCTGTGGTAGGGGGTGTATTTTATGTGCACAGTTGAACCCAGCTTAAAGTGCTATTGTGCTAAATATGGACTATCTTGCCCCTATTTTCTAAAACTACACAGTGAACTTTAGCGAAGTAAATGGACTATTTTTTAATCAGTTAACCATGTTTTGTGTAGCCTTTTTCACATTCCCAGATTTGTCAGTTCTTAGTCTTGTATATTTGATGAACCTCTGGATGTGGGAGGCTTTCCAAAGCACCTTTAACAGTCTGTTGTGTCTCATTTAAAAATCACACTTCAGTGAATAGTTTAAGTGTAATTACTATGGTGATATCAAATGTGAGACTCTTAATAGAATGTGTTCAGGTGCCCAGATAAATGGTGGGACTGTGTTTGTTTTGTGGTGGTTTGAGGGGGTTTTTTTCAGTTTTGTTTATTTTTTTAATTTTTTAAAATGTTCTTGTTGTTGTTTTGTTTTGTTTTGTCTTATTTTTTAAATGTAAACTGAAACAAATAAACCCACAAAGAATCTGAAATACTTAGGATGGGTGCCTTCAACATGTTGTGGAATGCATTGCTCGCAACCTAGCATTTTCCAACTGCTGCAGATATGCACTTCTAAGAATAGGGCAGAGTTTTAAATCCTACCCAGCCAACTGTGTGGGGAATTTTTAGCAGGGCTCTCAGAACCAGCTTTAGTTATTGCATAGTTTGGCTATGTTTTATTAAGTGAAAACAAACACCCCATAACCCGGGCCAAATCCTGCAGAAAGTACCCAAACAGGTACTGTGCTGTCCATAGTAAGAAAACTGCATCCCATGTTCTTCTGAGTCTTATTTTCTGATGCTTTTGGAGAACACAAAGAGAACAGCTGTGATGTTTGGGTCTGAGAGCCCTCAATAAGATGGCAGTGCAAAATCAGGGCCTTGCAGACATATTTCTGTGAACACTTAGGGCCAGGTGTACTAGTGCCACAGTCCCAAGTGCTGCTGGTGAAAACCTTAAAAATACAGATAGTTTGGTCTGGAAGATGAGCTGAAGTGGGAACTCCTTACAAGAAAAGCTCTTTCTGCAGCTGGAGCTGGGGAGGGTGTGGTGCAGAAGAGGCAGGGACAGGACTGGAGGTGGTGAAGCGATTCAGCAGCCTGGGTGGGTTACGTCAGCTGGCTCCTTCTCCTGAGGCATGGGCAGAGCTCTCATGCTGCTCCTTGGAGAAGCTGCCTAACCAGTCTGTGCCTGTAGCACTGGAGCTCAGACATTCTGCAAGATGAGATGAACCTTATCTGATAGCTCCCAGCAGAGCAAAGAGGAATTACTGCTTTCTCCTCCCACACTTCCAGCCACATTTTCCTCTCACTTCCCTTCATCTGATTAACCTGTGAAGCAATTATATTTGCTAATCTGTCAGGAAAGTAATTAAAAAGAGAACTTGAAATCCGTGAGTATCCACTATATTAGTGAGCTGAATAGGCCCAATGGGAGATGACAGGAACAGTAGTATTAGGGAGTAAGAAGAACTCTAATTCTGACCAGGAGACAAGCGTCAAGAGGAGAAAGATGTAGCATATGTGACTTCTGGCAGCAGAGAGATTAGCTCAGCCACCTTGTAGTCCTCAAGCTTACCTTACTGAGTGGTCCAGGGACCACAAGAGACCTCATGTTGACATGTATGATAAGCACGTATGCTCAGCTATTTATCTGAAACTTGAAACTGCTGTGAAAACACGATGACTTCAGACTCTGGCAATCCTTCCTGTGCTTCCAGATACTCAGTATCCTCCACTGTGGGTGGGCAAAAAATATCTCACATACAATTTGTTTTGCGTAAGCCTTTCCAAGTATTAGTGGGAAAAAAACCCCAACATGATAAGATTATGCAAAACTTTATTGTTAGCAGAGGTGATAAGATTGTTTATGTCAGATGATGCGTTACAAATACAGGCCTAGTTTCTTCAGTGAAGACCTGTTGTTTTTTGCTGAGGAGTTTGTTCTTTGGATGCAGCGGCTGAGAAAAGACTCTCAGCTTGTCGGTCACTCAGACTGTTAACATCAGCTGTCCCCTGTTGGTTCCCAGTGCCAGGGAGGTCATCTCAATAACAGGGGGCTGTGGCTGGCTGACGCCGGCGGTGTGGAGCGCCAAGCGATGCAGCGCAAGCAGCTGAACCTGAGGAGTCATCTGGATGCCTGTGAGAGTACGTCACCAACTCTGATTTTCCAACAGATCCAAATATTTCACTACTGCTGCTCACAGCGCTGTGTATTTACTTAACCCTTTACCTTAGAGTGGTGATTATTAACTAGGAGAAAAAACTTGGTATAATAGAGTTTCCTTATTTTTCTTGTAGGATTTCTTTTGATTGTCAGGATTTCAGACCTGCTTCATAGCTACATTTTCTCATCAGAAAGACATTATTGTCCTTATTTTCACCTGAATCTGAAGTGGATCCTCTTAATAATATTCTGCTGCTTGCTTGGTATTTGCTCATGGTGAAATTTTGTGAGAAGTTTGAACTGATACACTGGCTCTGTAGTGCTGAAAGGAGACATCCTGCTTCTGTCTCTATATCCTATATTCCCACAATTAAAGTGGCTGTCTGATCAGTGAATCTGCTCACTAGGCTGGCTGAGAACTAACCAAGCTAAAAGGTGGATATTTCTATGCTGATGAGTCAGATCATTGCCCAGAGAAGCCTGATGAGTGCCAAAATGTGATAAAGAGAGAAGATAGAAGATGAAACTGTGGCAACTGGAAAATGCAAAGGAGGAGGAAAGAGCAGTGGAAGATGAGGGACAAGTAGGAAGAAAGGGAAAGTGGTGGTAAACTGTTAGATAAACTAAGCTGTTAAATGTAAATTTACCTTTGCAGACTGTTTAACACAGTGTGGGGAAGCTTTCTTTTCTTCCTTCTGGAGGCTGAATAGGACTTTGAAACACTTTTGGCAGATCAAAGGTTAATATTTTATTACCATTCGTGAATGCAAAGAATAATCTGGTCGTATAAAAGAATATTTTGGGGAATATAAAAGTTCTTTTCTAGTCATATCCTTTTAAGATGTGAATAGGCTCTTTACCTAGTGATTTAAGGAAAGTCAAGCCAATCTGCAGTTGATGGCACTGCTTCATTAGATACAATTTCTGAAGAGTGTCTTGGCAAATTTCTCTGCAGCCTGGCAAGTAGGATCTGTAGTTGGTTTGGAGATGTATTATGGCCTTTAAAGATTTCTCACTGTCCAAATGCACTTGGAGACTGATGGCCTGCAAAGGCTGGAGTTAAATGCTACTTTAATAATCTGTTTTAACAAAATCTTTGAAAATTTGGAAATGTCATTGTGTATAGCCTGTAGGTGAAATGACTATTTGAAAAGGGTTTGATGCATTGTGTTAATCTGGAAAAGGAGTAATTTCTCATTTCAATGAGTATTATAATAGCCTGCTGCCAAATGGATCTAGCTGCATTGTCAGACATACAGCTGATGCAGTTACAAGGCATTAAGAAACCTGTTCTTGGGGTTTGAATTAGACATTTAATCCCCATTTCTTGCTTATAGTCACACTGAATTGGGTACAATTAATGTTGGTATTTGAAAGAAAAATCAGGAACACTCCAACTACTCTAGATAACACCTATCATCCTCTAATTTTGTTGGTCTGTTCTCTTAGTTTGGTAAATGCCGCTCAGGATTGTAATCAAAACTTGTCATTATGTTGTGACTGCTGAGTGCTTGTATGACATATTTTATATTCTCAGTTTCCAGTGGGCTGTAATTAATGGGAGAAGAACCAAAACAAGAGTAGCAGGCACAGCAATCTGTCCTTTTCAGTGAAGGAACACCACATATTAGTGTAAGTTGTATCAGTATCTTTTCACATATTCCACACTTCAAAAACCAGTAGAAGTTAATAATAAATTTATTTACATGTGTGTATTTTTTCTGCTGAGGTTCAGGAACATTCTTTACAGAAATACCCTTTCTCCAATTGTATGAAGTAATTGGTCTGTTCATTATAATACTTGATTCTCTTAGGAGACAGCCACTTATATTAGTATTGCTTGGAATTCTTACCACAAATCTCAGTAACTGTTGCAGCGGTTTGTTGTTGATTTGTTTAATGCTGTAGCTCAGAAATGGAAAAGCTAAAGCTAGATGGATCAAAAACTTTAATAACAACAATTGAGACCTCCAGCTGGCAGAGGGAGGCACTTTGGGGAAACCTAATGATGTGTCTGAAGGAAATGGGACCTTAAACACAGCTGAGGGATCTTAGCTCCCTTTAGTTCTAAGAAATGTCCTGCATCAATGTCATATTATTCTGAAGTGATTCTTTTTTCCAGTTGAAGTGTATGGAATGTATTAATGATTGACACAGTTTCACTTCTTCTGTGTCTTATTTAGAGTACTTAATTCCTTGTAAACAAATAGGCCTATTTCTTACATACTCTTCTAGTCTCTCATTAATTTCATAATTCTGTAAATATTTCAATAAAATATTGACAGGCCATGATTTCAGGTTTCTATTTTGAATACTTGTTGTATGGTTGGTTAAAAAATATGAACTTGCATTTTTTAAGAGTATCCCTCTACCACCACAAATTGAACAACTTCTGCAAGTAAGAGATCTCTTGGGAGATGGCAGTTCTCAGCAAAGGCAGTAGGTGATTTTTAGTAACCATTTGACTTCAGGGAACTTTGGAAACAAGTTCCTGTTACTGGGAGATTTGGTCACTGGCTTTCTGCACCTAACTGAAACAATTCCATAAAATATGTGCATGAGTTCTCAAGAAATGAAATACAGATTAGAAAAGGAGACATTTCTACACGCAGTTATGTCCACAACTCCGGTCTATGATTAAGTTAGTTTCTCTATGTTCAGACAGACAAATAGGTGTGTTGGGGGTTTTCAGAGCTGTGTGAGTGTCCTGTACTGGTGCTAATAGGGTTTTTCAGAGCTGATCTAACACTGCAGCTGTGTGCTACCGCATGCAAATTAGCAATTAGAATTGGCAATGCTGGAATGGGTCTCTCTGGTAGTTCCCACTAGGGGCTTCAAAGTAACTCTTCTTCCAAATCCTTATTCCTTTGACCTCAACCTTTTTTCTTAATTGCCTTATACTATTATGATTTCTTCAGCAGAACTGACTGCAGTACCTCAGGTCCTGGCTTGTACTTTGTCCAAACTGATAATGCCTGCTTTCCCAAAAAACCTTGTGAGAGTCTCAACCCCTTCCACCTTCCCCTCCTACTTCAGCTAGACATTATCCTAATCCTCAGTCTTTCTCCTATCCTATGTTAATCCCATAAACCCTGAGCAAATCTGCTTACCTGTGTCAGTATTTGATAAAGAAGGTCCAGGTGACAGCTCCCAGTGTGCATCTGCACTGACAGGCGGCAAAAAAACTGACCACAGCTTGGCTCTCCCCATCTAACTGTCCGTAACAAACAGTTATGAAATCCACAGAGCAGCTTTAAGCGCTCATAAGATGTTCTGAAAATGTTCCTTACACACTGGTCCTTTGGGTTTTGTTGTGTACAATGCTTGTAGTATAGGACTGTCTTTGAGTTAGTGAAATTTGAATGCCAGTGATGAAAACAACATAAACAATACAAGAAGTGGCACAGAGGCCACACTTTGGAAGATCTCAAGCATGACTCACGCAAGTGGGATTCTATCCTGGTCACATGGAGATTTCAATCAGAAAAACATCCTGATTGTTTATTCTTCTTGTTTCTCTTGCAGAGAATCACTTTAAATTCTCTAATTCACCTTTTCTTGAATTTACTGAATCACTTGTGATTTTCTAATTCCTGGAGGTAAAAGCTCTCTGTAGTACAGCTTGTCAAAAACATTTGATATAAGAGACTAGAAGCTGACATGAATCCTCCTGTGCTAAAAGAACATCTTGGAATTCTTTTTCTGTTCCATCTCTTCCCCTTTTGAATGCTATTGCATCTTGTTGATGAATCCTAAAATAGTTAGATCCTATAATCTATTTTCCTACATTATCATTTTAGTTGTATGTTTTAAATCCAGTTTTGATTTTGATTTCCTTATTTTTCCTGAACATTTGCCTGATTTACAGGAACACTCTTAGCTAATGAGAACAATGACTAATCTCTCTAATTTACAGTTTACATCTGTTATCGCAGCTTCAGAAATTAAGGTGGGATAGGAATTGGTTTAATGCTTTGGTTTGTACAACTTTGATTTTTTAATTATTTTGTCACTTAATCATTTGAAATAATTGGATCCTCCCAAACAATAAAAAGGTTTAAAATAATTCACAATAATTACAAGGTGCTGTCTCTTTCCATGTGTATGTGGGATGATTAATAAAGTTTCAGATCTGTCATGTATTCTGGAACTATAGGATAAATAATAGTATGCCTGGGTTAATTCCAGCACTTCAGAAGTTTACAGAGAGTCTCTGAAGGCATCTGCCTCCAATCTGTTTAATGACAAAACAGATTTGCTAGAAAAGGCATTTGGACTTTTTTGTTTCAAACTCTGGTGCACAAGGCTCATATCAATATTCCTTATGTAGGAATAGCTAAAGATTTCTATTTTCCAAACCAGACAAACTGCTCTATGTGTGTTTTGTAGTTCTAAGAAAGCGATTCTTCCTTCTTTTTGTTAAGGCTCACATGTGTAAGAATACTATCAACAGCAGGGCTGAGTGTTTAGGAAGGATGAAATTCCTCAGATTAAGGCATGCCCTGACACCTCAAGATTCTGAGGAGAATTTGGGAGTCATACTGAATCATCAGGTGAATATTAACTCTGATAGCAAACCTGTAGCTAGAATGGCTAATGTTCTAAAGAGTTTGAGAGTTCCTCTGAATTGGGAATGAGTGCAGCTGTTGTGGGGAATAGATTGTCCAATTTTGCCAGAAATATTTCAAGAGGGATGCTGAAATCTGACTGGACTGTTATGAGAAGAATAATAGAAGGATTTAATAGAAAATATATTCTATAAAATGAGTATAACTCATTAAATAGAAAGTTAATTGGTTCTTCAGGAAGACACAGTTTCTTACTGACAGAAATTTGAGAGTAAAAGGCAAAATGATAACAAAATTCAGGGACTGGATGTTGAAAGGTGAAGTTACTGCATGAGAGAGGAGATTTTTAGAGGGACAATAATTCCAGGGCAGTGAAAAAAGCAAAATTATGAAACCTGAGAAATTTCTTAGCATGCTCAGGAAAGTGACTAATTAGATGATACAAAAATGACTTCATCCAGGGCAATTTATAAAGATTTCTTATTGATTTTTTTTTCAATTTCCTTTGGACTTTTCACATTTTCTGAAGAAATTCTTAAAAATTTTAACAGTTTAAAATTTACTATTGTCCTGGGTAGATGGTTATTTTGGCTGTCAGTATTATAATATCATCTACAGTGTTACTATAGCAGTTACAGAATGTATTTACAAGACATGGGGCAGTTGCTGAATACACTTGCTTGCAGCCTTCCTTGCAGAACTTTGTACATTTTAAGCAGTAAGTTTTTACAACCCAGAACCAGTGGTTTTCAAACAGGGACTGGATTTGCCATTCTTTTTGGTGTCATGAATCAAGAAATATGAGTATAAAGACAGTGTCTTTTCTCTGTCTTTTCATGAGCCAAGGCGAATGGTGAATGAATCTGTGTAACCTGGTATTATCTTCTTTGCTTCTCTGTGTATTTCCTGCTTCCCATCTGACAGATGGGCAGAATGGTACTTCCCTAGCTCACAGAGAAGTGATCCATTGTTGAATATTGGCTGTTCTTCCACAGCCACTTAGATGATGTTTGAATTTGGAATGTACCTAAAATGATAGTTGGTTGTTTGGTAAAATAAATGTTGGAAAAAAAATCTATTTGAGCAGCCTTTTGATTTATAGACATCTATGCAAAATAACAATTGCAACCAGCCATAGTAATAATGGAATACTATCAAAACTCAGGCCAGCCCAGCCCAGAAGAGAATGGAAGCAGCTTCTTGATTTTTGTTGAATACCCTGGAACTCATAAGCAAGTGCTTATGAAGTATAAGCTGCCTGTGTTTCAAAGGATGTCTCTGTTCTAATTTGTTTCTGTTGCAATAGGCCTCTGTGCCTTATTGGTCCCCAGAACTTTATCTTTTAACAAATTATTTTGGATGGCATTGACCCAGCAGCAGGCTAATGTACTATAGTCATCATTAGCAAATGTGCTTTGCCCTTGAACAGTCTCCTATGCTAATAATTTTATGCCATTACCATCCTTTTTCAGGAGTAGCTGCCCTTGCTAAAAGCAGCCTGGCCCCGTCGATTTGCCAAGGGGAGGTCCTGTCTTGTGATTTAGTCCCTCTCAAAAAAGGTCTCTGTGTGTGGCTTGGCTGACTTCTCAGTTCACTGCATGCTGACATTGAGTGTAGCAGGCTGGTTATCTTCACACAGGGCTATAGTCCAGCTGATCTTAGAGGTATTTTCCAACCCTTAATGACTCTATGATCTCATCTACTGCCCTTTCTAAATGAGCAACCAGCCTGATGTCATGTGTTAACAGATGACGGCACTGGGTTTGATGATGAGGCATGCATATTACTGGAATGTGTATCTAGGAATGTAAAATCCATAAATACAGATATTCTTCTTACCTATGTATCTCTATAAATAACTGCTCCTTCACTCAGAGATCTGACCACTCACTGGCAGGGTGCAGTCTGTGCAGTCTTTTACCACCAGAGTTGCATATTGTGGTCAAATCATACTGGGTGTTTTCCAAACATTTGGGCAGACAGTGGTGCCAGTGGTGAGCTTATAAACTAAGAAAGTGAAAGGGGTCTTCATAAAAGTATTGGCTTTGAATCTGTGATGCCTTGTATGTGCTACTTTTTCTGATTATGTTAGAGACCTTATTAATACCACATGAAATGTGCCGTTAGAAAACATGTTTAAAGTACTTTAAATAACATAACATGATTCAATGTTTACTGTGACCAAAGCTCACATAAAACTAGCTGGAATTTCTTAGCCTTCTACTCCCTTAACTTTAGCTGTAACTAGATAACTCCTTTTCTAACTCAGCTGTCCATATTTATTCCAGGCAATAGCCTGGCTTTATGTTGTTTTTTCCTAACAATACCTTCCAGTTTGGGATAGATGCAAAACACTTCACTACCTGAAAGGTTACAAAATTTAATGGGAAGGGTAGAGCATAGTGTGTCATGGTCCCAAACAGACAAAATGTGAGAGTAAACTGATGTTTCTAATGCATGGTCATTGGTAGTAGGATATTTCTCTGGGCTGTAGTAGTGACAATGAGCAAGATGAGGGGAGAATCGACCCCAGAAAGTTTATTTAGGACCAGAAAAAGAAAAAATCAGGAAAGCGTACAGGAAGCCCACTACTTGCTTTTGATTAATTTGGTTTCCTTTTATTTTTGGTACAATTTCATGCCAATGACTAACTTATAGATGTACCTTAACACCTCCAGAAACATTCAAATAGATCATGCTTGAACTTCTGGAAGACACCTTATTGTAACTGGAACCTCAAGAACACATAAACCAGGAAGAAGATCATGAGGTTCAGAGATCATGATGAGCGCTAGGAAAAAGTTAACTGATACATGAGAAAGTAAGTTGCTGAAGAAGCAGTTTCGTGATCTATAGTTTGGCCTGTTGTCTGGCCTTCATCAGGTATATAATAACAAAGCTTGAAAGCTCTTTGATCAGCAGTTCAGCTCCCACACTGGGAATGAGGCAGGGCTTGCTCAGCTGACACCTCATTCTGACAAAGAAATTGAGTTACAGGAGAGACACAGAGCGGGAGTTGGTGTGCCATCAGTAAAAACAGTAGTAGAGTAAACTTCTATCAACCGCTGTTTGCAGGAGAAGTAAGAGCATGGAAAGGCTAACCAACAGCACATCTAGTATTACTTGTTCAGCTGCAGTGAAGGAAGCACTTTCAAGAAAAGGAAACACAGAAACTGGCTTTCCTCCCAGGATGAATCTGCTAGGGCTTGTAGAGCTTGGCTGTCTGTGGTGGGCGGGGAGATTCTAGACATGTTCTGTCAGACCCTGTCATCTTCACTGCCTGTGAAAGAGGGCTGTGTTGTGTTCTGACAGGTAAATATGGGATCACACAATAGCTGTGTGGAAACGACACAGTGACACAATCATCAGACCACATGAAACTCACTGAGAGCAAAAAGACACTGCTTGAGATGGCATCTAATGTAAGAGAGTTCTTCCCCTTTTGAAGTCCTGATGTGATAATGGTTCTTTCTGAGGGTATCAGCAGTCCCCTTTGCTTTCTGTACTGGGTTAAGCTAATGCTGCCAAGGAAGTGTCTGTAGGTGCTCTACACTGTAACTCTGTGAGCCATGTGGGTACTGGCACACACTTCATAGTGACTGACTGTGATCTTTCCAGCCCGCAGCATGGGGAAAATGTTATTAGCAACTCAATGTGTCTGTGTTTATATGGAACCTGAAATTTATGAAACCTCAGTTTATAGAGCCTGACCCTCTGTGTCTGTTCACCAGTTCCCATCTAGTCTAGTCCCCTAAAACTGATGTGTAACCTTCAATTTTCTGTCAACAATGCACAGAATCAGGCCTGTTTGTGGGCAGCTTTGGGATGCAGCATGAGGTTCCAAAGACCTTTAGTCCTCTGAGGTACAGCACAAAATTTGCTCTTAGGGTTTGGGGTGGGCGGGAGTAGTTTAATTATTTGTAGAGATCAAATTTACGAAAGAAGGTTCTGACAGTGCAATGTAATTTCTTTACAGCATCCATTGGGATATTGCAAGCTTGTGCTGATGGAGGGGTCAGCCAAAGGGTTTAGCACCTCATCTGCACTGAGGTAGTTAGCCAAAGGAGCATCACTCTTGTAGTACTCAAAATTGCCTGGAAAGCTAGAAGTAATTTTCAGTGGCATGCTTAAGGTAGTTTTTGGCTCATTCATAGACTTCTGGGGGTAGTTTTCTAAAACAATGTTTCTTTGAGTGTCTTTGTAAAGACAAATACAAATACAATCTGTACTCCCCTAGCATTGACTTCGTAAGGAACATTATCATTGTCTTTTATTTTGAGAGATGTTGTAGAGTTATGCTGGGAGTAATAACCTGAATTTAGCCTCTACTTGGAAGCCCTTGAAAAGCTCTGGTAGATGGGAATTCATCTCTTCTTACTGCAGTTCTTACTTCAAGAAGGCAATATCTGTGTACTCTGTGAATATCTTGAAAAGGAAGTGTTTATTTTGAAAAAAAGGTTTTGAACTTCAAGCAAAAATCCCACTTAGGGAATGAACTCTCTCCATCTTTATGTTCAGTTTTGCATAGATCACAGTGCAAATACCAAAACAGCATCACCCATTACTAGTTTAAGCACCTCTGAATTCTAAATCTTAACTAGTGTAATATGTTGATAGAGAGATTTTGGTTATGTTTCACTCTGCAAAACAATGTCTTGAAATACAAGGATTAAATAGAAAAAAGTCTCATCCTTTTGTAAAGAATTTGCTGACTCTTTTTCGACTCAATTGAGCAATTCCAGGGCACAGTAATCTCTTCAATGCAGGAGCTGAGGAGGTAAAGAGCACCTAGAAATTAAGCATTTGTAGTTCAAAACATATAATTACAAAATCTGTCTGGCCAGATTCAAGTTCATACTTGTTGCCTGGAGACAGAGAACATGGGAAATGACAGCTAAGTATTAAGTCTATAGAGGACTGTTTGGGCAGGGGGCTAATACAGAAAACAAACTGTGCTGATGTGCTTCAGTACATTGAATTACTCTGCAGTGCAATTGGGAGTTTCTGCCAAAAAGCTCTTTTGAGAACATATCTTTGATATCTAGTATCAGCAGCATTGACAAATGACAGTCGAGGCACACATCATCCTGGGTATTTTGCAGTCAGCTGGGAGCTCTATACTTGCTGTTTAAGGGTAAAGGACATAAGATTACTCTGGCATTTCCTAAGCTTTTTAGGTTTCATTTTTGGCTAGTCAGCCATTGCCAAAACAAGCAGGGCCAAATTCATTCTTTGGGTATCTTTGAAGTCAGAGGAGTTATAACTATACTAAGTCCCAAGCTTCTTAGGATAAAGACTGTGCTGAATCTCACAGAAGAATCCCCTTTTGAGAGCTTTTCTCTAATGGTTGCAGTGTTTAGTGTGGCTTTTCATTATTCATGATGAGTCATGCTGCTGTCTGTTCAAAAACAGCATTTGTAATGATGTGGTTTTGCCTTTTCTCAGTTTCCAGTGAAACATGAAAAAATCTCATGAAACAATTAAGAATCATGCCTAGCCCATCAGTGTGCTGTGGGAAAATGAGAAGATGGGTCAGCTAGGGTAAAATGCATTTCTGTGACAATGTTTTGTTTCTACCATTGCATTTAAAGATCTCTTGATGCCCAAAAGACTTTATAGGGTTCCTTTTACTATTTGATTGCTGTGTCTCTACCTCATCCTCTCTGCTTGGTGTAAAAAGTCATGGCAAGCCTGGTGTCTTTATAATCTTTCACCTAGATTGCAGTCAAGGTTACTAGCAGGGAAAAATATTTGTTCTCCTTTCCCCTAACTCTTAATGTAGGGACTTATTTTATCTATATCTTAAGCTGATACAAAAAACAGTGGAAATTGTTTGCATAAATGTTTGTGTGATCCCACTAGGAAGAGCATAATCCATGTTCAGATTTTTTTTCCACTATCTGCCTTATATTCCTTGTGATCATTTTTTGCTTGGAGACCTGTTTTTTCTGTACCCAATAATCTCCACAGTATTTTTCCCCAATACCCCAACTTTAGCATCACATTATAATGATTTCAACAGGACTGACTCACATCACTTGCAACCTAGAGCACGTTGCAAATACTTGGCATTCCAGTTTATGTAGCAGACCAATACTTGCCTTCAAGTACTTGCTACTGGGAGGCCATCGCAGTGAAACTAACTGATGGACGAGCCCAGGCTTGGAGACAAATGCTTGTTAATTTTCCTACTTTATTCTCTCTCATATAACATCTGCTGTATTTTCCAGTTTATTCTTTACTCATCTAGCACTGCCAACATTAGCTGTTTCCAGACTAGTGGAAACTTTCTTCTGAATGAAACAAGTTGCAATGCCATCTATTTGAAAATGGAAAGTATCTGTAATCTTTATATACAAAGATCTTACCATAAATATAGAAACAAAATACTGTTTGTGCCCAGACCTCAAATACATCTTTGAAATAGCTGTGAGCTGGAAAAATCTTTTTAGTAATGTGAAGAAAGATGAGTGCTCTAAACTTCTCATTATGAAATGCAAAGGGTTATTATTTTATTTTGCTTTTGAGCTCTTTATTCCCACAGGATGGCCTTTTAAAAAGGGAAATATGGCAAACAGGAAAAGAAAGCATTTAAGTATAAGCACAACGGTAGCCTGAAATGTTGGCTTGATCTTATCACATTCTAGATAGAGGAATTGAAGGTGAATGGATTCACACCCAAATTCCATTGTAGTCATCAGTAGAAACTTTAGAACTGGGCTCAAGGGCCACTTGTCCACCTCCATGTGCAACTATTAAAGTGCAAGGATCTCTGAGCCTTTTCCCTGATGCACTTTTAGTTGGTTGATCCTGTTCTATAACTGGGAGTGGTCAGGTATTATGTGTGCAACCACAGTGACAGAGATGTCTGTAACCTACTTAAAAGAAGTCTTGTGTAATTTTTCTGACAGGGATCCAGGACACAACAAATCTGGCCTTTTTTGTTCTCTAGGCTGCATTTTCAGGCCTCACAAAAAAGCGCAAGTAATATTTATTCCTTTTCAGCAATTTGCAGCCAGAGTTGCACAGGATTTTGTTCAGGATAGAATATGCTGCTCTCTTGAGTTATTTCTCGGATTAACCTACTGTATGGAAAAAACTGTACAGTTAAGGCAGTTTTGCACATTTAAAAATACAACTGCAAAAATGAAACTATAAGTAAAAGGACATGGAAAATATATTCCAACTTTCTGTAACAAGCTTTAGACAGAGCAGATGTCATCATTAAATATTAAGATATTGTGATCTCCCTGCCTTAAAGTCAGATTGGGAAATGGAAAAGGATTATTAACTAATGGTAATTCTGTTTTTACTACAGAGGGAGCCATGCTTTTCTGTAACTTTCATGTGGCATTTGCCAGAAAAGTACAAGTAAAAATACCAGCAAAAAGTCCTGTTTCATATAAGTTTATTTGCATATTTATATAGACTATGTAATTGCTAGAAATGGTTGCTTTGTAGGAATAGTGTGTGACAAGTCATCCATCACTTGATGCCTGGACCCCAGCAGACATTTTAAGAAGTTACAGAACTTCAGTAGCTCCTATGTGTTTGCTTTCATAAGAACATTCATTGGCAGGCCTGTCAAGTGTTTGCTGTGTCCATGTACTCTCAGAAGTCTTTCTTATATGTGTTAATTGCCTGAAAAATGCTTTTTTATGGTCATTACAGGGATTATATTATAGAATGAAAGTAACTACAGTGTTATAAAGTATACCTGGAAAAAATTCACCTCCTCTTCCCTAATTTCATTTGTTTCAGGTCTACGTTGACTATTTCAATCACTGCCTGGCTCATCCAAAGTAGAAAATTACATATGGATTTCAGAATTAAACTATCAGTATAGCACCACTGAGTTAATTTATACCTCAGTGAATACATAATGAAATATTTTAACCTGTTTGCACTCCTTGACACACTGTAGATATTGGACTAATATTATTACCATCTACTAAGCATGAGTCCTTCCCAACCTGGGAATATTCCTTATCAAATCTGAGTAATCTTTCCATTGAAATCTCTCTCAGGCAACAGATGGAGTGGGAGTCTCCCTCTCTAAAGGCTAATAGGTAAGTGCTGCTCACCGGCGGCTTCCCTTTCATACTCACTGCCTGCCATCAGTCTCCAGGAAACCTGGCTTTTGCAACCTCCTTAGTAATCAGCATGGACAAAGGTACTTCAGGTTGTGCAGGAATTGAAAGGAATAGGAGAAGTGTGTTGGCTTTAGCATAAGCAAAGGAATACTTTCTAAAATTATAATAAGTGAAGGTTTGGTGCTATGTGTTGAAAACTATAGGTAGGAAAAACCCTAAAGCCACACCTATAAACACCTTTGTAGTGTTTGCTAGGAGTTACATTGTCCTTTGGCATGTATGGAAATGCATAATACTGGAGAACTTGACACTGTATTTCCATTGCAGACTGTGAATTCCCACTGGAATTTCAAAACTTGAAGTGTCTTTAAATAAATCGAAGCATCTCACTTAAGTCGTGATCATGTTCTGTGAATACCAGTTTATTCTGATCCAAATGCTTTCATAAAGTTACTCTGTCTTGTTACAGGAAATACCATCTGGAGCAGCTGGAAAGGTGTTGAGCTGATTACCATAGCTGAGTCCTGCTCAGTGGCACTGCTGGAAACTGTGTGCACTGATAGACTGCAGTGGAACAGTTACTGCTGTCACTCTGAGTCAGCCCAGACTTCCCCTCAACACCCAGCCTTCCCACCCTCCCCTGAACCCTTCCACCTTCAGACTTGCATGGCAAGACCTATTATGCTTTCTCTCCTGCTTCCAAGTACTTAAATTAGTGAAATCATACAGGCTGCTGTCGCTCTGTGTGCACACAAACCTTGCTATCAGTTGCAGAGCTGGTTGTGACTGATTTGTTCAAGTCCCAGGCTGAAGGTGACACAGACAGTGCCAGGCAATCACAGAGCTGCTGTTTGCCCTCTGCCTTTTGCTCTACAGAGCCATGTTCTGTCACTGCTGACCCAGTCCCACCAGGAATTTTTTAAAAAACATTTTTGAAATGAAAACTAGAAAAGGAATGGCAATATAGCACTGCTGAAAATCTGGAAAACATTTATACTTGTCTACGTCATGGATTTCTGAGGGGAATTTACCATGATATTTAGCCAACAGTAACACACAAATACACAATTTTATATGTCCTTTCCTCAGGGAAAAAAGGTTATAGAAATCAATGGCCATTCGTTGCCAGAATTTGATTTCAGCATTCTCTGTGCCTGAGGTTGGATGTATTGTAATTTTTAAAATAAGTGATACATTAAAAACCATAGTCAATAAAAATCTTCACTACATTAACCTGCATCTTCTTAATACCCCTCACAGGAATTTAACAGAGCAGTTCTTTGTTGAGATAGGTATCCTGAGATTAGGCTAATTTCATGCCAATATTTTTTAGAAGTTTGTGGAAGAATGTCATTCCACCAACTCCATGTGCAAGCGTCATCATAAAAGTAGGGTAGATTTCAGAGTTCAGCAACGTGTTCTGGAATTCATAACACATTGATCAGCTTTGATTTTCCCTTCTCTTTGTGTCTATTCACATAGTGTGTTTGGATGCCTTGTGTAATGATCAATATTTCTATCGAGATGTGCATGGTGAGTTGATTGACAGTGAAACTGAGATTCTACATTCCAGGGTAATCTGTACAGGAACACTTTAATTTAATTTGTAACTTAACATATTAAAGGAAAAAAACCCCATATTTTATGTTAAGTGTGTGATTTAAATGATATAATGAACACTAAATACTATAGTGAAAGCATAGGAGAAACTTGGTAATTTCTAAAGCAGTCTCTAATTCATCAGCTTATTTTCCTAAAAAAGACAAATACCTCTACCAAAACAGACCCAAAACAATGAACGTCCAAGGCAATAATTTACCACAAGCGAGTAAATATCACTATGGTTAATTTTCTTCTCTGAGACTTAAATCTGAAATGAATATTCTGTGTATCACTATTGAAGCAGGGTGTGGCAGAAAGGTAAACAGTCACGGGAAATGTCTCCTTCATGCAAAAGACAAGCTCTGTCTGTGCAAGCATCTATAGACAGGTCAGGGGCTAGGAAGGGGAGGGGCAAAATACAACAGAGAAAATTGAGATTGTCCTTTTATTTCAATCTGAGGATATCATTTAAGAGGCAAGAAGAAGATTTAAAGTACCTTTTTTCAGCAGCTTAAAGAAAAGGTTAAGGTGCTAGAGTGTTTGAAAGGTGAAATAACCAATTCTGAGAGTGAGAAAAGCTGAGCAGAAATTGCAATTTATGGAGGTTAGGGACTGAGAAGTTGGAAAAAATCCTCAAGAGAATGTGACTTCTGATAATGAAATCATCACATGAGACAGTAGGAAACTCAGTGTGGGGGATGTTTGAAGCAATCCATTGCTGGATATGGCTCTG
Source organism: Drymodes brunneopygia (assembly GCA_013400955.1). Lineage (NCBI taxonomy): Eukaryota > Metazoa > Chordata > Aves > Passeriformes > Petroicidae > Drymodes > Drymodes brunneopygia. The sequence goes on along the minus strand of VZTZ01032219.1, from coordinate 357,591 downwards.
AGGTCTGAAGAATAAGCACAGAGCAAAGCAAAAGTAGTATTTATATATATTTGTTATATGTATCTATTTGTTACTTGATGATGGCTCTCCTCACTGTGCTTTTTGATGCTCTTCCTGATCATACAGAATGTTTAAACAACTACAGCTGGCTGACTAGACTTGCATATTAAAATAAATTGTTCTAGTTCTAACAATGGAAAAGTCTGGTTTAAATTAAGGCCAAACCACAGGATCTGTGTATCTACGTAAATTGGGATTATTGCTATGCACTGCTGCTTTGCTGATGGCCCAATCAACACAGTGACCACTGTATTTTTCTGTATCCAAAGTCACTCTCTAATACTATTTCATGTCACAGAAGCAGGTTTAGAACAATTAGATTAAATCCAGCTACATTTCAATAACCCCGTCTTCTTTCTTCTCCACCTGTGTTTCTATCCTCTCTCACCATTTGCCCCTTGTCTCTCAAGAACAGCTAGTCACAGGCACACGTGTATTTTGAGATTTGTGTAGCTCTACCTTTGAAATAGATATTCATTCATTGTGAGCTCACACAAATGCATTGAACTTACAGTGCATTCATACAAATAATTCTCTCTCTTTTCTTCCCACATCTGAAAGCATAAGAATTCATATTCCAGTTCCACATCATAACTGTAGATGTATAAACAGGGAATTTTGTTTTAGTAAGTAAAGCAGAATAAAGAGCAGGATCAAAATACTATGTAAAGACTTAAAGATTTTGATAGACACATTTCTTAAGAAAATGGATTTTAAGAAATTGTGACCTTACCTTTTTTGTTGTTGATGTTCAGAAACCAGAGTGTGAGGCTCCATTTTGATGTCACATTTATCACCACCACTTTGCAATTGACAGCAAGGGAGAGGACTGCAAGCAGTGCAGTCTCAGATTATAAATCCTTTTGATGCTATGTTATTGTGCTTTCTTCATGCACATACCTATCCAGGTGAAGTCTTTTTTGGGGCTAAGATAAAGAGATGGAAACAGATATTTTAGAAATATCCATGGTGGACTAAGGAATACCTGCTAAAGACTTTTCCTCTGATGAATCAGTCATTGAAGGGACCTACTTGTGTTGTGTGTCAGTTACAGTCTAGTAAATGTTTAACCTGCTAACTAAGAGACCTGGGGCCGTGTGATTTATAGGTGGGTGTAGCCCTCACTTTGGCATTTATTGTGGCCCTTTGTTCTGGACATATCCTAACTAAATTAGCGGGTGAGGTAAAGACTGTGATTTACTGTAATTTCTGAACAGATAAAAATGCTGGGCAGGTGCTAAAGGTTATTTTTTAAAAAAATTATAAACTTTCATATGATGAACTGTTTTAAACAAAATTGTGTCTTGACAGTACTCAGGAAAAAAACACAGCAAGTGCATTCTAAAATGGAACTTCTGTGTTCAGGAATGCTGAATTTTCCTAAGAAATACCATGAGAATGCTATATTGGATGTGTAATCAGTACATCTTTTATTTCAGGCAAAATTGCTCTGAAAACAATAATTTCATGTAACCTGTTGGATTTTCCGGTGTCAAGTTTCATGACACCATGATTTATCCATTTAGTTGTGTGTGCAGAATGAGAGAAAACATAACTCTTTTTTTGAGGATGCCCTCTGAGCCTCATCTCAGACTCTGCAGGATTCAACTACACTTCCATAACAGAGAATATCTCCATCAAATCTGCAGGGGATTTAGCCAAAGGAATATTAATTTTGAACTATTCAAGCTGTATGAGACAAATTGAACAATCTGGAAAAGCAGCTTCCCTTAACAGATATGTTTAGGGAATAAAGATCTAAGGAAGCAGGGAGGTTGTGAACAGGTCAGAAATGCAAGGGGCTGTGACCTTTTGCAGTGGAGATTTCAGGGACTGGTAAATCTCTGAACCATGACAGAAAGGCACGGTCTTTTCAATTCTTTCAATTCTGGCAATATGGGATCTCTGAGTCATGTGGAAATATTCAAAGGCCAGCTGGGATATTGTGATATGTTTTGCAATAGGAGTAAAAGTAGGTTGGCCCAGGCTTTGGTTAGCTCAGAGCACCAGCTGTGTGGCAATCTGTGACCAAGTCCACACGACTTGGCTGATCCCAGCTGTGTTCTGCCAGCAGAGAGCCCCAAATCCCAGAGGTTTCTCCTGCTGGCTGAGTTTACCAGCTAGAAATAAGGTCTGCACCTTGCAGATGGGGAGATCTACTGACTTTTGAGACTCACCAGTCACAGAGTTTTGGTCTCCTACCGGAGAGACTAAAGGCTGGCAAACTCTGTTATGGTACCACCTCCTAGCTTTCCTTCTTGACTTCTGCCCATCTTTTGGGTAGGTAAACATAAAATAAGTGGAAAATACGGTTTTGTAGGCGTCCTTCCTTCACTTTTTTAGGTAGAACTCCTACAAATCCTTTTATTCTTCTGTCTGTGTTGCCCTAGTAATTTTTTCTTCAGGAAAAGATATGAAAAAATACGTTAAATACTAGTAAGGAAATAACTTTAAAGGAGATTAAAAGACTAATCTTTAACTGTACTGGCTTGAGTATCAACTCCTGTATTCGAGATTTGCCATCTTTAGATTGCTTAGGAACCCAAATGCTGTAAATTTACGGATATTTCCTATAGAAGGAGTTGTGTGCATTGCTCCCAGTGTGCGGGGGATGCTGCAGCCGCTGTCGAGAGCGGTCCTGTGCGGCTCTCCCCGGGCTCAGGCGCGCCCAGCTCTCCCTCTGGCGGCCGCTGCCGCTCCCGGCATCATATCTTATTTCTGAGTATTTCTCTCTCGAATTGTTTTTTAGTGGTCTCTAAAAATATACACGTGGAATTATTTTTTTTTGCTACAAGCCTATCATCCTTTTTAAAAGGGAGTCAGAAGGTAAAAAATTATATAATTAAATAACTTTAATGCATTGCTTATATATATTTTTAATAAAGACTTACTGTGTGCTACGTTCAAGTGTTACAAAGGTTTAATTCTGGTTTACTGTGAATGGTTTGGTCAATTTTGAGTAAAAAAATGCCTGAATGATGATATTAATACCAGGATGAGAATGTAATGAACTTACACACATATTGAGAAAAGACTGGACAAAGCAGAGATGGACCTGCCAGCCTTTGGTAAGAAAATTTTCTGTCATAACATAAATTTTTTTGTTTATTTGTGAAAGCATTGCCTGCATAAGGCAGGATCATGCTCTAAAGTCAAAACTGTGCACACATGTACATTAAGAACCACTGACCACTTTGACTTTTATACTGAGACTTTTGTCTTGATATAGTAGTGTCTGTAGCTTGAAATTAATATTTGCTGGACTACAGGAATTTTGTTTGTCAGAAGAGATGATTCTTGTTCCCAGAACTGCTACACAGCATTATAGATGTCATGATACTTTCTTGGTTACTTTCTTTTGACTCTTGCTACTATTGAATTTTAACCCCAAACCACTTCAAAGCAAAAGAACACCTCTTCCCCCTCTGTTACAGTGTCATCTTTTTCCCTGTTGCTCAGAACAGAAAACAACTGAGCAGCTCAGGGCAGCTAAAGGATTTTTGATTCATTATTTTTTGTTCTACTGGCCAGGTCTGAGAGGCAGAAGCAAGGTGTAAAAAGTCTCAAATTTTCTACATAGTTCTCATGAAGGGCCACCTAAATCCATCGAGAACTGTACACATTTAGACTTCCTTAAAACTGGGTAAAATATTGAGATGTTGAAATGCAAGTTCACTGCTTGACTTGGAGTTTCTATAGATGTGCAAGTAATACCCATGACCATTAAGAACTGAGGAATTGCAGTGCATAAAAACTGTGTTTCATTTGGCACCGGCTCACCATTGACATTATTATCTTTGAAATTCCTTAATTAAGAAAGAAATTCTGAAGTGTGTTGTAAACATTTCCAGACAAATATACAATTGCTATTGTATTCTAGCCTCACACAGAGTGCTGAGAATAAATTGTTTTGAAGTTTTGTTACTATATTTAATGTCTGTCTGAATAAAAGAAATTTATTTCCATTGCGGCATGTCAAAATACCTTTGGTTAATTTTGAGTGATTAGATAAAAAAAACCAACAACCTGAGAGTGTCAAAGGTCTTAAGCCAGTAAAAAATCCTGATCTTTTTTCTGTCACCTGAATGTCACTAGAAGAAATGTCCAAGACTATAGAGGAGACACTGCTCAGTGCTTAGCTCTGTGGTTTATGCTGCATAGATGCTCTCATTTGATTGAAATGTAAAAGCAATTTTTACTCTTAAAGGGACTAAAATTACCTTAAACTGCCTCCTTCCGTTATCTTTGATTTAAAAACAATTTGCCTGCCTATCTGTTTGGCTTTTACATAGCATCACTTTAGTTTAGAAGGAGCATCCTGATTCCACTTTAGAGGGGTGCATCTTTGAGCATAGTACAAAATATTTTTTTCCCTCTCTATATTTTGCTGATAGTTTCTCAAGCAGAAGAATTTATAGTGCATCTAGATTAGTAGTATAGTGCATCTAGATTAGTAGTTCAGCTCAGATCAGGAATGTGCTTCTGAAGCTAATCTTGTCTATGGTAAATGGGCTTTGATTCATATTTTGGAGAGTCTTGGGGTGCTTCATTGGATCTCTTTCAGATTAAACTGAAAGGATAATGTTTTCCAAGGGCATTTTCAATTCTCACTGACTGCATTCAGTCCCTAGTGGGACCAGATTTGTTCTCTTTTGAGATAAACCCTAATGAAATATTCATGGTAGCATGTCATCAGGTCATCAGCACCAACTGTGTCATTGCACAGCTCTGTTTCTAGTGAACCCCAGTCCTTGTTGATGGGTACATGGCCTCTGGCTTGTTGTTATGGTTCCCTTTAGCAGAGGTAGTCTCTGACTCTTTGGCCTTGAAAGTACTTGTGGAAATGTCTTTTAACAATTACTATTCTGTGGGGCCACATATCCAACTACACTTCTCTATATTAGGAGGGAAGAAGGAAGGAAATCAATTCTTTGTCAGAGCCCAGTCTGAGATTTTACTGGATGCATGTCAGATTGCCTAGTGCAGAGGTTCTGCTTTGCTTAAACTGGAGAAGAATCATCCATGTTTGGGTACCAATTATCCCCAGAATCAGAGTATTCCCCAGGTACTCTGTGGAGCTTAACTTCAGGTTTGCCCCATCTACAAAGGTAGGGGAAAGGAAAGGGACACAAAAGGAGGTTTGCCCAGTAACAACAGACAAGTGACAAAATAGATAATCTTCTCTTTATGTCATATAAATAACCAGTTCTGGAGTCTTCTGGACAGAATTCAACTTCCATATTCCTTCTTGCCTTTCCAAAAACCTTCTCCAAAACAGAAGTGATAGAGGCTGAACTTCAGATACCATGTTTTTTCATGTAGTATGTTTTTGATAAAGCTTGACTCTAGTGAGACTAAAAGAAAAGCACATTTCAATAATGAACTAACGCAGTCCCTTCTGAATGCTTCTGGACTGACAGTGACTTAATGGCAGGGCAGTGTAGCAAATGTCTGGATTTTAATGAGATAAACAAGATGCTGCCCTTTATATGATGCTATTAATAGGCTGAACTTGGTTAAATTAGAACAGAAGCAGTTTGCAGACTGAGATATAGTACGCTATGGAAAACACAGTTCTACACCAGTGACATAGCAGAGATTTTAGGTATAAATCATAGCCACACATTAGGAAACTGAATTGTTAACACTTCCTCGAGTCTGGTTTTGGGGTGGGTATTTTGTGTTTCTTGGTTGGTTGGTTGGTTTTCTCGCTTGGTCCTGTCTGTCTATTCTGTGTGTTGTCTGTGTCTCCCTCCCACCTCCCCACCTTCTCCCTCCCCCTTTTTTTTTCCCTGCTCTGTAGAAGTTCTCTGTAGATTGCAATGAACTCTGGAAAAGAAAGTGCATAAAAGTCAAATCTGAATAGATTGAGATCAAATATACTCATTAAATGGGAATACCTGGTGCCTACAGGACAGTTCAGAGAAGTTTTGAGCTGATCCTGGCTTTCTAAATTTTATCATGATTTAGCACTTGCCATTTTAAACTGTGTTTGAAGCTAGCACTCATTAATATATCTGAGGTCGATGTATCTCTAGCACCTAAGAAAAGGAAGTGATAAAAAAATTATCCTCCTTAAGATTTTAGGAAATAGTCTATAGAATTAGGATAATCTGTGGTAAAAGTACTCTCCAGTTACAACTTCAGTCCAAGCACATGGATTGGATTGAGCTCACAAAATATTTGATGTACTTCAGATATGAAGCACACTAGTAATTTTTGTTTCTCATTGCAGCACTTAAGCAGGAAATAAGCTTCACAGAGATGCTATTGTAGCAATGTGTTATTAACTCCTCTTTGCAGTTGAATGAAGCCTTGAAGAATTTGGAATAAAACTGACCTGTCTGAATGAAACAACATTTTAAAAATTGTATTATTTATCAACCTAATAGTTACTTCAAAATTTTGCTTTGTTAACTGGAAAGCATTAAAAGCTCGAAACCACTGTGAAGGATGTCATAAACAAAAATATTAATGAAATGTGCTGACCTCCAGATATATGTTCCCATGTATAAATATCAGGGTTCTTTAACTGACAGCTATTAAATGTTGTGGTTATAATGGCTGAGTTAGCAGCCTCAGCTGCTGCTGGCATTCAATATTGCCAATGTTTTTCTCTCTTAGCTATAAAAATGGGGGTGGGGGGAGGGAGAGAGTCTTGATCCAGTTTTTACTAGTGGGAAGGTACTTAAGATGCAAATAATAAACTCTCCTATCCCCTCTTTCAATATGTATAGCAAGTGTATTCTGCCTGTCCTTGCCTTCCCCCTGTAAAAAGAAATTTATTATTTGAGACTGAGCTGTGCAGATTTCTGTGCTTCTCAGTGGTTGTGCTACAATATGAAGATCATAGACCTCATTCCCCTGTAAGGACACCTCTTTCTTTCTGCAGCAAAAACTCATTAATTTTAATATACACCAGTGAAGCAGCTGAGTGAGCTTTGAGGTCTACTTCATAGCAGCATGTTCTATTGCTTCTGCACTACTGAGTTCATTATTGTTTTATTAATAAAGCAAGGAGGAATACAGTGTATACAGTCCTAATGCTGTCTTGCTCAGATATCACAGGGCATCAGCACTCTTCAGAAATGCAGAGAGCCTACTTGAAAATTGAAATGGAACACTCTTTGTTTAATTCTGAGTGACGAAGATGGGGCACATATTTCTACATGGTTTGCTTCTTTATTTTCTTCTTAATCCATATTTACACAGGTCAAGACTAGGAAAACTGGTTGTGTAAGAAATAAATACAATGTTATATAGGGCCAATATAGGGCTTGTCTGCATTTCTTCTACCAGCAAGTGTATGAAAGGTGTTTCCTCAAGCCTCCAATATTTAACTGTGCTGACATGAATACTTTTAGAGGTACATATTTACTTCCTGTGTTGCCTCATTAGAATTGATACTTCTTTTAAACCTCAGGAGCCCAGTTCCATTTCTGCCACTTTCCATCTGGGTCTCAAAGTCTCCTCCCAGTTCTGCCAGGATGCAAAGGAGACATTCATCTAGTATTCTGAGCAGTGAGGATTTTAAGGGAGGCATGTAGTGGTCCTCAAGACTTGCATGTATTGGTTCAGGTCCAATTCAGCTTTGAATTCAGAATGGGGGTTTCATACAGCTGTCCAGCCACTTTGTCCCACTTTGGTTCTGTCATTAGAAAATTAAATAGCAAATGCAGAATCTGCAAGTTTCAGCATACTGTCATTTGAAGTTAGTGTTCTGACAAAATAAGTGATCACTTCTGCATATCCAAATATTAGGCATGTTTTTACCTTGTTCATTAAAGAAGTGTCTATTTTATTTCAGTTTTGATTCTGTAGATTTTCTCAGGACTTGGATGTGGAAATTAAAACCAAGCAGCCTGTTGTACTGCCGGACACGAAAGAAACACGCAGACTTCTTAGTAGCAGGTTAGGGATCACCAGGCAGGACTAGGAAAAGAGACTTGCCTTCCTTTATTCTCTCCTTTTTATATCTTTCTTAAGACAATCATGGATTGGTCAATGACATTACCACTTCTATAATTTTACAGGATAAAGACATAGTTTATCATCTTTCTCCGCCTTAGGGGAAAGGAATGAAAACAATTCAGAAGTTCAAAACTATTTTGGCTGGTTACAAAAAGAAGGACTATGTTTATAGAAAATGCATGGGAACTTCTACTACAGAAGTAAAAACACAGACCACTGTAAAAATCAGGGCGACAGCAGCCATTTTTAATGTTTCTAAGACCAAGTTTCCCATCTTCTTTTCTCTTTTTAGGTTCATCTCTCCTTACAGTCCCTATGTAAATATGCCCTTTTATTCTGGTTTGCCCCAAGACTTGTTTGTTCTAATTTATAGGCCTCAAAGTCTCCTTTGTATGCAGTAATTCCCATACCCTGAAAAATGTGCATCACATGCTCCAGCAAAGCCTTATTTAACCTGTCTCTCCTGTTTCAGGAAAAAGAATGAAGGAAAACATATTGGAATGTCTCCTCATGCTGCTGTCTCCCTGTGGTGATTGATTCGTGTCCTGTCAAGAGCTGCACGCCTTGATTGATGTGTGCTGTGATAGAGGGATGTGCTGTGCTTGCTTGATTGCAGTTCACAGTCAACAGAAATGTTCTTTGTAGCATCCTTCTGTTTTGCACTTGGAACTGGGGTGTGGCTGGGCAGCAGAGAGGCAACCTTCCTCTCCTGTCCTTGTTACCTACAGAACAGGTTGGGTGAATGCTTTAACAGGAAGACAAAGCAGCTGAGTATGTTTTGCTAGGCAGAATTATGCCTGGCATGCACAGAGACAGAGGGCTCCTGTGAAGATCAGAGTAGACAAAAAGCCAAGCATTGGAAATGCTCAAGGAAAAGCCTTTCCTCAGAACCCAGAGTGGTATGCTGCAATCTAAAAATGAAGCAAAGTTTATGTATGTATTGTTCTTCCCCATGTCTGCATTATTGCCAGTGCTTTCACGGTTCCCTCAGAGTTTTACCTGCCATCAGAAATCCAGAGTTTAGCCAGATGAATATTTCTGAATCTTTACACAGTACTGTGGTTGCCAGACATAGGAGAAGGAGGTGAAGGTTGTGATGTCTCAGAAGCAGGGTGGCCTTGGATCTGTGTAAGCTGATTTGAAAGCTCCTGCCACCTTTTATCATTGCCCCATCAGGCAGAAGATAAAATTTGCCTTGGAGTAAGTAAGCAATCTGTTTAAATTCAAGTAAATCACTGGGGGTGTTAGTAACACCCTTTTACTGTAGGAAAAGAGGTGTTTTCCATGGCCAAATGTCTGCATTCCCTGAGTTAGGAGGGCATAGTCAAGATGCTGGTGGCTGGCATGCTAGAAGTAACTGGCTTGCTATCAAGAAATCTCTGTTAGGTGATTGAAGAGATTTAGAAAAAGAATAGTATGCTGGAGTGTGAACAGACACATGAATTAATATCCTCCCTCCATCTTGAGTGCTCAGTTAGGGAGTGGGAGCTGGATGCCTGGCCCAGAGTAAATATTCTGGCAGTGGTAGCTGTAGAGAGATGCTTGCTGCTTTAGGAAAGGTAAATTTTTACTGTGAAAGATCATAATGAAAAGCATTGAAGATTCATACCCAAAGAGAAATTCAGGCCTGGAGATAACTGAGATTTAGAAAATGTCAGGTTTTATGAAAAGAGCCAGATGATGGCAGCATAGAATGCAACAGAAAACTGGGAAAATTCCTGAGTTAAGTAGCAAGAGACCTGCCCTTGAAAACTGAGTCAGGGATCAACCTTTTGATCTAATCCTCCACTTCAGCAATGGCTTTTGAAATATAGGTTTATAGTTCTGGAAAGAAGAAAAGAAAACAGTGATTTTTTTTCTATGTAACAGTGTTGATCTTTCAAAAGCTAAGCAATAAATCAGCTCAGAAATCTTCTCTATATGGCAGCAGAGATAAACAGCTCTGCTTCACCCTTTCAGACCCTAAAGTCTTGGATTCTGTCCTCAGCTGCATAAATTCTTCTAGCAAGTCCTACCCTCCACTTCCTTAGTTTCCCGTCATCAAGACTTTCTCTATAGCTACTGAAGCCTCCAAAGGCAAATTCTGGATATATCTCTAGATATAACAGGAAATATAAACCATGAGCATGTTGTTTTTTCAAGGGAAAACTTAACAACACATATCTGAATCAAAGATGATGACTTGGGATCTAAGAAGCTTTATATGTTGTGTGACAGGAAAGTGCTGTCTCTCTAGCAAAATATCAGCCTGTTTCTTCCTGGAGCACTGTTTAATGGTATTGGCAAAGGTCAAGCTGATCACTGGGCAGGGACTGGTTTCTCCAGATCTACTGGTCATGAAAGAAGACCAGTTGGGTTTTCAGCTCTTCAGAATTGCTTCAGCAGAAATATCCATGCAGTCCTGAGGAAGCAAGCAAGTGGTAGAGCGCTTCCAGGTACTATTAAGAGATAGGAAGTGAAGATAGTGAAGCAACACAAAGTCACAACGCATTCACAGCTGCTGTGAATATGATTAACATCTATGTTTATACAATTAAGAAGTGAGATTGCACCTCTGTTTGTTGGTAATTCTCAATTTTGGGAGAAGTTCCACAAGTCCAACTGCTCCAGTGGTTTTATTTTAACGTTTATCAAAAATGTTCCCTTCACAGGCTTATCGAAATAGTTTCCTGAATAAGCAAAAGATAAATGGCTGTGATGCACTTGAACATTGACTGCTTTTTTGACAACAGAGACTCCTGAATTAAAGCTGACTTAAAGACTCTTCAGTCTCCTTGGACTTTAATTGGAAATTTCAAGGACATGAGTACTTTACAATGCTTTTACATTTTTACATTTAAAACTTTACATTTTTACATTTAAAAAAACCCCCGTTTTTACAACGTTTACAGAAAGAAGAGTTGCTGCAAAGACAAATGGAGGCTGTAGCAGTTTCTGGGTGGAATGGGAGTGCAATACATTTTAAGTTCAACTGATTTCTGGAATGGCAAACTCTCAGTGCTGCTGTGACAAGCCCTGGCTCTACAGATCTCAGTTACTGTACCTTTGACCCTTGTTTCTAAGCAGAACTGCCTCTTTTGCCTGCACTTACCTCTGCCACCTAGAAAGGAGGTAGTCTCCTATGGAAAGCAAGGATTGTCAAGCCCTGTTTCACTGGGCTACTTTGAAAAGCAATAAAAATAACATTTATCCTTGTATTTGTGGAAACATCATCCTTGGGACTGCACTTGTGAGTTTCTAGTCCAGCACTTGTAGAAGACAAGCTTCTTGCTTATTCTGGTTCTGTTAGTTGTGATAGTAAACAAGGGCATTTGAGTTAGAAGAAATGAGGATGTTTCCTTGTGAAACCTACCCAGGAAAGCCCCATATTATGGCAAAAGAGCAGGCTTCAGAATAAAGTTGACACTCATTGCTGTTCCTGAGATATCTTACATATAATAGGGGTTTGATGGGTTGCTTGGGCTGGTAAAAGCAAATTCAAACCATTCAGTAGCACCAGTAAGGAATTTCTAGAATCCTCATAAACAGAGAAGCGACACACTTCTAGCCTATGTGGAATAAAACAGGAAGGAGAAAATAATGAAGAAAAAAAAAGAAGAAACAAAGTACCTGCTGCTACTTACTGTCCCATGCAAACTAAAATACTTGCCAAGAGAGATAAATTGCTTAATATCCATACAGTGCTTTGAAGATCTAAAGTACAGTAAATGTTATTATTATTACATTTACTACAGCTAAGATTGCTCTTCTAAATAGATATACTGAGTTTGATCTATAAAACACTGTATTAAAAAAGGCCTGTGTGAAATTTTTCTGAAAAGGAATGAATGATACGGTACATTTATCAACACAGTAATAAAGCATTTGCAATTAAACCCTCTGCTTTATATGAGCTTGGAGGAAAAGAATTTCTGAGTCAGCATGTGGTGCCATTAAACATATTTAAGGGTAGTTTAATAATAGTCTCTTCACATCCTTTTAGTGTGTATGACTATACAAATAAAAAAGGAAAATTGCTCCTGGGGGTAGGAGCGCACTGTGTTCATGTTATTCTACACCTCTGACTGTAAGTACTGCTATAAGGAGGGTGAACAAAGCATGGCCATGAAAATGGGCATCCTAATTGTGGAGTGATACTGCTTGTGCCCATTTTTCAGGAATGCTAAGTGGTTGCATGTCAGAGGTAAGCACACAGAACCTCCATACATGGCTGTGCTGGTCCCCCTCAGAAATCAACAATTTTATTAATGAAATCTTTTGTGTCTTTCCTAACCTATAATTTTCAAGTATTGGTGTGTCTGCAGTACAGTTTCTCTCTGTTGTTACTCCTTTGAAGTGAACAGGAATAGCTGGACAATGGATCTTGTCACAGTAAATTTTAAGAGTTTGAACAGCTTCAAGAAAACTCTTTGTTCCTAATTAACAGCTAGTTTAATACACAAAAGTTTTGCAGCTGTAACATGGCTATGCTGAAAATGATTGCACGCCTGGCTACAAAACACTGCAATGCTGGAATCAGGAAAAGACCCACTGGTCATTTAGTACAGATTCAGTAACATTATCTTTTCTGGGATAGTAAGGACCACTGTGGCTGGGTTATGAGGATAAATGTGATATTAGGAGTGCTGTGACTTTGTGTGACCAGGCCTGGATTACTGTGGGTGGGCAGAAGTTCTCAGAAAATCAAAAGATAGGACCTGGAAGTTGAATTTTCTGGATTCTTTGAAAATTCTTGTTTCAAGAATCTCTTTAGATAAAGCTGTTTCCAATTTCATTGTAAGTGCAGTGAATGATTTTGTAGTAAGTTCTTCTGGGAGCTCTATAAATATACAACATAAATCATGTTGTATGTCTACTTAATATTCATTTGATTTGTTGAGCAGCATTTAGAATTGCCTTCTTACAGCAGATAAACACAATATGAATATATCTACAGCACATTAGACAGATCTGGGGCTGAAACAAGGTTCAACCTGGAAGTAAGGTTGGAAGAAGGTAGCATTTTCAAATAATAAACCTCACTAAGGTACTTTACATAGTTTCATTTGAAAATTCTGACTGTTTTCTTTGCTGACCCTGATGCATTTTGCAAGCTATCACATTTTCTATCTCCTACTGTTCATCTTCCCCAAGATGGATAGAAAGAAAATTACTTTGTCTTTGAAACAATTGTTCTTTCTTGATTATTCTTACTTCAGTAGTGGCGTTCATGACAGTATTGGAAAATGCCCAGAGCCTCCAAAACTCCTTCCTATAACAAATACAAAAAATAGTATAACTTTTCTTGGCCATATTACCTTCTGGGACATTGAGATTAAGATATACACATTTACTATGCATATGTGCAGTGAATGTCTGCAAAACTGAAATGAAGTTATCCACTTAGTATTCTGTTCTATTTTCAATGTTTATATTTAAAGATCATTTTATCAGAGTTGCATTTATCAGAAGGAATAAACTACTTTTCATAAATTATTACTTCACATATAGTGTGAAACTGTGCAGATCACAAGTGATTTGTAAATAGAACTTGTCCACCTGTGCTCCTCTCATGATTTCAGTTTGCTATGACTTTATTTTTTACAACTAATTAGAAATCGTTTCATAGCATTACTGTGAGCCATTATGTATTTCCAAGTTTTACCCCAAAGGTATTTGTTTTTCAGTTCTGAGTGAAATTCCTCCTGTACAGTAGGTGATTTGCAGGGTCCTTTGTAATATTTGTTGATAAAAGGTGCTGTGTAAATTATCTTTACTACCATATGGCCTCTTCATGTTCCCAATTCAAATCTGCTGGGAAAAATTGCTCAGCAACATCAACAGAAACACATCTGGTCCACACACAGTCTATGACAGAGTATTCTTTTGGTTTGATTAGTCTTTCTAAGCAATTTCAAATGTATTAGGCCTAAGAAGAAGAAACAAAGCTTCTCAAAAATGAAACCCACTCTACAATGTGTTTGAGATGCACCAAACACTGTTCTCAGTAGAGACCAACATTACAGATTTTAAAGGGGCTTGGTCAGAGGGAAAATTGCTTGTAAGGGCACAGCTTACAAACCATCTGGACTTTCAGGTCAGTAGTTTTCTGCAGAAATGCTTCAGACATTGCATATTAAGAGACAATGTGCTAGATTTTACTAAGTTCTCATTTTCCCCTGCTACTGACCACTGGTGCATTGATACAAAAGTAAGTGATGACTGTTGGTACAGTTATGTTCTGTGATGCTTTCAGATGAGGGAAATAAGTACTTACCCATGGGACATGCTGATTATCATGCCTGCAATGCAGGCAGAGTTTTCTTCTGCTGCTTACAGAAAAGCATGCCAAATTTGTGTCAGTGATTCTTTCCATTGCAGCCTCTTGCAATCTGAAAACATTTTCAAGATAAAAATTACAATGCCAGTGAGAATGAACCTTGACAGCAGGATAATGAAATGTGTGGGAGGGAACACTCAATCTGCAGACTTTGAAGGAAAATGTTATTCCACCTCCAGTCCTGCAAGATGTGGTATTGGACCAAGGACTTTCAGTACAAGTAGCTAAGGCATCCAGTCTAATTCACGCACAGTGAGAATAATCCCTTCTGGTGTATGCAATATTAATACTCCAGGGTTTTCTCCATCTGTTGTCATGTATGCCTAAAGTGTACCTCTTTGAGGCAGGAAGTGACTTTATTGTTTCATGCATTTACTTGTTCCTAGCACAGTCAGATACTCTTAGGGAGATATAATCACTACTGTAGTACAAATAATTTCTTTTCTCTTGAAGAAGTCACAGGAATGAAGGAATGATACTACCCCAAGGTGGAAGATATGGACTTGACAGACCTTTCCAATTTAGCATATTCTGTGATTCTATATAAACTACTTCCTAAAAATTGGTGTATTTTTGTAACTGAATGCAAGTATTAGTTACCTCATCACTTCACTTTAATGAAGGTCCAGGTTTTCATGCAATATAACTTGTATAAATCTACAACAAATGTATCAGAGCAGCAGAAGAGACTTTCAGTACTGGTGGGAAGATAAAACCAATAATCATGGTATATATGGTGAAGGTAGGAAAAGGAAACTTGGCTTCCTGACAGCTCTTGGCTCTGAGGGGATATGCCACACATGATTTATAAAGCATGATTTCTCTTATAAAACCCAGGCAAAAACTCCTTAACCAGTTCTTTGACCCTGAGTGCTAAGAAGCTGGACTGCAATTTTACAGCCAAGTTAGGAGGAGCATTCCTATTTGTAATCCTGCTGCAGTAAAGAAGGCAACTCTCATGATTATATTGCTGTGGGTTTGTAGTGTTTCAGGTGAAATTTTTGTAAGTTAGAGGTATTAGTGACTAAAAGGAACGAGGAAAAGGGTGGTGAACTTTAAATGGCTTCAAGTAAAAAATGGATGCTTGTTAGTTTTTAAGAAATTCTATGAGTATCTAAATGATTTAATGGCCCTTTATAGACCTCATGTGTTAACCATATTAAAAATCTAGCAAAGATTAAAAAGTAGTTGCATGGAAGGAGGATTTTGTCTCTATAAAGCAATGTCTAGAAGAAAATTTGATCCAAGGCTGCCTCTTTTTTCCCTCTTAGTATACTGAGTGCCCTCAACAATTAATTCCAAGGTGTTATTTTTGAGTTTATGAGGTCACAGCTAAGAAATAGATTAGACTCCTGTTTGCATATTCACTTATCCTTTATTGTCATGCTAACCTGTACTTTCTCAAGTGAGTGGTGAGCATTTTTCCAGCAGTGTGTGCTGGAAAAGCAGAGGGAAGGAATGTCCAGCTTGTTTGCTGCTCTGCTGAAGTATATTTGTGTTTGACTGATCTGAGAGGAGAATTTTACTCATCAGGGAAGCTAAGATGTGTGTTTATGTCTTTTGGCTGATGAACATATGTTTCAAACATATTCCATTAAAATATTCCCTCCTGGGATAAAAGTGCTTCTGCAAAGAGAGACTGCTCAAAGGAGATAGAAAATTGGAAAATGGACATTTCTTCCAGGAAAACATTCAAGTGATTTTTTTTGTATTTTAAGATTTATTTTTCATTCTGAATTAAGACAAAAAGCCAACAGTTCACAGTCTCTCTTGGGGTAAAAACTCTGTTTTAGAAGAAC
The DNA here is from genome assembly GCA_013400955.1 of Drymodes brunneopygia. Taxonomy (NCBI): domain Eukaryota; kingdom Metazoa; phylum Chordata; class Aves; order Passeriformes; family Petroicidae; genus Drymodes; species Drymodes brunneopygia. The sequence continues at coordinate 341,442 of VZTZ01032219.1, read as the reverse complement.
CAGGTTGGAAATTTTGGTGCTTCTTTAGCTGCTAACAGGCAATACAGCTGTCACCTGGGGATGGTTTTATTTCTCAAATGCCATTCATTTCTTTCATGCGAGTGCTTTTAGCTGATGGTATATTTCTTTTATTGTAATTTTGACCAGCTCAAATAGTTAGCCAGGCTGGGATGAGATTAGGAATGTGAATGAAAGATTGCAATTACTCATTTCACTATGAAGAATTCAATTTTGACTTGCTTGAGGTGCAAGAGGTCATGAAAATTTCAGAAAATTCCTAAAAATAAAGCCCTTCTGCGAGTGGGGAAAACCGGCACTTACCATCGAGGAACACCAGAAAAGCTTTGTCATTCTCAGGCGGCGCATGTTTCACGTCATTTATTCCCGAGAGTGCCCTGGATGTTCAGTGCTCTGTGTGTGTCTGGCGAGGCTCGGGCCTGAGGGGCCGCCGCCCTGATGGGAGGCCGGGCCGGCTCCGCGGCACCCACAGCCGGGCACGCTGAGCCCTCGGGGGAAGCTCGTGGGCCCTCTCTGAGAGAGGGGGAAAGGCCGCAAAGGTGCTGAGCAGCGAGGAGAGAAGTGTGGGAAGCAGCCCTGCGACCCCCGAGGTCAGGGCAGGAGGCGTGAATTGGACAGGAGCTCCATGACGCAGCCAGTGGGTGCCCACAAGGCTCTCCCATGAGGTGATGCAAATGTCTTTCTAGCGCCTGCTTGTTACAAGCTGTGGCAAAAAAATGTCTCGGCCTTGGGAGAGCACATATCCTTCTGAAGGAAATAATGTGTATTCTTGTCTGAATCTTTTCATATGTGCGTATTTTAAATCTTCTGAAACAAACAAAAAAGTGTGGTTGCCTCGGAGACAGACAATGTACAAGCATTAATGATATTTCATTATTGAACTGGGTCATTCACTTTTTGGTCATAATTCTTAAAGCACTTGGAGTCTGATGAAATAGTCAACCTGATCATCCCCACCAGGCATTGCCACAAAATCTCCGCAGGGAGTTTTTCCAGAAGGTGAAATCCCTGCCAGTCAGGTACAGGAGTGAGAGCCCAGCCTCAGACCACAGCCTGCAGCAAAGCACAAAGCAGGGTCCAGTGCTAGAAGTGAACTCTTTTCCTTAGTCACAGTTTCTGGTCACTGGCCTGAGTACAGATAGCCCTCAGCCTCCTCTTATTCTGTTCGCTTTTCCAAAGGCAGTGTGATATTTAATTAGCTACAGTTTGTTTATTTTTATAGTGGAAACAAATATTTGCAATTTACTTTGTGTAGTACAGCATGTTAGATCTGATATAGCCTAAAACAATGTGAGTGCAAATGATTTTTTAAAATTTGCACATGCAGCTCCTGCAGAATTTAACATGGGCTGGGCCCTGAGGGGTCCTTCCTGCAGCCTAGAGGTGGGACAGACCTGTGCTATCTCTGCTTCACTTCAGGAAGGTTGTCCAACTTCCCAGGCTGTTTGTCAGTAGGCAGGGTTTTACTGTCTGCTTCTTCCCTAGTCATATCAAGTAAACTCCTTATGGAGTGGTTGGCCCAGCCAAACAACTTTTAAGCATGATAGTGCATTCAAAGTATCAAAATAAGATATTTTCTCACCTTGCAAAGCTTCCTACCTATTTCCTGTGCGTTCTTACAATATTAAAATCAGTGTTATTATTCATTTGAATGTGTGCTGTTTGACATAAACCAGGGATTGCAGAATCAGGTCCTCATCTGAATTATTGAGAATATAAATTGTGCAAATCAGGGACTAAATCAATTACAGTTACTGGAGATGAACTGAAATCCTTTCTGGTTTTCGATGTAAAAAGAATAAAGTTGGTTTTTTTTTTAATTAGACTTTACAGCTCTTACTTGTACCCTTGACAATTTAACTGAACTTATCCAAACTGAGATCTCATCAGATTTTAATTGTGTGGTTAGAGCATAATTAAGACAAGCCATCAAACAGCCCTAAAAACACAATCCTTTGTACCCCAGTCCTTGGAGTTCATAAAGACATGTAGTCCCTAAATGTTTCACCACAAATTGGTCTGGATTGGACGCTTAAGTAGAAAAAAGGTTGTGCTGTGGTAATACACAGTCGTAAGAAATTGTTCTTTAAACATTTTTGTTTTAGATTGCAGCTGGCAGTTCATCTTCATCTACATGCTAACATTTCTTTCTGGGTTTTTGATCAGTCAGGGACATTATGTAGTTCTGTATCACATAACCTGAGGCATTTTCACACGCCTCTGCAGGGTACACCAGTTTGATTGCAACTTGTAAATTCACCACTTAGGCAAACTGTTACGTAACTGCAGGAAGATGTCCTCCCTTTGCCCTAAGCTGTCACACATGGCTGGATTCTTGGTGACTGCAAAATAGTTATTGAAGGCAATGGAAATTGTGCTGCTCCACCGGCTGAGAGCCCAGGCTAAAATATATGCAGTAATCATAAAACCTCTGCTACAGTTCCTGATGTTTTCTGCTACTCTGTTCTTATATATGCCTTTACAGTAACTTTTGATTCGTAATATCTGAGTGCAAACAGGATTGAGCTTTCCTATCAGCTTGTACGTATAGATGGACGTCCAAAAGTAACTCTTGCTCTCTGCAGTAGGAAACCAAGGAAAGGTGTAAGAATCCCTTTGTTTCATGGCAGAGGTACCTGAAGAAAGTGGGGTGGACAGGGCTCTGGCTGCTGCTGAGACTGATCTGGTTTATCAAGATGCCAGTGGTGGCTCCTGGAGCATGGAGAGGTGAGTGTACTCCATGTCACACCCCAGCCAAACATTATTACCTCAGTGGCTCAGGTGTGCTCAGAGGCTGCAGTCCAGTGAGCTGTCAGTCCTGTGAGCTGAATGGGGCTGAATGATTTTTCTCACCTCCACTACAGCTCTGGTGCAGACAAGAGCAGAATGTGCTGCCTACAACTATTAGTGTCTACAGCACCTGGAGTTTGGGACCAGAGGCACGTGAAAGGCCCATGGGTCACCTGGCTACCTGAAGGAGTTTAACAGTATACAAAAGTGTTTTGATCTTAAATGGGATGAAGGGATTGAGGCTGCAATACAGCTGTGTCAAAAATAATCTACACATGGCTGAATGTGCTGAAGAGGTTAAAATTAGCGTTTACTGACACTGGTAGTATCTTACTTTGCAGCTCTTAGAGGATATCATTCAGTGAGAGTAAAATTGCACCAGTTAAATTGATGGAAAGTGTTAACACTTTTAAGGCCTTTGATTCTGCTTTTTTCTTCCCACCTATTAAAGTTTTTTTTAGACTACTGAGCTGTAACCCACTGCAGGTCTGTGCTGTCATTTTGTTGATCCTTCTAGAAATAAAAGAAAAGGATTTATGTATCTTTAAGTAAAGAAATGCTCATACTGTAGATGTTGCTATATCTTGAGCTCCTACTAAAACACCACTGAATAATAAGCACTCAATATGTTTATGTATACATGTATATAAAATTTGCTATCCATTCTTATTTAATAATAATTATCAAGTGTCTGTCTGGATTAGAAAGGATATTTATTGCAATGTGAATAGTCTGCAGGTGATTTTTTTTAAAGTTTTCGATAAAGCAATTATTTTATTTAATTATTTGGATAAAGAATTTGTTTTATTAAATAACAATGATGTTTTATGTCACTTATTGTTCAACTAAATAATTCGTATGTTAATTGACACACATTCTGTATCACAAATAGCATTGTAAGGAATGCAGTGTGGTTTGGAGTTGCGTTGCAGAAACGTGCCTGTGTGAATCCAACAGACTGGCAGCCTGGGCTCCCACCAGGGGGCAGGACGAGACAAAAATTAAGGCTTGTCAAGGGGACAAACCCAAGAGCCCTGCTCTTAATCCCCCACAACTTCAATTTTTGCAAAGGCACAACCTCTGCAGCTGTATGACTACCTAAGTGAAAGCAAGTTTGGTGTTTTTTTTGTTTTTTTTTTTAAAGGAGAGTTTTGTAAACAATGCTTGGCTTCTGCTTCAGTGAATATGTACATCACTGCTTCTGAAGTACTGTATGTCCTCAGAAATGGAACTTCGATGGTCTATTTACAGAAGCACGGTTTAACTGTGTAAAGCTGTGTAATAAATCTGTTTGTTTCACTTCTTGTAAAAAAGTTGTGCTTTAAAACCTCTCTGCACTGTTTTAACTATCATTTTTCTTAAACCAGATTGGGAGATAGACACTGCAATTCAAGACTGTAGAATTATTTTGTTCTTAGCAAAAACAACATAGTTGGAGCCTGAGGCTTGTGATATGCCCAATTACAGGAGAACTCTGACGTCTCAAGTGTTTCTTGTGTCTAGGAATAATGCGGAAGGCAGCCTACTTTCTGAGATATTGCAGTGACCCACTTGTGCTCTGATGGGAGGAGATCACTGGCTGAAGGCTGTTTAGCCCTACCTTAGCTATGAGGAGCAAAACCCAATGCAAAAACTAGATTTGTTCATGGAAGTGGAAGCACTTGTAAGGAATGCTGTTCATAATTAATTATAGCCTAATCCCAGATGGTTTGAGCACTCATCTCAGAGCAAGAAGACTGTGAGAGACTTTTTAGTAATTACACCACAAAATTTAATATCTGGAAAAGGTGAGAATCATCTGAGACTAGAAATGTGTCATCTAGTTACCAGGCCATTCCAAACCCACAGCTGAAGTGTGAAGCCTGTAGCTGGTACCTGTGCATTGCTAATAGCTATGATTTTACATGTATATTATCAGAGGTACAAATTGCCATGCACCAGCAACTGTGCTGAGAGGAAGTGGGTTTTCATCCCTCATAGCTTCAGCAGTGAAAAGGCAATTTAAAATTACCAATACACTTAGCTTTGTTGAAGGAAAGGCTTAAGGGATGAGTTTTAGCAGTTACCAGCAAAGCAGCACCCTCCTTGTTCAGGAGAAAGAGATTCTCTTTATGACCTGTAATTAATGACTCCAATAACTTGAGTATCTCTGGAGTTTTTGTTTTTCATTTAAACTTTATGCCTCAGTGTTGCTTTTGGCTTCAGAGATAAGTTATCCAGGTAGGTCAGCTGTGTCAAACAGGTAGTTAGTATTAATGCAAACAGATGTGGAAGATCTGAATGATCAGGGGTGTAAATAGCTGCATGGAGACTGATATATGCTATTTCTTACCTATCACTTCTGAATTGAAACTGTGAATCTCAGCACTGTGCTCTGCCCTGTCAAAACTTAAACTGCTTTAGGTGGTGGTGGGCTGTATTGATGAAAGTATTTCCAGGAAGTGACCGCAGTGTAGTGCAGTGCAGTGCAGGAGTCAAGTAGCACCTCTGTCACAATGACATGTTTGTGGTCATCTGCCAGTTTTCTTCCAAAGCTGCCAGAGACTCTGAGTGTGTTTCTTCTATATATCCTTGGGATGTTCTTTTCATTTCATGAATCAGAACTATAGGAAAACATTTAAAAGTCCAGAGTCTGGAATGCTTCATAACCTGTACATCCAAGTATACTCAGACTCACAAAGTCATGCAGGCTGAGTAGGACACAGCATCCAGCCCAATTCACTTCTCAGAGTATAATCTATACTGAGCTCAAAGTAGGTTCCTCAGGTTTTTGAGACCTCCAAGTCTAGAGACTTCTTGGGCTCCCTGGACAATCCATTCTACCGCTTCCTGTCCGGTCACTGTCAAAAACTATTTTCCTAATCAAGTCAGAACCTTCCATTTTAGTTCCTGGTAAGAAAAGGCACAGAGAAGTTAAGCAGTATAAATAATGTTAAATACTTAGGTAGCATGTTAAGTAGTTAAAGTGAGAATTCTGTCACTTAGAGATGGGATATGAGAACAATCTGAAAAAATAGGCACCTTCAGAATATTTTAGATTGAGAACAAGAAATAATTTTTCTAATCTTGATACTCTTTTTCTTCTAACTACCTGATCTAAAAGCTGTCAAGCATAAGTTTAAAAGGAATCTGGATTTCAGTAGCTATTGGAAGATGTAAATGCAAGTATTTCTTATGATGAATTGGCTTCTATCTGATATTTTTCTAAACTTCATTGGATCAAAACATTTTAAGAGAGTCTTGGCTTCTCAGTTTTTTTCTATCATTTATAATAGAGAGAGACGCCTTAAAGGATGATTGCAGCTAAAGGCTTATGCAATAGTAGGCAACATTTCCTCAAAGAAATCTTTGCTTTAGAGGAGTGACTTGAGGACGCCTGAGTTATTTTTAATCCTAGTGTTGATATTACTATGAACTGTATGAATTCTTCCTATGAGAACACATATATGGAAAGAATGTAAGAGATTATATATAATCTGATGTGTTTTAATGAAGAAAAACCTCATAGTCAGCACTCAAAACTTGTGTGAGGATAAACCAGATCCTACAGGAGGAATATGGAGGGGGAAAGCAGCTCCAAAAATAACTGTAACACAGCTAAGAGTAATTATTTAAATTTATTGTTGCATTTAATGACAGCTATTTTTATACTCTTTCTCCTTAGGTGCTTGTGTTTGAGTTTTGATTTCATGCTTTGACTCACTTCCTTCCTCCCCTAAGCTACAGGCAGGTTACACAAGCCCACTCAAAGGAGAGAAATTTTCTGTTTCTTCCCGTATCTGTAGATTGATCTTGGAGTAAGGATACTCTTATAATTTGGGACTGGTCATCTACAGCTTCAGGAGACAAAGAAAACATTACAGGCTGTACAGTTTGCAGGGAGGGCCTAAAGCCTTGGTATTCCTGTGGCAAGGAGGAGAAAGAGGGAGTACTGCACACCTCCATTAATGGACTCTCATTAACTGGAGGACAATGAGGGAGCAGAATTCAGTAGATTTCCAGATTATCCTTACTAAGTCCCCGTGTTGAGCGTTACTTTCCATGGCTTGGAAGTTAGCTGATTCTGTCTGTTTGGGAATTGGCATCGAGGCCTGAAGAGCTTCAGATTTGCACTTGGCAAGACTGCAGTGCATTCCACTTTCTCCCTTTGTGGTCTGATGTGGCCATGTCAGAGCCATTCAGCTGTGATTTCACATATATCTGCTTCTTCTCAGCTTCATCAAGGTGTGAATTATGACAGTCTTTTTTAAATACCTCATGATATTATCATATACCTCTTCATACCTTATGACTAAGGGAGAATGCTTCCCTTTGTGAAAAAAAATGCAATGTGGATGCAATGTACTGTTTCCTTGGGACAAAGGGGAATACAGAATATAAAAATAATCTACAGATACATACGTGTTGTAGAGTAGGAAACTCCTTTGTTTTTTTGTCCTGTATCTTTCATTTATTTTATAATTTTAGTGTTGTGAGTAACATATTTTATAGAATAAATGTATTTAATATTGGTTTAACTGAGAAAATGTAGAGGAAAAAATAAAAGACATAAATCCAACAGAAAGGCTATAGATATCTTCTTGGCTTGCAGATATCTTCTTCAGTGCTGTTTCCATGGAAATTATTTATAGTGCCTGGAGGGAGTGAAGTGCAGGTCACAGATCCGCAGAGCTACAGTAGGCTTTCAGCCCAGTTAGGCAGCATCTGACAACAACAAATGGGCACGTCTTTGAATGGAGCTCTTCTGCTTTCAGAGGAAAATGTAATCTCTTATAAAAATGTGGCTTTGAAAGAAAAATATTAATCTCTATGGCAGTTTGGGGTGAAATTGGAACCAAGAGCTGTCGGTTTTCATAATGAAAACAGCTTCAAACTCGCTTCTTCAATTCCCCCTCCCCTTGCTGCTTGAAGTCATTAATGGCTTCATCACATTTATTAGAGCAGAATTCTAAGTACCATTTCAGATAATCACTGTGTATTCCAGTTTGGCTAATTATTTTACTTCTTGAATATCTACCTGGGATATGCTCAAACAGAGCACAATAGACAAATCTGGCAAATGCTGTGGATACTGCCAGTCATCAAGGAGCATATTCTGCATTTCATTTACATAAAAATACATTTTATATAAAATATTAAACATACATGGAACATCTTTGTGTATTATATTTATGTATATTGTACATATGTGAATTTTTTTCTTCTCAAAGACTTACAAAAATACATTATGTAACAATTTATGTGGCAGCTTTTGGTAGAAATGAATGCTTTGTATAAAGATTATGTAAAGAAGGGCGTACGGATATATGGACTGCAGTTTGAATTACGAATATCACTCTTGTTTTGTCACAAATTACTTGGCAGTATTCTCTTTAATAATTTTGAAACCAAAAGAAAATTTTTATCCTCTAGATTAACTATTTTTTTTCTTTTATTAAGTTAATAATTTGTTTCTTCACCTCTTTCTTTCTAATTTTTTAGAGAACAACAAACACTCCCTATGCTCTTGAAGACTAGGGTATGCCTAGACAGATTCTCTGTGAAGCAGATACTGCATAAACAGCTACAGTATAAGAGCGTGTAACTAGGCACTGTTTTTTCCATTTTGCTGGAGAAATACAGGATGTTCAATATAAGAGTAAGTCACTTCAGAATGACTTCATCTATAGTCCAGGAAAAGAATAAATTCAGGAGGAAGGTAGTGAAATGGAATGTCCTCATAATTACTTTTTTAGGATGGTAAATATTTGCACTAAGAATGTTACTATTTCTCATTTAACTTTGTTCTCATTCACTTTTGAACTCCTTTAGATACTGTTGTAGAGTGCATTTCCTGTAGTTACTTCAAAATACAAATGACTGAACACTAGTGATCACAGTAAAGTGTTTAAGTAACAACTCTAAAGATATAAACCGAATTCAAATTGGTTTAGCCACAACCCTGAGTTTAGACCTTGCTTCAAACTATTTTTCAGCTTTATTTTAGTGTCTGAAAGGTAGTGTCTGTCTGCTGTAATGTGATACATTTTACTGTAACTTTTTAGCCAAATGAACTGTGAAAGTCAGGAGATAATGGAGGTATTGAAGATAGGCCGTGTCTGCTGGTTATATCAAGCAAGTAACTTCTGTGATATCCAAAATGCAGTAAGAAGACACATTATTGCAGATGAATCACAGAATGGGTATGAATGGAAGGGACTGCAGGGTGTCATCTGGCCCAGCCCCCCTGCTCAAAGTGATCCTAGAGCACATGGCACAGGATTGTGTCACACAATTCTGGACTATCTCCAGGGAGGGAGACTTCACAACCTCTCTGGTCAGTCTATTCCAGTGCTTGGTCACTGCACAGTAAGGATGTTCATCCTCATGTTCAGGTGGAGCTCCCTGTGCATCAGTTTCTGCCTCTTGTGCTGTTGTGCAGCACCACCGAGCAGAGCCTGGTTCATCCTCTGACACCTCCCTTCAGATGCTGACAGACATTGATGAGGTCCCCTCTCAGATGTCTTCTCTCACCTGAAAAGCCCCAGCTCCCTCAGCCTCTCCTTGTGAAATGCTCCAGTTCCTTTTTTGTCTTTGTCAACCTCTGCCAGACCTGCTCCAGGAGCTCCATGTCTGTCTTCTACTGAGGAGCCCAGAACTGGTCACAGCACTCCAGATGTGCTTCACTGGGGCTAAGTAGAGGGGCAGGATCACCTCCCTCAACCTGGGGCAATGCTCTTCATGTCTGACACAGCATAATATGAGCTCAGGTAGTTTGCATGTCTCAGCTCATCTTCTCAGAAGGAAAACAAAGTATTGAATTTCTGTTTCCAAGCCGGTGTTGTGACAAGATCTCTCTACTCCCCTCTCCACTTTGCAATATTTGTTAACTTTCTTTTTCACTTGGTAGATACTCTTAAAATTAGAACAGTATTTCTAACAGGTCAATTAGGTAGGCCACTTGACCACTCAGGTATAAAAGTCTTTAGAGGTGTCTGCTGACTGGAAGTTAAATATTAACTGCAACCTAGAAATTCAGCACTCACCTCATTAATCCATTTGAAAACATCTGTCATAAAAAGTTGCAATATATGACACCATGTTTTTTCCCCTTTGGCATCTGCCAGTTGCTTTTAATCTCAAGAAAATGTGTTGTTAAATTCAGTAATTTTGTAGCCGTGCTTTTGTCAGTTTAGATATCTTGGCTGATAGTTATTAAAATCAGTTTCATTAAAGTAGCTCAATTAGAAATCTCTTCTATATGGCAGTAAACAATTCTTCCTTAGTGTCATTTTTCTCGTTGGGACAGACTGTTCTGAACAGCAGTAGACACAAAGGTGTTGTCCCTAGGAGATGCTCTGGGGGAAAAAAAAAGAGCAAAACAAACCCAGCCCATGTGGTCCCTTCCTGTGCAAACTGTGTTCAGATTGCCACAGTGGTATGGAGTAGGTATGAAATGAAATACCTTAAACATGCAGGGACATGCCTATGCATGGTGTGGTCCATTTCTATAGGCATGGGCGGGATGCAGAGAGCAGTCGGAGCTGTGAACCTTCCCTAACTCACATGGTGAAAGGAAGATTGAGTTTTGAAGCACATTCTGTAGTACTAAAGAGAGTCAATCTGTATGTAGGATATCATGTTGTTACAGACTGAATGCCAGCTCTGCCTCTCTAGCTGTTGTAAGAAATTCAGCAGCTGATAATTTCATCTGTTGTTACCTCTGGTGGTGTTAGGAAGATGTAGAATACTTAGCTCTCAAAGACTTTTACATTGATGGGAATAACTGCTGTGAGCAAAAGCTCTGATACACCATTATGGCTGCCTGAACAGGGCACACTTAGGCATTACAATACTCCTTGACATGTACTAGCCTGCTCAGATCCATGCTGATCCTTCTGCATAGCTATTAAAATAATCTTTATTTTTCATCACAATGAGCAAGATGGACTCCTTCACCCTTTGAAACGTGTTGATTTATTACTTTTTCTCATTGTACTTTGAAGCTCCTTTTTGGTAAGAGAAAGCTTAAGACAATGACAGCCTTCTGAAAAATACATTTTTAAAAGGACATTAACCAGCAGTATTGGTTTCGCTGCAGGTTTTTTATATAGACTTTTCCAGCACTGTAAAAAAACCTTTTCTTTTCTTTTGCAAATGGAAATAGAGATACCCTTTCTGTCTATATTTTGCCCTCAAATTCCCATGCATATAAATTGTAGTGGTGTTTTCCTATTTATTTGTTTATTTATTTAATCTACAAAAATCCTGAATATAAGCAGTCAGAACCCAGAGTCCATATCACAAGAGAAGCTCTAAAATATAATTCCATAGGAATGAAGCAATATTTTAACCCTGGGAGATTCTTCTATTTTGATGGGATCCCTATCCTTTCAATTGTATACTAACTATTTGTGTTTAAGTGTAATGATACTATAGTAAAGCTGAGTGGTTTCAAATTCATTTTCAGAATAATGTTTCACCATAGTATATCTTCTTATTTATCTTACATTTTGCTAAGGAGTAGCTTTTAATTGATGATTGGTTAATTAAGAGATGTCTTAGTTTAGTAGCCATTATCTGCTCTTCGTTGGGGCTGACAGAAATTGCCTGTTAGAGATCAGTACACTGTTCAGCTGCACAGGTAGTGAGAAGGGCAAGTCTTCTCTGATGAAAAATTTGCAATGAATTGGTTTTGGTTTGTTTTTTCTCTCTGAGGTGCTAATTGAAGCCTAGCAGTAAAAAAGATTTACAGTGATCAGTGCAAAGTCTCACAGAGACCTGTACCCACTTCAGAAAATTTTACTAGTGTGAACAGCTTTCTTGGCTTTTGTTTTCCATTGTACCAAATTAAGATCTTTATTCTGTTTCACCAAACTGAAATATGTACCAAAAATGTGGGGTAAATGGTTTCTTTTCAGCCAGTGAGTAACCATGTGCTTATCAGCCAAACAAAATACTACCCATTAATGTGAATAATACTTCTAGACTTAGTTTTGCACACTACTATCCTCTTTTTTTTTTATTTAGGCAAGCAGGAAGAGTGAGTCTTCTGAAATACATTTAACATAGATTACTTTATAAATTAATTTAACACGGTTGTCCCAAATTTGTTAAGAACTCTAAGATGGACGTCCCTGATGAAATATTCAGGAGAGATTTGTTCTATGCAGTTCTCTGCTAGTCATTACTGTGTGGTTGCTCTACTGAGACATAAAATATACAATATATGAGATTTTCTTGTAACACTTCGGTTTCACTACTCTTTCTCTGGAGCTTATTTCACAGCAGCTTGTGCAGAATCACTATGAATAAATATCTACTCCTGTGTTTGCATAGCCAATTCACATGAGCATGAATGAGAAGAAATGATCATTTTTCTGCTTGTTACTGTCCTTGTGAGAAGTACTTGTTTCTATAGTAATTATTTTATTTTTTTGTCTCTGTAAGATTTTAAAGTATCAGTGTAGCAGCTTGTACACATGAGCAAGATGATATAGTGTGCTCTCTGAATAGTTCTAGAGAAATAAATATTCAGATATCTTTGGCAGAAAGGTGTGTTTGAGAGGAAGAGCATCTAGTGTAATCTGAAGTGACCACAGGTAATGCAGTTACATGGATGTGTCAGCTGACCATTGTTCAATTGGCACTTACAGCTTAAATTTTCTATTGCAGTTCCAGGATAATTATGTATGTCCCTGACATGAATGGACTTGGTCAGTCCCAAAACAGAGTGTGTTTGCTGTTGAAATCAAATGCAGTCAGTTGCTCCTGGATTCTGTTAATTAAGGCTGACACTGAAGGCATGAGAGAGAAATTGTTGATAAATTGTATAACTGCCTTCAGCTCAGGTCTGTAATAGTAATTACACATAGAAGTACACGAAGCAGAATGATTAATTTTTCTTATTATGACTCAAGCCTCACTCTGAACTTATGCTAAGGACTGTTTAGCATGATCTATCTGCAAATGGGTGTCTGGTCTATGGTAAATACTTATTTGGGCTGGGATGGCAAACATGACCAGATGTGATACTAAATGGAGCCATTCCTTTGGGTGAAGATGACTCTACGAGCTGGTGTGTCTTAGTTGTACTGATCTAGTGACCTAGCAAAGCTCATGAGGATTTTTTGCCTTTTTATTTGCAGTAGAATATTTCAATTGGAGAGGACCTATAATTATGATCTTGTCCAAATACCTGGCCAGTTGAGGGCTGACCAAGGGTGAAAGCTTGTTATTAAGGGCATTGTCCAAATTCTTAGAAGCTGACAGGCTTGGGGCAGCAACCACCTCTCTAGGAAGCCTGAGCCAGTGTGAGACCACCCTCTCAGTAAACAAATACTCCCTAATGTCCAGTCTAAACCTCCCCTGGCACAGCTTTGAACCATTCCCATGTGTTCTATCACTGAATACCAGGGAGAAGAGATCAGCACCTGCCTCTCCAACATCCCATGCTCAGGAAGCTGTATAGGGCAGTGAGGTCACCCCCCAGCCTCCTTTTCTCCAAACTAGACAAAACCAAAGTCCTTTTCTGCTCCCTATAGGATGTTCCTGCCCTCTCCCCAGCTTTGCTGCTCTGCTCTGGATGCATTTGAGTGCCTTCACATCCTTCTGAAATGGTGGAGCACAGAGCTGCACAGAGTGCTCCAGGTGAGGTTGTACCACAGCTAAATACAGTAGGACAATTGCCTCTCTTTGCAGACTGAATTGTGTCTGGAGAAGAAAACTTTGATCACATCTTTACAACTGCAAAGGAAGGACCTTGCCATTATAGCATCTTATTGCAATGATTAAGTTACAGACATATCTAGTCTGACCTCAAAGCATGGTTAGACATAACTTGGACCATGTTGCTCAGGGCTTTGTTCAGTCTTGAAAACTTCCATGGAGGGAGATGGCATAGAATCCTTGGGGTACCTGCTTTGCTACCTGGTGGCTTCACAGAGGGAAAGTCCCCCCTTACAACCAACCTGAACCTATCCCCACCACCTCCCACTCTCCTGCTATGCACCAGTGTAAAGGTCCTGGCTCTGTCTTCTCCAGAATCTGCTCGCAGGCCCTGGCAGTTTTGCAGTGAACTGGAAGATGTTTGAAGCACTGTTTGTTTATTTCACCTGTGTCTCTCCTGAATGTTGCATAATAGTATGTGAAATAGCATTTACATGGAACAAGATGCATTGAAACATCCTTGAGTGTTTTTTATTTTTAAATCTCAAGCTTTCATAAATTCAGATTTTGTGGGACGAATAAACATGCAGTATTGTTTCTTCCAAGCTCTTGAGTGTGTGTGAAAGAAATTAAAAAGAAACAGGGAAAAAAATCCAAACCACAACAAACAAAGAAAACCAAAACAAAATAAATAGTTGGAAGGTAAATTTTTATTTTTCTTGGATTTGTAATGCCATTCACACTAACATTCAGTGTGGATGTGAAGTGTGCATGAGAAGATGTTGGTGAAACACCTCTCATAACAGAGGTATTAATGAGTTCACAGTCAGTGAAGTCTTTATGCTTCCCTTTCACATTCAGTGTACCTGAATATAAGGCTGACTTCAAAATTAGAATCCCACATATAGCAAAGTAATGATTGTTTTGTAATTATTTACATTTTAACTCTCTAGATCTGTTTGTTCCTCATTAAAAAATGTGCAATCAGATAAGGAATAACACTAATTCCAGGGCTGAAGTTTTAATATCTTTGATTATAAAAAATGGTCTTGAAATCAGAGTGGGACAAATTGATTTATGTCACACACCAGTGGCTGACTTCCTACATCTGTTATTAATGAATTGCACCTGTTTATGTCAGCACTGAGTGTGGTATCATGAGTTTTTGAATTTATTTAGTAAATTCAATATCTGTTAGATGAGTTTGATATATAGCAATACATTAACTAAACAAAGTTATGAAACTGTGGGAAAGTAAAGTAGTGACATATATAAGCTGTACTCCAATATATTTTAATGTGGATTTGAGTCTTAGACCTTATGCTTACCCTGCAACAGAATGTGGCTGATCTGCTGACAACCTTCACCCCCAAGAAATGAAGAAAGTGATACGTGCACTGTGACCATCTTTACTCGAGAATGCTGAAGTGTGTGCAGTAAGTACAGTAGTCTTTGAACATTTGTGATTTCAATGGAAAAACCCCGATTCATCATATAAAAAAGATGTACAAATTGTTTTCACACAAGGACACAGCAGCAGCCTCACTTTCCCCACCTACTAATCCAAAGGTTCATGCCTGTTACTGCACACATGGAACATGCTGGCCCATCTCTGATTATTTGATTTGTTCACAGAAGCTCACTCGTATACACACAGCAAAAGACTGGAGCAATGCAAATATAGAAGGTGTGTATCAAACAGGCCCCATCCTCCTAATCATTTCAGTGGAAGTAAAAAGGCGGGATAGAAGATGCTCTAACTTCTTAGCATCTGGGCATTTGGGTCTAAGCCTGGATGCTGATTGTTTAGATGTCCTTGAATAGAGTTTTTCCTTCCAGTCTTCAGCTGGCTGCAATTATATTTCTATCATCTTTATTTTTAATATATGCTGATTTTTAATTTTTAAAAAATCTTACTAAATATGAAAGCAGAGGCAAGGAAAAACATCTGCTGTAGAAAATATTCTGAATCACAGTTTAGAGAGCTTATGAATACTGTAGGCTTAACACTTGCACAAAACTGTGTGGGTGGCATACTGTCAAGTGCAGACAGTGGTGGGAGATTCCAGTATGGAAATCTTTTTTTAATGGTAGGGAAACGATCAAAGAAAAATTATTTGGAGGAAAAAGGCTTGATTTGGAGGGAGAAAATAGCATGTTGGACACAAATTAAATTACCATGTGGATTTGGACAGATATGACATGATTAAAAACTCATGTAGTTAATCCACCATTAAATCTTTAATAGAGCTCATTACCATCATGTGGGAAAATTCCTGCTGAGAACTTTGGACTGCTTAAGTATTAACCTATGGATAGCAGGGACCTGGCCTTTTATTTCTAAAATCTAAATTTCTCATTCTGTTCAATGAACCAGGAAGGATTTGAAAATTCAGCCATGCTTTTTATTCACTGGTGAATCCATGTGTTTTCCGATGCTTTTGTCATTGTTTTCAGCTTTTTCATTAGTGCTTCTACCTGGCTTTGATGTTGCTATGTCTACCAGCTGGGTCTCTGGCTAGGGCTCAGGAAATAATAACAGAAAGTGAGAAATGGATGATTGGGCTGAACAAAATAAATATTGGGCTCTGACAGAATGTAAAAGATCGTACTTGTTACCAGAACATTCTTCTGATTTCCATATTAGCTGGCATTTAGCAGCTAATATGTGTGTACCACAGACCTGCCTGCCAAATATGTTGGATTTGGAAAAGAAATTTTCCTGCCAGTTGCTGTATACTTAGCCTGCCTGTCATTCTCTCTCTCAGCTTTTTTTTTTCCCCAGTGATTGTGCATTTTAGAGAAGTACAAAAGACAAGTAATTTAAAAGGCATTTGTGTATAAGATACTCTACAGGCAACTTACCTGCTGGAAATAAAGTGATTTTGTAGGACAATTTTCTCCTCTGCATAACATTTATGCCACAAAAGTCATGATTGAGGAGATAGAGCTCTTATTTACTGATGCATTAATTAGAGTGAATAAAAGCATGATTTTGTATATGGTTAAAAGCAAGCCAAGCAATTTTTAATAAAAACAAATTCTTTACAGCAGGGCAGGAAATTGTTTTTCTATCCCTATAAATATTCACTATTTAAATACTTTCTTTCCCATAATAAAATTTGGACCCTTTAAAACCATTAATGAACTTACATTGTGGAAATATGCAGTCAGGAAACTTGAAATATCTAATTTAAATGACTTTAAAATATTGAATTTACTTCTTATCCTCATTTTATATTCTAAGTTTATATGTAAGACATAAATAGAAATTCTAACCAAAAATAGTATTTTCTGTGTTTTGAAAAAGTAGCATAAACTACCATGGATGCTTTTCTACTTCTCTTAACCAAGAAATCAGTTAGTGTTTCTTTTTCACAAAATGTTTTATCTCTGAAAATGCCATGTTTTTAATTGAAAATATTTAGTCAAATACTTCTCATCTACCTGCACTACAGACTTCACTGTTATATCCATTTCTGAGCCAACCAATACTAAATTTGTTTACTGCAGTTTAATTAAAAAAAGGAGACAATGTAGGACATTTACCATAATTTGAATTGAGTGGACTGAGCAGGCCCACTGTTCTATTGATCTTTGCAGCAGTTTAGCCACCAAAATATGATAATGAAAACTTATGTCAGAGCTTTTGCATGGCCACTGTGCTGAATTATCTTGGACAGATTATGCCTATGCTGATAGTAGCCTTACGCTGAATACAAAAAATACTTGACATATTCAAAGTAATATAGGGGTGAGTACATAATATTCTATGTAGCAGAGAGCTGGGGTCCCCCTGCATGCCATGGTTTTGCTCATGTTCTCTAAAATCACTAACTAGGCACATAAATTGTAATGACAGATGTGTCTCCAGATCAACAATATCTGTAATCAGTGCACCTCATCAGATACACCAGCAAACAGGGGCTGAGCAGCAAGGGGCTGTCACCAAATGTAATTGCTGGCTGGGCTGTTGGATCTCCACAGACTCCTGGCCTTCTTCTTGGAGAGAGGGATGATCTCTCAGCTGTCAGGTTTGAGGTAGGGGCCCTGGGTCTGAGAATTCCCCACTGTAAAAACTCGCATTTTTCTGTCGGCTGTAGAAAGTGTAGGGTGATCTGGTAGAGATAGGACCACAAAGGTGAGGGAATAAATATACCTATACGGATTAGCAGGCATTCTGCAGCACGAAATCCTGACAGACTGAGAGCCCTTGCCAGTATGTCACAGGAGAGCAGGGCCATGTGGCAGTCCTGTGCACATGAGATACGACCTGACTGCACTAAGCAGGCAGCTTAGGCAGTACAGGAGCAGTTGCTCTGAGCTTTCACTGTATCTATTTCCTAGCTAAACAACTGCTGTATCTCTTATCTGAGACACAGGTTGGGTCCTGGAGACCTTTGACAAGTACCATGAGGCAACTCTTTTTCTCATTATACTGCCTGCAGTGTTTTCTTCTAGGTAACTACTGGAATTGCTAGTTTAGTTTTCAGATCCTTCCTAGTGGAAACAAAAGAGCCAGAATTATAATGTATTCTTTGTGTGTATTGCATACTAGAAACTGTGACCTGCCACACACCTACTTAGGGAAGGCCACCCACAAATCAGCTCTAAAGTCTCTGCTAGTTTAATTCATAAAGTCCATCAGCTGTTATAATTTTTTCATCACTTGTTTTCAAATGATGGTATTTCTAAGAAAAATGAAGCTTCAGACTCTTGCTTAAGCATTCACTTGATCACTTACGCATTTTATAGGGGATTGGTTGTGTGAACTAGGATAAGAAAGTGTCAAACATACCAAATGTGTTCAGCTTCAAATTTTTTTGTTTCTGAGGTACAGTGCTCAGTTTATATGGCAATGCTGAGTTCTGGCAGACTCCTCCAGACTCATTTCTTACAGCTCTCTTGGGCACTACGCCATGCTAATGCCATGCTGGTTGTGACAAGGAGATGCTTTCTTCAAGAAGTGCTTTATTGTCTTTGTGGAATAACAGAAGTTATTGTAGATCAGCAATTTGTCAGGCTCCATTGACTATTTTTTCAATAGGTTCTCTTCAACATATACTAAGTTTATGTAAGACCTTAAAGGTTCCCAGGGACACTGATGTCAAATTTTCTGCCAAAGAATGCTATTTAATGAAAGCTATGCTGTTTCACACCGTAACATGGTTAGTGTTTTGTAGGTGTGATGAATCCTGATCTCCAAACAAATTACATTTCTGTCATGGACACCATGGATCAGAATTTGTTCCTCTTGGCTTAGAATTAAAACATTAAGGAGAGGATTTCATTTAAATCCTCACTTAAGGGTGTTAAAGATTAAAGTGAGATTTTTTTAGCATTAATCTCTCAGACCCTGTTCCCTGGACCCTCAAAGCTGTCCATAGGTACCTTCTTTTAAGAAACCACACAGAGAGATTTTATTAACTCATCGAAACTTGTTGGGACAGCTGACTGTGAAAAGCAAATCTGCCATGACTTTAGGCTGTATGGTTCCTTAAGCAGGGAATTAGAATCATTGGGCATTTGCTAAGTGCTAGGAAGGTGCTGTAATAATTAAATCCTGTAAAATAATTCTAATCTTTCTTTGTTTGATCTTTCCCGAGTCAGATAATCCTTTCTTGTTGTTCTTTAGTTGAAGTTCTTTATTTTTGAAGTTAATGCAAATTCAGGTATCTAAAAAATAACTAAATATTATTCAATGCCTTCATAAAATTCAATAGAAGGTGTAAGCAACCAGTGCTCCTGAAAATGCAAATATGCTTCATGAGAATTGGTAGCTAAAATGTCTTACCTTTAGTTGCACCATGAATCCAAGCTGGATATTTAAATAGAGGCTGGGCACCAGGTGTCTATGTGGCATTTGTGATTTATCATTTTGGCCTCACAGCCAAAAACCCAGCTCTGAAAATGTGGAGAGAGTTCTCAGCTGGGAGACTAGACTGAACTTTGTTAAATATCTGGAAATGGGCTTCTATGTTAAAATACCAGAGCTTTGGTATAATGTTGTATCAGTATTAAAACAATGTTAATGATACTGAATTGTAAAAGAATATTATTTTCCTACCACGCAGCAAGGTGCAGTATAGTCCTGACCATCTTATGGCAAGGTAGTACACTGAAATAGGAGTCTCATTGCTACAATCCCATTTGTGGTTAGTTTAAGTGAGCATTTATTCCTGACTTAAGACACCAAGAGTAGTGTACACACACACACACACACACACACACACAGAGTTTGCTAGTATTTGCAGGAGCCTCAGATTTTATTTTTAATTATAGACTAAAATATAGTAATGGTTTTTCTTTCATTCTGATCAAAATCAGCATCTCCATATTAGGTTATATATACTAGTATGTTTTAGATGTATCTGTTAATGAAAAATAAGACTTCAGGATTTTAGCTGGCCTAAATGCTATTCCTAATCTTGTGGGTTTTCATCTTTCTGAGGTATCTAAATTGCCCTCTCCACTTTTCACTTATATTACTTATAACATACTTTACATATGTTGCTGGTAAAGCTGTGTTGGAAGACAGCAGTGGTAAGTGAAATCATTGATAGACTGGTGGCTTTTTAGGGCAGTATTTTTTTTCTAAGGAACTGAGATTAAACCTTGGCTTCTAAGTGCCCAAGTACTCTCCTCTTCAACCTTGCTTCCAAAACTGGTCTTACGTTATTCTTAGTGTTTACACTCCTGCTTCTTCTAAAAAGAAATCTGATTAAAATCATGATCAGAATTTTTATTCCCTTCACAGAGAGAATTTTAGAGTTGCTCCATCCATTAAAGAGAGTGTTAAGAAGAGTGTTACACATCCCAAACACAATTATATTTTAGGATCAGATATTTTGTCTGTGACAACTTCGACTGAGGAAAACATGCCTGCTTAGTTTAAATGTTTTTCTTATTTTATTAGGGTGATCCTGGGCCCTTGACCCATGCTGGGAGGCCTACTGCTAATTCTTTTATGTGCAAAGGATCAGATCAAAACCACGGTAGCTTAATACTAATGTTGAACAGCCCAGCTGTTATTAAAATGTACATTTTCACAGTGACTTTGGTGGAAATAATCAAGGTTCTTTAGACAGGCCAACCAAATAAAATATTACTTTAGCTCTGATCACTCCTGTGGTTATGAAGGAAAAACACATTTCAGGCTCACAAAAGCAGAAAAGAAAATGGCAATTTTCTTGGAATTCTGGCTTTTCAAATGAATTTGAGAAAAGTTGTGTACTGTAATGAATTCTGTTGTAATTGGCTCTCAACATTAAGGGTTTCTTAAAATTATGTTTCTTTCTCTGTAAGACATTTTAACAACACCAAATTATTTTTAAAAATAATAATTTTAGGCTCTGTCATTCTAGATGGGTGGATGGATGACTGTCATCGTATATGACAGGCACCGACTCTTACCGAGCTGTCAGCCTTGTACTTTTAGTGTTATTGTTTGCAGGAAAGACTGCAGTTGTAAGTGAGCTCTTACTGTAGAAAGCTGAAGAGGAAGTATTAAAGATCTCTTTCAGCAAAGTTGAGGTGTCATATGACAGGGTAATAAATAACTGCAGGCATTAAGTACTGGACAAAATTTTGAAGGTTAATTTTTGGAGAGGAATATTAAAGTATTGAAAGTCTTGTTCCCATGGACATTGCATCTGGTTTTCTAACGTAATTTTTTTCAGTCATTTGTGAAAATTTTATACAAAATCTGTGTTAGTTACTGTTGTTGGCTTCTGTGTGACGGTGAAAGGACCTGTACAAAGTGTAATCACTTACCTTGTTGTTTAGAGGCTGTGTATTATAATTATTATTACTTCATTTTGGCAATACAGGGAACGTTGTTGCTATAGGAGGTTATAGCTGGATTTTTTTTGTGATGTAAATCACCTTACTGCTGAATGTTGTATGTCAGCACCTTCATCCTGGGCACTACAATTTCTTGTCAACTGTGTAAATTCTAACTTTTGGGTGGGATGCTGTAGCTTAATGACCACATGTGAGCAACACTCACACTCTGACAAAGGAGAGTGGACAACAGACTACAGCAGCTCAAAATACTCAAATCACACCTGCACTTTCATTTTTCCAGGCAAAAATCAGTAGGGAGAGGTATCTAAATGATGTACAATACTGTTCTGGTCCTGATTTTCCAGATATGCTGCTTTAACTGAAGCTACTCAGTTTTACTACTGATGGAAGAAAATTGTATCTGTGAATCATTTTCTGGTTTACGCCTGACTACCTCTGTATATCATTTCAGAATATCCTGTTTATACCTGTATGTGGGCACTGTCCTTCATGGTTGAGATCCATGGAAATATATTATGGAATCTATGTAAGCTTCTTGTAGGGCTTAAAAAGCTTAATAAATTACATTTCATATATAAATTAGGCATCTGGGCTGCCAAGGAAATAAATCACCTTACTTCATGTTTTATTTAGAACTAAACAGAGTATGTGTTATTCTAACTGTAAAGGAAGAACACAAGAAATTACCCCAAGAAAATGATAAAAAACTTTTCAGTGAACCTCTCCACCTCCCACCCCCAATATATTTAACTTGTTGTCTTTGGAATTTTTTAGGTGATCATAATGAGTTAAAATTTATTACTTTTTTGCAAAAGAAGGAAGTGTTTAGAATAGTTTTGTCTCAAGTTTTGAGTGAATTGAGTGTGATATCAACTGTTGAAAAGCAAGAAGAAATGTAGTATGCTGAAGAGAAAGAGACAGAATTCTTCATTCTCACATTATGGTGTGGGAATATTCTGCTAGGAAGTGGGAACCTTTAATCATGGCTGCCCCCTTGTATTGAATGGAGACCCATCTGAAAACTGTGTTCTGGAAATTATGGTTCTGACTCTTGTAATCAATATTACCAGCAAAAGCAAGGGGTTAGGATGAACCTGGTGGCCATGAAGATGGAAAAAATGGACAGAGAAGCAAAAAAGTCCAGGAGAGAAACCTTTTCAGCAGTTGTATGAGACTGATGTCTTGCTTTGGTTTTTCAGCTATGTAGAGGACCAAGCAAATGTGAATTCAATCAATTTGTAGTGAAAACACATAAATTATTTTTATCATTATCTTATTACAGTTAGAAACCATTTTAATCATAACTGCGATCAGTTAAAAGATGACAAATGTTGAGTTTTGTAGTTGTAACAGCAGAAATTAGTCCCGTGACAGATATGATTTTAAGGTACAAACCTATGATGAAGATACTAAGTGTCTCATTAAATTCTTGCCATGTGTCATCAATTCTGAAACATCTTCTAAAAATTAAAAGGAAGAAAGAGGGCATAAATAACATTGGTGCAGGACATGTTACTCCACATTAAATCGGTATTCTGCACTGACAATAGCTAATAGTGATTATGTCAGCTAGAGCAAGGTAGAAGGTTACTAGAAGGTTATTTCTGTAAGAATATTAAATCTGCATATCTTTGTGTTCTATTTGTAACCCTTTGTTGGGTTTTTTTGGGTTTTTTTGTTTGTTTCATTTTCTTTAATACAAAGGTGCCTACAGCGTTGCTGTAAATACATATGGAAATTACTGCTTTTAGCAGTCTTAGCACTGGACATGAGCAGGAGACTGGAGGATTTGGTGTTCACTGTCTTCCCTACCTTCAATTCAGTTTGAAAGACCTGTGGGTAACCCCTGACCCCCCATTTTCCTTTTCTTCTACCTCCCCTTATTTCTAAGTTTATTTCATTAGGGATGTTGGAAAGGTTAAAGCTGAATCTGTAGGTCACCCTATGTTGTGGGTGGGATAAGGCCTGTGATGGGCGTACGCGACATCCTCCTCATGGTGAATTCAGATGCATTCCCCTACAGTGGCAGTCTGTGTTATTCTGTTACTAAGTGTAATTTTGTTGACACATTGTCATGAACAATGAAGTTATTAGTTGGTCTATTTTAGAAGGATGTTTGGAACTAGTGACTTGTGCTATAAATTTGTCGTTAGGATAGTTTCTCTTTGAGATTTTCAGGCACATTAATATTCTCCTAATAGAATTGTTTGGATTCCTGTCTAATCTTCCTAAGCTTGCAGGGAAATACTATACAAGACTTGCTTTGTTTTTGCAGAAAAACTTGCTCTTTTTCTTCAATTTTTGTAAGTTTTATCTGTTAGCAGTCATAGAAATGGACAGTTTATATTTGCTTTTAATCTAGTTTATGTTTTGATCACTCTTTGTCTTTAAACAGTAACTGGTTGAAGTAATTTTCTTGTAAATCCTTACTTTTTCAGGCATTCAGCTGCTTTTAATATCGTGTTGCTGCTTCAAACGAGACACAAAACTCAGCCTTTTAGTACTTTGTGTTTCCCAGCTTGCCTTTTAGAGGCTTTCTGCAGGAGAATCTGTAAACAAGGTCTCATCTGGAAATAAAAAAGGGAAGTTAACATTAATATTTTGATGCAATCCTAAAGGAGTCTGCGTTTTTAACTATTAGGAACCATGCAGAAATATAATGTCTGCTTTGCTAATTTTTATTTCTAGTTTCTCTCTTTTGGATGCTTTGCAATTGCACTTTGAAGTGAAAGTTATTGCAAGAGTAACAAGATTCATCAGGTTTAGCACAAAATGTCTGCATGAATTTGCTAATCTGTAACTGACGTGGATGAAAAGAATGAAAACAGAAATATGGCTTTATGCCATACTTGTCTATGGCGAGGTGTGATGAGATATTTAAGGACAGCTGTTTTATGAAGCCTTATTGTATTCAGAGGGGCAGCTGCAGTTTTAGAGCAGAGTATCAAAATGGAAGAGCAGCAGAGCTGTATGCTTTGAAGAAAGGTTTTATCCACTACCAAACTGTGGATGATAATAAATTGCATAAAAAATGTCAGAAAATCGCAGAGTAGATGTTTTTGCACGGGTTCAAAGCAGATACTTGGTTTAGGCTTTGGTTTAGGAAATCACAGTCCTTTGACATGGCTGCATTAAACCCAGTTTGCAACAGGCCCTGTGCATTACCACAAATGTGTTGTTTGAGAACCCTCTGAACCATGAACTGTTGAGCAGTTGAGATTTTTCTTACCTCATATGAGGTTATATATGAAATTTCTTATCTCATATCCTGAGGTATTTTCCTCCATCAAGCCATTCTACCACTGATTCTTGTAGCACTTTTGATTTTCACTTTGAAGCTCCAGTCAGTCCTGATTACAAGATGCACAAGCACATAGGATTATTTAGTGTCAGTGAACTTGATGGATGTCAGGAAATCTGAATGTGGTATATTAGATGTGTGTGGAGTGTATCAGCCATAGCTGATGGCAAAGATAAGAGTGTCATAGATTACAAAATTGAGAATTCTGAGGAGTGGTGATGAGTCCTGGATTTACAGAAATGTTGAGTCATATATGTGTCTGGTAATAGCCAGCTGATAATTGCAAACACTGGGAGTGCTTTATTGCCAGGCTTACATTTCAGCTAAAGCATCTATAAAAATGTGTAGGTACAATTGTAGGAGGGTACATTTTAGTTGTTTTTGTATTGTGCTGTTGTTTGTAACTCAGAAATCCTTGGTGATACAATTATTTCAGCCCACAGGTGGATGTTCAGCCATCTGTCTGTCCTGCCACCAGCCAGGCTGCTGCTACAGTACTGCCTACACAGAGACATTTTTCCATGAGCAACCAATGCCTTTCCTCTCAAACTGTCCAGTCTGTTTCAGAAATCAGCTCTTTTTCCTCAGATTTTGTGAACATACAGGAGATATTTCCATCATCAAGTGAGCTCATTGGCAGAGGCAAAGCTATTCCAACTCTGACTGTACTTTTGCTTTGATCTCAACCAGAAATCTGTTTTTATCAGGCTCAGTAAGCCTTCTTTTTCCACTAAACTGCACTGTTGGATTTTAAAAAATCATTCAGAGAATAAAAGCTGGGTATCATGGGATTTTCTCTTTCTGTATGATAAGCCACCTTTCCAGTAGCCTTTTCCAGGAGTAGGATCTAGACTGTCATTTGCTGCCATTTGACTTCCTTGACATATTCAGCAGCTGCACTTACATTTAGGGTAAAAAAACTCGGAAAAATGCTTGAGCATCATTTAGACTGAGTTCAGGTTTAAAATAATGGAGATTATATATATAAAATATTATATAGAATAATAATGAATGAGTAACAATAAAATTAGCAAACACATAAACTCTAAATTACAACTGGGAACGTATATATTTTGAATCAATTCTTCTCTGACCTTTTGTTTTTCTGAAAAGAGAAATTAATTTTTTACAAGAGAAATTAACTCAGTTCATACTGAAGTATTAAATGAGCTGTTAATGGAATCACTCGAGCCAGAGGTTTGCTATTTTGAATGCTGATGCCATTCCAAGTGAACTTTTTGAGGTAAATGTTGCTATTCTGTGTTCTATAACATGATAGTAGACTGCCTACTTCAACAAAATGCTGTTTGAATGCTTCCGAATAACCCTCAAGATTAATTCTGCTTTATGTCTTATAAACATAGAAGTGTCACTGCTATACTCATTTAGATGTCAAAAAACATCAAAAACAGAGGTGTGCATTTTCCTCTTTAATATTGCCTTGATATGAAGATGACATACTGACTTTCCTTGTGACAATGGCAGACCCTGGTGTCTGCCATCAAGGCCACTCTTTCCTTTGGTTCAGCATGTAACCAAAAGGACAGAAGTCACTTAAAAGAAAAGTAGTGTGATGGACCTATGTTGTACAGCTGCCCAGTCTGGGGATCCAGAGCTGGGAGTATCATGGGGCAAGAAATCTCTGTAACAACAGCTTTCAGTGTGCCCAGGTGGCCAAGAAGGCCAGTGGCATCCTGGCTTATATCAGGCATAGTGTGGCTGCCTAGGGAAGTGGCCGTGTCACCACCCCTGGAGATATTGAAAAGATGTATAGATGTGGCACTTATGGACACGATTTGGTGGTGGCTTTGGCAGAGAGAGATTAATGGTCGGACTCAATCTTAGAGATCCTTTTCAGTCTGAATGTGTCAATGAAGGACTTTGTTTCAGTTGCTGTGATCCCACTTGCAGTAAGTTTGGGAAGTTCGGGTGTGTCTCTGTCAGAAAAAGCTGAACATCAGAAATCACCGAGTTATATCTCTCTGAGGTTTTTTACATAACACAGCCGCTTGCAGTGGTGTCAGGAAGCCAAACATCAGATGACTATTTTCAAATGCAGATCCTTGTATGCCCTTGAAAATTAAAGGCTGAGTTTATGAATTTGAGGCAGGTCACCCGCTACTCTGCCTGATTCTACAGAAATGAACCCGAGCCAGGTGGAACTGCTTGCATTTCCCAAAAAAAGTCATTATATATTTCCCTCTCCCCACTGGGAGCCCAGTCTGATGTGCCCTTCTATGACCTGTTCTTAGAGAGGCTGAATCTAGGCCAGGTCCTCAGACTTTGAAATTGTTCAATAGCATTATTTACTGAAAAGCCAGTGTTATGTAACAGCGAGTAAAAACAAAAGTTTTCATTGCAATTAGCAACAATAAGCTAATGAGAAGGTAGGCTTACAGTATTCTTAAAAGATTTTAAGGGGCTATAGGTTTTACAGTCTTAGATATGCATTATTGTGGGGAAGATCTTGGAGTTAATAAAAATAATCTAAGATTGTCTATTTTTATGTAGCTTGTATGCGTTGGACCTGGGTATACAGATGGGGGTTCCCACTCAAAGGAAATGCCCTGCAGTCATCTGCAATAAGTTGAAAGTATAGAAGAAAAAACAGGCTGATTATGTTTAATAACTTCATTTAATTTGATGCAGATAGACTATGAATACCTGTAAAATCGTCATTTATACATCTATACATTTGTTTCCCTGTGTAAATATGAACTATGGGTCATTATAATTTTCTGCAGTCAAGTGTCCACCCTTGAGTTTGCAAATTTGTTTATGAACCTTGGGGCATCAACTTGAAAAGTTTTAGCTCCCAATGACAGCTCCGAACAAATGATTAATATTACCAATAATATTGAGCTGTCTTTGGGTTGGAAATATAGATCTGGACCAAGAACCAAAAACGAGTAAAATGAATAGCCATTAAAAATCACTGATTATCAACTATATTGTGAGACTGTCCCATTTCAGAAAAAAAAATCATTCATATTTTAGAGACAATAATGCTCAGCTGCCAGGTAGTTGCTTTGGTGAGAATTAATATTTTGCTCTTTTGAAGGAGAACATAAACATTAAGATTTCTTTAGTTGAGGAACAATAATACAAACAGGGGAGCATTCCTGTCATCACTGGGGAAGAATGGATATTGTGGCAGAGACAGATGATACCAATACCACAGTGAAGTTGTGGGTGAAGTGAGGAAATAAGCTTGAGTATGGTGATAAAATTAACAAGTGTAGGATGGAGATGTCAAGTCTGGAGTCATTGTACTCCTCTGTAAATAATTTAGTCCTGAAGTAATGTCTTCTGTCTGAAAATAGCTATTTGGCCATTTTATAGCAGTAGACTAACATTTTCAGAAATAGAGAAGTTTAGAGGTTTTTTTACTTTGTGGTAGGTGACTCTATGCTCCTTATGAATGCATGTGTCTGTATGCTGAAATTAGAGTATCTAGACTCTTAATGAAATGTATCTTGAATAATTTTCCACCTTTTAACTTCCTCTAGAAGGAGTTTAAAAACATAAGTTGGGAGAGTTGCCAATATAAGTGATAGAACAGATGAAATTTTAGTTATGTAAAGCTGCCTGAAGTTACAAGCTCTTATACTAAGGGAGAAATCAGTGCAGTGCAGGCTGGGGACCCCTTGTAGTCTATTGGAGCTCAGAATATGTTCAGAAGATTGTACACACACACACACACACACACAGAGCCCTGTATGAGGACATTAAGACTGTTGAAAAAGCCATACTATGAGCCTTATTTTGGTTCTGATTTATAACCAGAGATATTAACCAAATAAATCTTTTGCTATTGAAGGGCTGCTTTACTTTTGATTTATTTTCTTCAGTGTAATTTGATCCTGTTCTCATTTTATTTCAGTGGCTTTAGATCAGGCCCTATCACTAATTTCAGTTCCATTCGGTTTCCCTGGAAACGTTTTATTTTTAGCATCATTAAGCTTCAAAGATCTGTCATGGAGGGTTCATTTTAATTTTATTTTATGTTTCATTTCATGGCAAAAATGGTAAAAACCCTAAACCCTAATTTGTTCCACAAAATGTCTATAAATATCTAAAAAAATGTGACCATCTTACATGGTTAAAATTTTTTATTACTTTGCTGCTACCTCCCCCAATGGACTCAGTGGAAGGTTTTCAGGATACAGGCTGTTAGACATTCATGCATTTTTAAATCTTTTGAAAATCATTACCCCTTTGTGCACTAGGGATGTGTTATTCTGATTTTTCAGATCTATTACCGCAGCAGGCCCAAAACTCTCAGCAGCATGGTGATTATAAAATAATTGGGCTTGCAGAAGAGGAGGAATACTCTTATTCCTCTTCAGCACGAGGCAGATCTTCTCTCTGCAAAATGTCTGGACAGAAGTAAAGAAGCTGTGGAGGTTGCTTCTGTTTCTATTTCTAGGTTCTATTTAATGACACATACTTGTATAGTCACCTGAGTGCCTTGCCTAGAAATTTCTCCAATCTCTGTTAGGAATGTGACTGGCTGACATTCTTGGTTTGGAATCTCCATCAATGATTGCATGATGGGATTATAGTTGGAGGTTGCAGGGGGTTTTTTTCCTTTTTCCTCCAATATTACCTGCTTGTCCTTTTGACACAAAATGACTCTGACTTAAAGAACAAATATAGCAGTTGGTAAGAATTTTTGTATATTCATTCAGCTAACTAATGCTTATTCATTTTAACCCTATCTGAGACATTGGCCAACCACCCTGACAAAAAGCACTACTTGAGAACTTAGGCTGAATTTAGTGGGAATGAAAATAACTACTAAACATTAGTTGAGTGAAAAATTATAAAAACCACACAAACAAACTGCAGCACCCCCAGTACAATATCAGTATGATGCATAGAGTTCAGTGATACTGCTTCACTGAAAAAGGAAAAAATGTAAAATAACATTTTAAAGCACTCCATTTTTTTCAAGGTAGTTTGGATTTAGAGTGCTATTAGCCCATTAACAGATCAAGGACTTTCTGATTATGTCTTTCACTCAAGCTGCATAGGAAAGATGATCTGTCAGAATTCATCAGCAGATGAATAATTATTTATCCTCTTATAGAGGCTTCCATTTATAGTAATTGTCAAGCAAGTTCTCTCCTAGGGATGGATTACAATATGAGCACTCCATGGTGCGATGAAAGTCTTCCCATACCTCAGGCTTTGTAATTTCCTTTTATCTGAAATAATTGCCATAATAAGCCATAAGGTCTAAAAAGCTTTAATTGAAGGCCCTGTGCTATTCAGAAGATGCCTTGGTTACAAACAGATGCTTCTATCTTCTGACAATCCTGAAATCAGGGCTCTTCTATAAATGAAAAAGAACCCAAAATTTTCATGGTTGCTAGGGAAAAGGGGAGAGAGAAATAATGCTAACTCTTCCTTCCTAAAGTGTGTCATTCTCAGTATTTTTTATCTCTGTATTTTCATCTGTCCAAACAATCTCGACTTAATCTAACCTAAAGTAGTCTGACAGGACTTAGATGTTAATTGGGCCAGTAAGATCTCATCATCATCTCTTGAGAGATGAAGTAAAACAATGAGAAAATTGCCAGTTATGGCCCTTGGCCCATCCCTGCTGCCATACCTAAGAGTAGTGCTAATGGGAGTCGATGGGTTCCTTTCTGCCAAATTTGCTTTTCTTCACACAGACACATTTTTTCACCTCTTGCAGTGAGCAGGAGTGAAAGGCTTTTTAAAGAGGGAATTACTGGAGCTTACATAGTACAAAGGC
Organism: Drymodes brunneopygia; assembly: GCA_013400955.1. Lineage (NCBI taxonomy): Eukaryota > Metazoa > Chordata > Aves > Passeriformes > Petroicidae > Drymodes > Drymodes brunneopygia. The sequence continues at coordinate 311,116 of VZTZ01032219.1, read as the reverse complement.
TCATACAAATTGCCTGTCAGTCAATTGGATTTGATAGGCAGGAAAGACAGATTGGTGAGAGATGAGGTTAGGACATTTGTGAGGTTCCAGCTAGAGCATTTCTCATTTCACAGTTTTGAATTTTTACACTAAGGGGAGAGCTGAAATGCTGCTGCTTTTGTTTGTTGGTGTGGATTAATAATTAGCCACTGCTGAATTTGATGGTTTTGTTAGTATTGATTATTTGGTCTGTTTTGGAAAACACTCCTGTTTTGAAAGCTAAATGTGATTGTACTGCACATTATTTGCACTTTGCTCCTGTGGAATCTTTTTGCTCTTTCTTAGAAAGGAGAGAAGGAATGAAGAACAATAAAAATAGGTACCTTGAAGAAGTATCAGCCTTCTAGAAGTGTGTGTCAGTCAGCTTTTGTTTCTGTAGACAAAAGGGCACAATGCTTCCAGCGATTCATCCTTCCAATACAGTAGGACCCAGGAGTGTTTCCATGAGCTGTGGTATAGCAGTTTGTGTTGGGTGATGCAGTGCCCTCCCTGCAGCCCTGGCACTTGAGAGTAGAAGACATAGATTTGAACTTTGGGTTCAGGGAAGAGACAATATAATCAATTAGATGCTCAGCAAAACATCTTAAAATATGTATTTGGAAAGTATATGCTAAAAAGACATAAAGTACTTTCAACACTTTCATGCTTAAGTGTTAGATCTGTGATGTTTGTATCTAGAAGCTTCTGCTTGCATAGGTTGTTCTATGATATTGGTACCAGAGATGTATAAATATTGCAAATATCTAAACTTCTGGATTCATAGCATCTTAATTCAATTGAATTTCCTCTTCTAGAAAAATGAAGGATCTTTTCATTAATGCAAGAAACAATTACTGCAGTTTACATAAGGTCAAGTCATACTTTTTAGTAGAAAGCAGCATTACTGTGCAAACTGCTGCCACAGAGTACCATTATGCAGTGAAAACCATGTAGGAGTGCATTTAAATGGAGCACTTTATTTTTGTCTCACAGAAGAGAGAAAAACTGAATAATTTTCAAACATGCAATTTCTTTTTTCCTATTTAAGTGATAACATCAGAATTCTACCAGGAACTGGCAGCACTCAGTAAAGATTAACACAGTTGCAGGAGATTATAGCATCTACAAAATGTCATCCTTGCACCCTAAATACAATACACATAACAGATATTACATCTCTGCCTGTAATTTATTATACGACTACTTTGATTTTTGTAGTCCAATCTTTTGAGAAGTGAGAATCAGGTGGGCTCAGAATTCAATATATTCGCTGTATATCAGTGCTAAACTCTCTCTGGATGATCCAAAGCTCCATGTTGCCATAATTTGAAAGCAGGAATACATTTGCACTTTGCTAGAGAATTTTGAATAATTAGATACTGACTCCAGAGAAATAACATTTCAGCCTTGAACCATTGTCATATTTTTTTCTAAAAGTGAACTTCAAAATGCTGTTTCTGCTGTGATTTAGACAGTGGCTTATTTTTATTTGTTAAAAATGTTCATTGATTGCACATAAAACAGTTGTACTGTAGGTGAAACAGACTGGTAAGTCTCTACAAGACTGGAACCAGACTGGGTATAAAAGAAGATGAAATGGGCACTCTTGTAGTGTATGGTTCTGGCAGTTGGATTACTTAAGTACAAGAAAGTACTGTCAACTGCAATAGGAAGATGGATTAGAAACATGGAATTTCAACTTCATTTCTAGCAAATAGGAACAAGAATTGCAGAAATAAAGCACTCTTTAACTGCTATAGGAGTAATGTCAGGGTAAGATAGGAGTAATGTCAGGATAAGGAATGATCAGGCACGACAGCTTTTTCCATTTTTCTGATAATGCAAAGCACTCTGAACATCAGATTAAAGCTTCTGAATTATATTTAGTCCTTTTTTAGTTTTTCATCTCCACTTTTCTACTAGTTACTAAGTCCTGTCAAAAAGTATGCTAAACTTGTGCAGCTACATTATATTATAAATAACTGGTCATCATTTATCTGTTTCAGATCTTAAATTCTGATTGAACAGAGCAAGTTAGATGCAGTCTGTGGTATAGTGCTGATGCATTGTTTCTCCTCAGTGTAGCAATGATGCAGCACATCCAGCAGCTACATCTGTTTCTATGGCAGCAGATCTCTTGCCCTATCTCTCTACATGTTTTCCTTTATAAGAACAGACTGTACGGTCTAACGTGGCTTAGTGGCACACAACTGATACTGTCCAACTCACCAGCCTTGCTCCAAATCCTCTCAGTGAGCTTCACTGGTAATCTGTTCCTTCACAAGTTCTGAAGTATTTTGGTTGTGTTAGCTGCATGTCCAGTGCTAGATTAGCTACTCTTACTATAATTTTCAAAAATTTTGATCTTGAATATTATAAAGTATCCATGTAGCTTCTGTATCACTTCACAGATTAAGATTTACTCCCACGAGTTCCTTTGGTTCCTCCCTTGACCCTTCTCAATGACAAGAGCTCAGGGCTTTGTAAACTAGGCACATTTTGTATTTTAAGTATGGAGGAAATTAACTGAAGACTGTGACCCAGTCTTCATTTATTTGATGAATAACTGAAGAGGAATTAAGTAAGCACTGATTGTATTAATTAGGTGCCTACGCTACTTGGTAAAAATGACATGCAGATTTAAAAATTATGATTTTATTCTTTCAGTGCTGCTTAATCTTCCATTTCACAAAGCATGTTCAACTTTCTCCTGACTCAGTTTTTTTCCTTGGGTAAGGTATAAGTTTTGGGGCTTTTAAACTTATATCTGAATTCTTCCACTTGCATCAAAAAAGAGAATGGAGAAGTCTTTCATAAATCTCATTAAAAAAGAAAGTGTTTTAAGCAACCTCTTTCCACAGTCTGCCCTGGTTTAGCAGGTTAGACAAGTCTGCAATCTGTTAGGCATACAGAGCTCACAGCACATTTGTTTTGTGTTACCAGCCAGAATGTGCTATATGAAGCTGTCCTGGTAATGAAAACTGCATGCTTCTCTTCAGTTTTTCTGCTCGTTCTCTGGTAGTAAACCAAGGCATTAGTTTGTCATCATACCCGTAGTAGTTTTCAGGAAACTAAACCCCAGAAGTTGCCAAAGCCTGCAACTATTCCCTGCCAGGCTGGTGTGTAATCAGTTTTGGGAGATATAGGATGTTGGAATCACTTCTGTGACAGCTCTCCTCTAAGAGATAATTGTCTCAAACGCTACAGGAAGACAAGAAGCATCAGAGGAGACTGCAACTGATACCATCCACAAGTTTTCAGCCCCTGCTGATCCTCTATGAAAAAAGTGTACACCTGGACTCTGGTAAGTATCCACACCTCTCCTTGACTAAAGCAAAAAAAATTTTAGGGTGACTGGCCCGCAGGATCAGTTACACAGTTCACAAGAAGAATATCACATCAATATGTTCATGAAAGAACACCAAAAAAATGCATACTGAGAACTTTGATAAACCTAGCCTGTACTAATTGAAAACATTACAGCTAGTTTTAGAGAAAATTAAAATATGGGTATTGCTTACAAAGCATAGTCATATAGTTAACAGGTAAAAATAAGCAAAGCTATTGCTCCCAGCTGTGTGATGTTATTCACTTAGCAGAGCTTGCCTTCTGGCCCTGGCACCGGGTAGGAACAGACATCATAATCCACAAATTCTGTTTGAAGCAGGAGCAGAAACAGGATCCCATTGCACTCAGATATGCTTCATCTCCTCTGAATGATTTGGTAAGAGAGCAGAGCTTTTCCTTATGCATCATTTAGTAGCTGCAGAGATTTGACAGATCCACAAATCCCCATGACTCCCATTTCTTTCTGAGCAGCGCTGGAAAGTAATAGAGTAGGAAAAAGCTGAATGACACCTGGCCTCTGAAGGTAGGCAGAGGTTTGGAGGGCAGATAATTTTTTTCTTTTTTTTCCTCGAACATGAGTGGTGCTTTCTAGGACTGAGAAGGCATGCTTTAGTTCTGGATAAGTTCTTAGTTTTGTTTTTTTTTAAAGCAGAACTGTGCTGCTAAAGCCATCGAATGTGAAGATTCATGTTATCCTTTCTGGCAAAATCACAGATTTCTTACATGGGAGCTATAATTAAATGATGTCTTTATGCATATTTGGAATGCCTGAAGAGATTATTGCAGGCAAAGCGGAAAAAGTTTAGAGAGTGTATTTGCAGCCTTGCCACAATTTGTTCCATGATTTAAATTGTAGGTTTAGCTTTCTTCTTCTAAACCCTGGCTTGAACATGGTAACTTTGTGTTGTGTATTTGTACGGACATGTATGCAGCTGGAGTTCCCTTTCATTTTGAATGTGAAGTATGGAGACACTTGGGAATTTTGTCCCATGTTTGATACATTCTGTGCTGTAAGGTTTGTGAGATTTTATTCATGACTTTATGAATAAGGGTTCTAATGCCTTTAAAATGTTCCTGCTATATTAGGTGTGCACTGATCTGTCACACAAAAGGTCTTCATAAATCTATACCAAACTGATTCTGATGAAGTCTTCTTACATGAAGGCCTCTGAAATCCAGCACAAAATAGACCTAAGTTTCAGTTTAATCAATCATACCTTTGAAACCCCCTTTGCATGATCCCATTTAGTCATCAATCTGGATCACAGTGAGCTGTCTTAATTCAGTGACACTCTTGCTGTAGCCAAAATGGTCTAAGAGAATATTACAAGGTTTGTCAGTTGAGGTACTTTCTCATCTTAGATGAAGTTTTATAATATAATCTCTACATCAAAGATACCCTTCATCGGGCAACTTTGTTTTTAGCCTAAATTCTGATGTTTAAAATGTGCCCTTTAAAGTGTTTGAACTAATTGTCTAGGCCCCTTTGTGATCCATGGAAGGGGCCATTCCCAGGGGAGAGCTCATCAGAGTTGTGTTACATGTCAGCTTTCAGCAGTCCTACCCGAGTCTGGTTTTCTCTCTTGTATCCTTCACAGGGTCTCTCTGAGCCATACCTGGGACATTCCCAGGCTACCACCACATGTCCCAGAGGATGGGACACCATAACCTTGGGCCACAGCCCTTATGCTTCCCACAGCCTCACTCAAGGCATATAATGCGCTGCCACAGCTGTATCTGCCACTGGCCAAAGGAGAGGCCTCTCCTGAAACTGGCCACTCATGCCATGGGGTCAGGACATCCTTCAGCCCCAACCACAAGAAGAAAGTGCCTTCTGTCACCAGAGAGGGAACAATATCACAACTGTACAGATATTTCCCTTTCATTGAGAGACAGCATACTGGTTTTTTGATTCTCTTTTGCCTGAGGGTTCCCATCTTGAATTGTCATGGAAGTCATGGGACAGGGATTGCCAAGTGACCCAGATTTGCACCACAGCTTGAGGGGATGGCACCCCGTGTGCCTTGGCTGGGAGCACAGCACACGTGTGACATCGTTGTGCCGCTCAGCACTCACTGCCTGCCTGGAGCCAGCACTGATAGCAGCTGCCCAGTGGCACCCAGCCACAGCAGGTTACCTGCTCCAAGGACACACAGGTACAAAGAGGCAGCCTGCACAAAGGCCCAGGCACACTTGGGAAAGCATCTCAGTTTGCTGTGCTGCCATGCATTGGAGGGGCTCTGCTACTCCCTGTGGTCATTGCCATTGGCAATGTCAGTGCATGCCTCAGCTACAGCTGTGTCTTCCAGCCCAGGCCCCTGGGCCCTGCTGTTGCCGTTTCAGGGTGTTTCAAGACAGGCTTGGAGATGGTTTTTGCTGTTTGCTTAGCACACTACCTTGTGTGCCTTCTAGATGAGACTGCTTTTCAAAGTGTGCTGTTACACATTATGTTTTCCGCTGTTGCCAGCAAAGGGTGTTTGACACCTGCTGACTCTTGCATCCTAATTTCTTCCCCTGGGGAGAGCCCGTCCTCTCAGGTTTCCCTCTGACATCTGCCCTGCTCTCATTCACAAATCCAAGGCTGGCCTCACCATGTCTGGCAGCTCTACCCAACACTAGCAAAGTGGTTTAGGGGCTTTGGGGGCTTACCAATGCAGCTGGTGCTGCAGAATGATTGAGCAGGCATGTCCTCACATGGCTTGAAGTTCCCAATACACTTGGGTTTTTTTGTAAAATGTTTTTTGGTTAGAGACAACTTTATTTGGACACTGTTCCTTATAAATTCTTACTCCTGTGCAGGGTATCTCACCGATGACCACTTTTACACAACATGCGATACCTAATATTGAGAAATACTTTGGGGGGAATGAGACTTTGCTTCACCACAGAGATAAACAAACATCAATGAGGAATTTTATCTTTATTTCATGATGTTAGCACAATAAACTCACACAGTAGCATTGATCTGTACTTATTTAACAAAATACATTTATAGCAATTTACAAATTATTTTCCATTTGAAAACATGGCATAACATTTTATTAAACACAATACTTTATATAGAGATTTCTCATTTAAAAACATTTTATTTTTAAGTATTTTCTTTTCTCAGTAAAGCACAGCCTAACAAAGAAATTCGTGCCTGTTAGCAAGTAAGAAAATCAGAACACTAAGAAGATGTCACCTGTCACTTTATTTGATTAATTTTAAATTAAGGTACCAGTGGAATGTAAACAAAGAGTAATTTTACAAAAGGCTCCTTATCAAATATACATGCAGAGGTCTGAGTTCCAATGTATATATTATTACATTTCTGCTCTCTAACGTAATATAATTTGATAAGCCATTATTAAAAACAGTAGCCTTTGGCACTTTGAGTAAAAAAGAATATATCAATATTTATGTATAGAACATAATTTCAATGATTACACAAGAGCTTTAAAATCTTTTCTTAAGAAATAGGAAACTTTAGGAAAAATATCACACTGCACTTGAAATAGTGCAGCAAGTTTTAGAGTAATAAAAGCAACATATATGCCAATATATATCTGACTAAAACCAAGGAATAAAGAACAAACACTCCCACCAGGAATCCTGCTGTTTCCAAAACAGCTAAATTGCCAGAGGGAACATTTTCTAATCTTTGCTTTATTGCCATTATTCTCCATTTCAATTTTCCATTATTTCCAGGTTCGTCTACTTATGTTCTTTTCCCCTGCACTTACAAACTAACAAATGATTGCATCTTATTTCCCTGCATTGATAAGCCAACAGTGTTTGTGTCTTAACCATTCCTTTAAAGCTAATCCTACCTCCTTTTTCCTTTACCTAGACTAAACTAAATCCAAAGGGTTTTGTTCACGACAGTCCATGTGTTTGTAATTCCTAGGAATCTTGTACAAAATTTCACATTAAATACCAAGGACTAAAGATACATCCTTTTGAAAAGAAAAAACAAATCCTGACTTGTAAATACTAGCATCTGAGAACTTATTTCTAAAAAAATTACTTTTTCTTCTTTTTCTCCTGGTATTTATGATTGTTTTTCCCAGCTGATGTGCCTTAAAGTGTGTCTTCAACATACAGTGCCTTTAACATACATAATATGGTGCAACCCTACTGGGTAGCTTCTTATATGCAACCTGCAGAATACTTTCTCCCAATCACTGGAAGTATGATGGGGTCATCTTGTATCAATAGCAGAAAGAGTGTTGTCATTTCCTTAAGGACTGACACTCTTCCACAGCACTGAGTGATGGGCAGGTGAGGGAAGCATTGCTTGGCACAGTTGGCATGACAGCAAGCATTCAGCAAAGTCTGGAGCACCTGTAAAACTGGGAAATATATATAAAGCTTTCCACTGACTCGCAAACACCATCCTCATACTTGTGAAACTACTTAGGTTTGGGGCTGGGTTTGAGATTTTGTTTTGGTTTGGAGGTCTTTTTTTGGGTTTTTGTTTTGTTGTTTGGTTTTTTGGGGTTTTTTTTTGGTCTATGTTTGTGTTGTGCTGTTTATCTTCTTGAATAGGATGATTCTTCCTTCTGCCTCCTACTTGGATGGGCTTTTCCTTAGAGTTCTGTGGGATAGGGTCTGTAGACAGGTTCTGACTATAGCAAATGTATCTGGTTCTCTGATACCCTGAATCAGAAGAGGACTTAGACCAAAACACTTCTCTCAAGAAGCCGAAGAACAGGCCTGATCTGCTACTACTTATTCAGTGAGGAGAGTGCTAAGCCATTCCCTTCCCCTCTTAGCAGGGGAACTGGCAGGTGTCTGAGAATACTTCTCTTTCAGGTAGAAATAGGAGAGCTATTGATGAAGAGCTGCAGTGGGTGAGCACTGCCCCTGGCTTCCTTCAGGGTTTAAGTCAGAGCCAAATGAAATGAGGCATTTCTTCTAGCATGCCCAATTTAGGACATGCCATGTTTATTCCTTTCAGAGCTTATCCTTTCAATAATTTTTGGCAATGCAGATTTTTAGCAGGTAAGTTTTTTCATTATATTCAAAGCTCAGTTTACTAAAATAATTCATGTTCTCTCAGGTGCAGAGACCTTTCAAAATTTTATGTGGCAGTGGTGGGAAAAAATACCATGCTTAAGAAGGCTCTGGAGGGTGTCCCAAGGTAGGTGAACTGTAGGAGTGGCACAATGCAACACTTGTTCAGTGATTCTGCAGTACGAAGGCATTCCATTTTTTAAAGCGAAGCACAAATCCCGTACATGATGGTGATTGGGGTGAAACTTGTGATTGTTCTTGTGGCATACTAAGCAAGTGAGGTGAATGACTGCTTCTAAGTGTGAGCTATGATATTAATTCCTCTCCTTGAAAGCTGGTCAGGAAAGTCGCCATCTATTTTTATTTACTCATGGCTCAGCTTTCACATTTGCATGTCTTGCAGTTACTGGTGTCCTGCATTATTTCTTTAAAAACTAATAGAAAAATGGAAGGGTCTCTGAAGGGCAGAATAAGAAGTTTAAAAATGTGAAATCTGAATTACTTGTAGTACTTGATAAGACTCCTTAAAAAATGTAATTTAAAACAATTCTACAAGTTAGCCCACTAAGAAGCAGCCTCTTCATTAGTAGCACCTGTTCTTAAACAAAAGTTGAGCAGTAGCAGCAAAACTATTCAAAATAGATAGTCATTCCATTCTAATGGAATGTCACCCACACATTTTTTGTTGCAGTAGACATCTTAAAGAACTACACAAAACCTTTGCAATCTTTGAATGTGACAGATCCACTATAACAAAGCTGTAAATATTTCCTACGCTAAATGAATGCAGCCAGCATCATCATAGTATTAGCAATATTACTTGTAAAGTAACTGCACATCAATATGTCATGTTTGCAGAGTCTAATAATTATGCAATTTTTCAAAACATGTAAAGTTATCATCAGCACCATCCTGTATTAAAGATTTGGTGCAAATTCTGCAAAGGTGAATATATACCACTGATATAGCCTTTGCTGTGAAAAAATCAGTCAATTTTGGACACAAATATAAAATAAAAAGTTGGCACATTCAGGAAATACAGTGTCTGTGTTCAAGACCATTGTTTTAATTGACATCATCACCCTCAGATAAATGTTTTGAATCTGAAGAAACAAGTAGTATGAAAATGTTTCACATTAGTTCTGGTATTGTGCTTTTTCCCCCACCACATGCTTTTCACAGGCTCATGCACATTGCACATCAGCAATGCAGGGCTGCTGGTCAATAATTTGGCACACAAAGGTAAATATCAGCTCAAAACAAAGGGAGCAGAACCTGTGTCAAGATGTGTTACTTTGTGGTGGTATGAACCCGCTGATATGTCTCCTCTCATTCCTTGTACGCTCGTGTGGGGGATGTGCCTTTATAGAAGATGTTTCTGGTGTTCTCTGGACTGCTCCCTCTCTCAGGGATTAAAATGATGTTGCCTTTTCTTCGAAGTGTTGAGTCCCGGCTAGAAGAAATGGACAGAGTCTCTGAGCCAATCTCACTTCCCTCCACTGGTGTGACTCTTATTGTAGTGATTCCATGATGGTGATGCTCAGTGTTATCTATGTTGCTTCTTTTCCTGTCACCTGATCCATAACTGTCTTTTAAGGAGTCACAGCTCTCAGAGTCTCTGTTAAGATCATTTAGCTCATATGTTTGACGAAGAGTGACTTTTTCAGGACCTTTCCATTTCCATGAACCACTTCCTTCACCTTCTGATGGCATCTGAATTACAGGTCTGTTATTTTCTGGATGGGCCTCAACTCTAACAATGCTACTGGGCTCATGGTCTGTCAAGGTTTTATATCTGATGGCTCCTGTACAGGTCACTGTGCTTCCCTCTGAACTCTTTGGGCTGCCCTGAAGCACTCCTTGCTGCTTAGACATGGCTATTACTTGCATGATTCTTGGCTGGCTATTGCTCCTGCATGCAACACTCTTCTCAGCAGCTTTCAGCCATTTAGCTCTAGCTGAACTACTTTTGGGTGATGTGTTCACATTCTCCTGAGTCTCTTCAGGAATGTGCACTAGCTGGGATGAGCCAGGACGGGACTGAATAGAGACCCTTGGCCCGCCAGTAAGACCTGAGTTGTTACAACCTGGTACACTGCCAGGTTGGATTTTCAGGTATTGGCTAGTTGGGCCATGATGATCACCATTTACACCCACTCTGGAGGGTTCTGAACTTGACCTCATTTCGATAGCCCTTGGTGGTGACTGGCCTGATTCAGTCTCTATTACTTGCAGGGACAACTTTCGACTTTCATTCTTGTTCTTCCACTGGGACAGCAGCTGTTTGGAGCGGGCAGAATCCATCGATGCGTGTATTGTTGCATTTCGTCTTGCTGGGTCTTCCAAGGATGGTGTATTGACTCTTGGCAAAGTGTTGCTGAAAGTAACCATGTTTTCCTTTCCCATTGGGCTTCGTGGTGTTATTATTTCTACATCAGCATTTGCTCTCTTTAGGTTGGTCAGAGACCCTGTATCTCTGTGGTTTCTATTCAGGATACTTTCCGTACGGTGAGAGACAATGCCATCGCTGCTGCCGCCGTTTTTACCTGGCAGGATTCTGTTGGCATCTTGACTGAGGTCTGTCAATGACCTTAGAGGTTCTCTGTGAAAACCGGGGTGAAACACATTCTCGTCACTTGGTAAGAAGTTCCCCACAGCATACAGGCCCTGATATTTGGACAGAAGCATCAACAATCGGTTAAGAAAGTTAAAAAGGATACATTTTAAGGTACTTTAATTACATTCTTTTGCTTTTAAATAGAATTCAGTGACATAATTACTCAGCTAAACTGACAAGTACGCTTACTTTCCTTTCCTCACTAGTATAGCCTTAGTCTAAATTCTGTCCTCAATCTGGTACCTCTAGGTATGTCTGAAGTAGTCTCACTAGGATAACTACGGCATATTATTTATGGCAATAAACAGTTGAGGTAAGGATTTAGCCCCCATAAGTTTTCTTCTTGTTATCAAGCAACACGTACAGCTACAGAAATAATGTTTTGTTAGATAAATAGCAAAACAGATGTTTGCAATCTCTTAGGCAGAGCTGTTTTACAACTATACTACTGTCTACCCTGATTTACTGAATCTTGTTACAGCTTGAGTTGTTCTCTGCCATTAGCAGATTCTGCCCTTTCTACTGCACAGTAACCATGTAATACAATATCTACATCACAGAAAAAATGTATCAACTTTAAATCAATTGCTTTCCAAGCTGTGCAGAACTGTAATACAATTTAGTTACACAACATTTTCTTAATCAGTAGACTTGCTGTAAAATGCTGTCATTTTAAAGACTCCACTGAGGGTATTCTGTGAGAGGGTCAAACATCTGACTCAATCACTTGAGTTACTTGTTCTTTACTCTCCTCTCCAAATTATTTGTAGTTTCACGTAATTTCCCCTCCCCATCCTTCTATTGGTGTGCAGTTTTCAAGGCAGATTTACTGAGTACTGGGTATCCAGGACAACATACTGATGTATGATGTCACGCATTTCAATCATGGGGACAACAGCTCCATTTAGGTAAATCTACAACAGAGAATAATTTGAAATAGTTTTCTCAACAGAGTGCCCTTCTGCTCACAGTGCAATCACAGAAGCTGACTTTAGTAGCTCATGGGGTTTCTGTTACTACCCTGACTGCTGTTTCTTCTGCCACTGTGGAAGCCATTTTTCCCTGGTCACCTTTGCAGACCATCTGCAGTACCTCAGATTATGTTATCACAGAAAAAAGGAGGTCAGAAAATGAACTTATTTAATATTATACTAAAATTCATCATGGACTTCTTGGGGGTAAAACCATCCCACTGGTTCTTACGACTCTTCTGTTCACCTGCAGTGAACAGCACTCAAGCAGTGGTGTCAGCAGAAGCTTTGATTGCTCCCAGGCACCTGTGTTGCTCTCTGAGCAGCCAGGGCAGTGAATTCCTGCTGGAGACATACGGAGAGCAGCCGGCAAAAGCAAGTGCCTGATGAGCTTCCTACTGAGAGATACAATCACACCTGACCTACATGCTTCCTTATAGGTCATGCTTCCTTCCAAGGTGCTGACGCAGTACGAACAAAAAGCATAGGAATAACCTGATTTGACCACCCTTTTTCCCCTGCATGGTTTCCCTAAGAACTCCAAAGAATCACAAGTGTATAATATTGCCTTTAATTTCTAGCAGATTCAGCAATTCACTCAGCTGAGTTGCTCATACTAATTCGATAATTTTTTTGGGATCATAAAGCAAACACTGTCAGTATCAACTCAGGTCAACAGCGAATACCAATTAATCACATCTTTTTCTTGTGTTATGCTTTTAAGGATTAGAAAACATGAGTATTTTTAAGTATTTGATATAGCACATAAAGTTAGAGCTGTTTCTGTATACAATGCCAAATGATTATATTCCACTTTGTGCACTGTTATGGCACTTCACACTGAAATACTTGTTTGCTTTTTCTGTTTGCTTTTAAAGTCATTATCCCTAACTCATTATCTTCAACACATATTGACTATATGTATCATTATGGCATGTGACCATGATGAATAGTTTTCATAAAAATAACCAGTACTCTTATTTCAGCCTTATAAGTTTAATTTGCTGAAACTTAACCATGACTATTATATTTACCAAATAGAGAGCAATTCCTCCTCCTATGAGAAAGCCACAGTAAACATCAACTGGATGATTCTTATACTGGGTGATACGAGTCAGACCGCATATAATTCCACAGATGATAAAGGCAAAGACCAAGAGTGGTTTAAGAAGTTTTGAGGAGTCTGTTAACGTAGAATTGAAGTACATCTTGAAAAAGAAAGAAATAAAGAAGCAGTTGAAGAAACTTAAATATGCCTAAGAGGATTTTAATTTCTCACATTCAATGTTTCTTTTATCTATAGATCACTAGTACACAGTAATATTACAAGTAATCAATTTAATTTTACTTTACAGCCCTATTAAAATTTGCTCACTTACTGCAGAAAGATCTGAAATCACAAGGAATGGATTTCCAAAAACATAGGCAGTGTTGCTTATTGACATCAATTAGGATAAGTATTTTATGCCTCAGTACTGTTCCAAATCAGCACCTAAATGTTCTATTAATGTGACTAAGGAGCCACCGCTTGTGAAATAGAGAAGCCAGATGTCATGCCAGATGAATGCAATTACCTGTTCCAACAAAAACTACTGCCAGATGCTTTAGAGAGCCATTTCTCAACTGAGGGCCATAATGTCAGGGAGGTCACACAAATTAAGTGGAGGTGGTTCATCAGTATTATACCAAATTCTGGCCTTTCTCCGGGCAGACTAAATACTGACAAGCTCCCAGTACATGCACAATACTATTATCTAATGTCATTAACTGGTCGTTACTGTTGCTTTCTTCTGATTTTTACAGCACAAATGATGGAATTACTTTTTAAACTTCAAGTAATTTGTCACTTGTACAAACATTGCAGTCCATACTGAAGAAATGTTACTGCTCAGAACTGCAAAATCAGCTGTGATTGCTGCAGCATGTCCCACAGTTCTCTGCTGGTGACTGACAGGTTTCATTCACTTGCTTTGCAGTAACACCTTGAAGGCCTCTGGGAGTGATTGTGCCATTTCATCCATGCTGCAAATCTCTGGAGGTGAAATCAAACTCCATCACATGAATGTATGGCCCTTAATGCCTCAAGTTTAAAAGCAGCAAATCAAGTGAAGACAGCAATAAAGAAAAGGCAGAATACATAAGGGTTAATTTGATTGGTAAGTTAAAATATCACTCTGTAAGACAGATAAACAATGCATTTTATGTGAGAATAATATGAGGCATCAAATATGCTTTAACATAACACTTCTGGTTGCTTCCTAACAAAGGATATGAAGCAGTTGGATCTTTTTCTTTAACAGCTACAATAAAACCAGCTCTATTAGTAGTTTTATTTTGCTTTCAAATTGGTAGGATAAGAACATCCATCCATCCATCCAAGATATTCAGGCAACACATAATCTTGCAATATACAGCAAATTACTTTCTGACTTTTGTCTTGTATAAATGAAACTGAACTGAGTTGGTTACTCACCGAAATGTACACTGCTGCAAAGGCTGCTAGGGTGGCATGTTGAGAAGGGAATGACTTTCTGCCAAGGAAGGACACTCAAATTATACTTCTCATTTCAAATGCACAGTGCTAGTGCTCATTGAAAAAAACACTGAGTGGTACAGTCATTTCAATCTTACACTTCCTAGGTAATATGTGATCTATCACTAACATTTGTCATAGGGTGACATTTTTCTCAGAGAGAGGCAACCCACATTTTATTTGCTCTGTCTATGGGTTTATTTAAAAAAAAAAATTCAGCACTTTACATCATGACAGAAGCTAATGGAGCACAACAACTTGCGAAGGGCATTTTAAGAATTACTGGGCAACTTCTTGATGGCCAGAGCAAGAGAATAAATGAAAACATGTCCAAACTCTGAGACAGTAGGAGATATAAGGTCTGCTCTTGAAATTGCTGAGAGCCTTCTGCTCCCATTGAAAGCCTGAAGACTTGAATGATTTGGACTGGGTTTTGAGTTACAAACTTCAGATATGAAATTTAAAAGTGACAGCTTAGCTTCTACTTCTCTGACAAGAAGGAGGTTTTGTGCAAGCAGAAGCTACATAGAACCATCACGAGGCTCTCTAACATTTTAATATTATTATTCTCCTAGACCCATTTCAATTCTCAAAAAACAACTAAAGAAAAGTGATGTGAATGAGAAAGAGGTTTTTGCATAGTTGAGAGTAAAAAAGCTGGGTTTGGATTCAGTAACACCTGTTCTACAGTGGACATTTGGATCACAGAAGCCCTAAAAAGTCTATGACTTCTGAGCTCTAGAAATGAGTCAAATACAGTGAGGATTTCTCTCTTTGCAATGGCATAGATATGTATATGTGACATACTGGATGTCTTTGTGAAGAAGAGTATGTCTATCTTGCAGTCACAACAGCAACTTTCACCTGAGAAAGCTCCACTTGGGATAAATACTTAAACAATCATTTGGCTTTACAGATGCGTCTTGCCACCCTAACTGGGCTCCACATACTGACATTTTCCTAGCAACACCTGAGTGATCTAGTTTAAAATAGCAGAGACTGAAACACAAACCTTTAACTTTAGACAGACATTTGTTCTGCAGAGCACCAGAGTCTGCTTTCTAAATTTCTTTCCTACGCATTTTGCCTTGACTGTTCTACATGATTAATTGGCAGTTAAAAATGTGCACGCAGTTCAGTGTGAATGCCACACTGCTGACCTGAATTTGAGCCTATGGCTCCAGCAGGTTCATGACTCTGGCCAAGATGAAATCTGCATGGTTCCTTTTGCATTTCTAAAGACAGACCTAAATACTTCTTAGTCTTCCTTTATTTTTAACCTCCCTGAACTAATCTTTCACAAATAATATCCCTGTGGAACAAGTTCAGGGTTGAGGATAGGGGAATAAAGATATGGGAAAAAAAAAGGTAAGTGCTTATAATAGCTAATCAACTCCTTTACCCTGTGCAGGTTTTAATGAAGCATAAATCTACTTAGAGTCTCTGTGGAGCTAATGTGTATATTTGATTCTATGAACTTTAGTACCACTTGGAACTTAACCTTAATTTGATGGCATTTTTATAGTATATAAGGTGTATCACAATGGTACAGTCAATTTTCTCTTTATTCTCTTTTCTATTCACATGCTTTGAGGGCAAACACAGACTAAATGCACTGTCTGTACTCTCTAATGGTGTCACTGCTTTTGTTCCTCTATTTGTTATCTTTTAATCTAAAATGAAAATGACTCCAGCTAAAAATATGTAGCCTTTTTGTATGGCTCTGTATTGAAATGGTGAACAAAGGTCTCAAAGAAAACATGTCCTGAAGTCCAATGACAGTGTATCACTCTAAATGCTCATGCATGAGGATGTGGAGAGGGGGAACAATGATGAGAGAGTCCTACTGAGAGAGTCATACTGAGTCAGAACATCAGACATGACAGAGGATAGAGACCTCACTGGAGAGCTGAACAGAAGTGGCTGAAAAGGCTCTTTGAAGATAATAGAGGAAAAGATGGACAATAGGAACCACTGGATATTTGGGAATGATGCAGAAAAATGATTGATGTAATCAGTTGGATAATTATGTGCTCCTCTCTATACTTTTCATACAGGAATCTAGAGGCAAATTTCTGGAGCCAAAGTTTGTGGGAAGTACAAGTAAAAAATGAAGGCCATTAGCAGACTCAGAACAAGTCCCTTCGAAACTGAAATTACTGAAGTCAAATTAACCTCCTGTACTGCAGGACTTATACCATAGTTTCTATATAGGTGACTGAGGGAAGTAGCAAGTGCTACTGAAGAACCAGTAGCAAGGGGTGCTTGCTGTGATAAAGTTGAGACTGGCATAGGAAATAACAACATAATAAAGGAAAAATGCAGTAAGCTTGAGTTAAGGAGAAATTGAGGGTGGTGCCAGAATATTGTAGATTGCCAAATGTACTCTCTGTGATGGGAATAACTCTGAGATATTAATATATGGTCATTTTCCTAGGGGAACAGAAACATCCAAAACCTGATTGCTTAGTCTTTATATGTTACAAATAATTTCTCTGGGTTTTTTGGAAGTGATGGTATTTAAACTTTGGAGTGACTGGTGGTTTTGGAATGGCTACAGGCAGTCAATTCAAAGCAGTAGACATCATATTTGAGATAATGAAATGAATGAGATGTAATTGTGAACATTTTTCTGCCTGCTCCTATGTAATGATGTCCTGATTTCCCTGGGACACCATGCAGTTGCAAGACACTGCTTGCAAGCATCAGGCTTCACTGGCAATATCCCAGTAACAGCAAATGCTTATGGGGGAAGAGAAGAAGAACCGGTTAGAAATACCATGCAAGAAAAGAAAGTTTTGGGAATACACAGCTTTGTACTATTGTGGTATTTCCTCTAAAAAGGAGGTTTTTTTCAATGCTGTTAATATAAAAAACTTAATTAATTAGAGAAACAGAAAACAAACTTGTCCAGCTCCCAAACACCTGAACTGTAACATATGTTTTACAGAGGTCTCAGACCAAGCTCTTGGGAGACTTCTTCCCTCGCCTGTTACAGGGAAGTTACTCACATACCACTTCAGAAAGCAGTAGAAGCTATACAGAGTGACAACTGTGTAGGAAATTACCTCCTTTGAGGGGGGAGAACAGCTGCTAACAACTGTGCTTTGGAACCTGACAAAGTCTTCCAAAGCCCACTGTTAGAATAATATCTTTATGGAGAAAATGGAACAGCACTAAAAAGACATTTATGCATTCACCTTTGTTATAAAAACCAACAAACTCATTCAGACTTTAACTAGGAAAAAAAATGAAATTGGAGCAGAAAATAAAAAATACAATGATTACTTTAAAATGTACACAATGAAGAACAGAACCAACCTTCCAGCATTGATAATATTGATGTCAGCTCCTGAGCAAATATCTTCCACAACATATGAATTCTCTGAGCAAGATACATTTAAGGATGTATAGTTAGGCTTGCAAACAGTCAGGAAATATGGTGCCTGATATCCTGTTGATAGCTGTATAATATCAGTAACAAGAGCAGTTGCACAAAGACCAAACACGTGAACACCTAGGAAAGAAATCAACAGAGCTCATTAACTTTATTATATGCATTAATTAGGTTGATTAATTGTGGCAACTACCTTCAACAGAACTCTGGTGGCTTTTGTTTTTGGACTTGAGAGAATATAAATGCAGAATAAGAGGTATTTTTTGTGAAAGTTTATTGCAAGGTTGAATTCTTTAATATAAAAAATTAAGAGAGTTTATGCTTTTCTTCTTCCTGTTGATACTTAAAATTCTGTTTTAATGGCTTGATGTCCTCCAACATCTTTTCATAAAAGGGAGCTACACTGGAGCTGCTTCAATTTTGAAAGAAGTTTTCTGTATTGACTAAAGAGTAGCCAACTATTTGAGGAGAGCCTATGTGCTTATCCAGTCCTTGGAGTTTCTCACTGGAAGACAGGCTTTTAGTAGTATGGACAACTGCCCATTAGATCATTGCTCTGAAGACCTGTTCTCTTTTTGCCACCACAGAAATCACCAGCTGATGATAATTCTGGCTACCTTCACACCTCTGATGTTTCTTGAGTATTGTGTCCTTGTCACTAATCCAAATATTTAAGTCTATTTCATAAGGGATCAATGCTTCAGACTGATTAATAATGCCAAATTCATAAGGCAATTGAAGTAATGCAATTGCTTTACCGAACATTTTCAACTACTCTTCTAAAGATTTACCTATAATTCCCAACTTTTATTCATAAAAATCGTCCTAAATTTCATCCTAAAAATGAAGCCATTAAAATATGAAAAAAACTTCAAATTCAGAGTGGGAATTTGGGATGAAATTAATGTGTGTTTGCACTTGTTTTTTTTAGTGATGGAATATCAAACAGGGGAAGTGGACATGGAGTATGTTTACAGTCCTCCTTGCTCATGATGTGACCTAGGAACCCTCTGCTTTCTTCCTCACTGTTGCTCTTACGATGCTTTGCTGGTCACAGGTTGCATAACCATGCTTGTCACTACCTCCCTGCTTGCCAGACTACCAAAACCCAGGGAATAGTTGTCCTACCAGGTTTTCAGTCTGCTGTCCTGCTGGTTGTCTTTGCCTAGGCTGCCTTCTCTAATGAAAGATTTCTGAAACAGAGACAATCTTTTCTTTAGCCCCTCATTGGGAGAGGAAATTAACTGCAAGAAGGGGATCAAAGTCCTGTTGCCTTTCAAAGTAGAGTTTTTCATAAATGACAATTAAAACAAAGTAAAAAGAAAGAATTCAGCATGTTCCTCTATCATTTAAGCTGCCATATCCTAGCCCTTTTTGAGAGGCAGATAAACACATTCCAGAAAAAGAATGTCAAACCTACTGAGAGTTTCTGACAAGTTTTCACTGTCATGCTGAATACTGTGACAGGTGGGTTGAATCCTTATGATGCACTGGAGACAGGCAGGGGAAGCTATACACTGAAATCATTAAAAGGCAGCCAGCTCAAGGTGGGCAGGGAATGAAAAACAAATTACTCTTTTAGAAATACTGACAATAGAACAGGAGAGGAAAGGGAAAAGGGAGAGTGTAGATGCTGCATTACTGAGTATGGGGCTACTCCATTGCAGTCTGAGTTTCTTCTCATGTTTTCTAGCAGAAGATCTATGCTAGTGACAGCTCTGCACTGTTCTAAAGGCTGTTTTAGAGAAGCAAACCTGCATGGTGAAAACTGAATGTATGTGGAAAGTTCTTTTTTGTGAGTAACAATTGAAACCCACCAACAAATCTGACAGCTCTTCTAAGAAAAGAATTGAAGTTGCATCCTCCTGCATTAATATTGGCCTCCGTTCCAAACCCATTTCTTCTTTTGGACAGGCAACAGTAGAGAATTCCTTCTCCTATCATTATCTGCAATGACAAAGGAGCCATTAAGTTGAATGTAGCACTTATTCAGAAGATCCTGATTGAATTTAAAGGGCCATAATACAACTGTAACACAACCAATGTCATCCACTGACATGCACTCAACTTTGAAAGATTTATATCAGTATGTAAACATAAAGTAATGCAACTTAGCCTGAATGAGGGCAGGCAAGAAGATGGCCCTGAAATTAAATGCAAATAGCATGCAGTATACAATGCTCAGTGGCATCCAAGCCTTGATCTACAGCTGAAACTTGATGCTTCTTCAATAAAAAAGCAGTAATTATAAAATATCGCCTCTAAAATAATCCAGAGCCACTGCAATATCTTAGCGCTCCTGAAGTGGTTTTAGCATTCAGTCTTGGCCACAAGCCTAGCAATCCCGAGCAGCTTCTAATTATGTGACAGCTTGCTCTTCTGTATTTGTTTAATTTGGCTTTAATTTAACCAGATCCACAGCAGCAGAAAAGTTCTGTCCTTATGGTCCCTCGCAACACACCAAGCAAAACAGATTATGACCAAAGCCCTAGACAAGAGTTTATGAAAGGAAGAATATAAATAAAAAATGGTGTCACTTGCTGGAAAATCCAGACACATTTATACATTTGCAGTCTCAGATTTTATTGCTTTTCTTGTTCAATAGTACAACTATTTGGAATTCCGTACAGGGTTTGTACAGAGTTCAGAGTAAGGGTTGGACTGAAATATTGCAATTAATGAGGCAAAAGAAGATTCATTTTGCCTATCCACAGAAGCATTGAAAACTAATCCATGCAATGCACAAAGCTTATAATGCAATGAGACGCCAAAGCATCTGAATTATGCTGAATCTTCTGTAATTACCAGTGGTGTTTGTCTATACTAACACCTCCACCCCAGGAAAAGGGAGGTAAAATGGAAAAGCTTAGTCTAACTCTTTATTAGGTAAAGTTTTAATTAATTAAAATTTTTTGGTCAGGAAGATTGAAGTAGTGAAGGTTGTCCTATGACATGGAAAAGCCAGTGGTAAGGGTGATTTAAGGAATTCTAATTAGCTGAGAACTATGGCCCTTATTATCTGTCTACATTTGACCAATTTATTGCTGAAGCCTCCCAGAGAAACCAGGAGTAGTCCAAACTTAAAACTCATAAAAAGTCTAATAGCTTTTAGCCAAGTTCTAGGGAATGTCTGGTACAGGGAAAACACCACACAGATGGATTACCTTGTGTGACAGAGCAAAAACCAACAAGGCCTGTGTCAAGGAAAATTCAGAGTCTGGCATTTCCACAGAAAAAAACCTCCCAGAGTAGAGCAGGCAGTAGGACTGAAACTGTCAGAGGTGAATTTCTCTCCTTGAGAATTGATTTCCCGAATCAATGTAATCTGATGTCCTAGTAATCTCTGTTGTGGAAACCTCTAAGCAGGTTTTTAAAAGTCAGTGCCTGATAAGGGTTTGAACCTTCACTGATACAAATAAATGACTGGTCCAAACATTTCTGAATGAGTAACTGGAGAGAAAATCTATCAGAGGATCAGATTCAGAGTTCTTTGAAACAAATGGAAGTCATGTTGCAGTTCAGGTGTGTATGTTCCAGACATAAAATACCTATCTTGATAATTTCTTCAAGTCCAGGTGTTCCACACTGAAGTCTCCTGCAGTTTTTGAATACATACACAAAATTTCATCTATGTCACAAGATATAAGATATTTGTCAATAATGCAGGTAGTTATTTTCTGTAACTCTTCAGGGCTACAGAACAGACCTGTTTAAACACTTTTGCTACTTACTAATAATGAAAAAAAAAGCCCAAAGAGAAAAACCAAAACATAAAGCTCCAAAGTCACACAGATCCGTGTGTGTGTTGGGTGTGTGTGTGGCTTGGGAAAATGAATCATAAAATGTTAGATTTTTTTTTTAATAAAAAAAGTGAATGGATTTATATATGTTCTCCAGTCTTGCAAAAATTATACCAGCAAAAATAATATAGAAAAAAATCCTACTCTAACATTCATATAAGGTTTTAAAGAGGGATTGACACTGGAATTTGCTTGTCTTCTTCCCCATGCACACTTTTTCTTCTTATAGATATGCTTTGATAATACCTAAAATGTGGCTTAATCACACCTGTATTTTATTGAGTCTTGTTGATCTTCTGCCTCATACTGCCTTAAGTACCTGAAGTTTGGACAGAGGCCAGGATATGGAAAATTACTGGAGATCCTCAATTCCTCACATAGCTCATGCTTTCTCTTCTGTGTTTTACAGATTTTATAAAGTGTGTAATCAGTTGAAATATTTATGAAAACTAACTTACAAAATGCTAAACTCTACAATATGACAATGGCACAATTGTAATCTTTTCACTGAGCTTCACTGGTCTTTTTTTTCCTAAGAAAAAGGGAAGCTTTGGACAAAATTGTCCCCTAATTGCTTACTTCCAAAGAGGTATCAAATAATGAGAAACCAATGCCGTCGGTGCTTTCACTGAAGGAGGTTGTATATTTTGCACTGTCACTGCCCAGTTTCTAACTCACACAAGCATCACATTCATTCTCACACCACTACAAGGAAACTACATCTTCCTAAGGCTTGCAGCTTTGAGGCAGTTGAACTTTGAAGATTTGGGATTTAATTTCTTTATGAAACTTTCTTTTTTATAGGCATGCTCAAGTATGGGTTTGAGTTCCTCACATGGCATGCTTCTGATTAAATTTCTGTACTGTTGGTAGAATGATTCAAGCAAGAATTACATTTCCTACTGCAAAATTTCATGCAATGCTGAAATAATTGAGCTATAATCAAAGCCCTTAACAAATACTATATAATGAATGAGGCATCTTTTATCCTGATTTAAGGTGCTTGATATTACCTAGGCTTAACATAAACTCTCTGAAGTAAAAGTCAGGTTTTACCACCTACTGTGGCCCAAGTGAGCATAGACAGATTCCTTCTATAGCTGTTTGAGAAAAGCCCAGTTTGTTGTCAGTAGAAATACTGAACAAACCCAGCCAAACCCCAATACTAACATTTTGCTTTTATCACAGTATTTGGTGTTTGCAACAATCATTTGCACCAGGATCACTGAGACTCTTAGTTTCCAGCTCCTAAATGTGTAATTTTTAGCCTTCTGGTTGTCCAAAATCCTTCAAAAATGGTTTCTAAAGCAACAAAAATCAAACGCAGTAAGAACTGTTCAGTTAAAAAAAAAGACAAATAAAGAAAAAACATTCTGGAAAGCAAAGAGAGAACAGCACTTGACAGTTTTTATACAGGCATCACATTTTATAGATTTTGTAACTGAAAATTGGATAGTATTATAAAATGAATTAACTGGGTTGATGTTAAGGGAATTAAGAGGAGCTGGAAGCAGAGTTATATTTGCAGCTGGCCTTCGAGAAGTGCCTAACAGATGTGTAGTCATTGCTGTCAGGGGGGAGAAGAGATCCTTTCAAAAGGTTGATGGTGTTTTTTAGAGGTATAGAATAACCCACTCAAGGTGAATTTCTCTCTCCATTTGCCAGACAAGAGTGGCGTGAGAATAAGATTCCTATCTGAACTGCTAAAATCAGACAAAATGAATTCTCTCCTTTACGTACATCTATATGAGACAATTTCTACTTTTCTTTTCTATAAAATAGTGACCCAGCTGCTCATTCTTACAGGATATTTCTGTTCTGTTGAAATCATCTCCTCCCTTTGGGTGAATGATTAAGCCAGCCCACTTTTGCCTGCTTTTAATGACTAACTTGCAATTTAGAGGTGTTTCAGTGCTATTTGGGAAAAAGTAATTGAGTTCGCTGACAAGGCTGATATATCTTCTCTCTGAATAAAGCTAGTTCCAACAAAAGTGGCAAGTTCAGGGCTGTGAAAGACTTGCATTTAAAAAGAAAAATCTTGCATTTTTGATGTATCTGAGAGTATGGAGACGCCTTGTCTGTAAAAGTTCAAATAATTGTACAGTGTAACAGAATGATTCAAGCTATTCTCATCCAACTGTAGATGCTGTTTCTTAACATTAAAGCCCACCATCAAGACAGTGAGAGTAGATGAAGAGTTACAGGAAATGTTCTAAGGACTATATCTCCTTTTGTTACAGAAGAATGAAATATGAATTTAAAATCCTAGGGAAACTAGCTTGGATGACACTCTACAGCTTAACTGAAACCACAGGAACTATTTTCTTCATGCCAACTGAAACTCTGTTCAAAATATTTGCTGAGTGACAGTAGCACTTCAGACTTACCGTGATTGATGGTCCAGCAAAAACCAGACTAAGCAACATCAAGAAGGGAACAGACTCTTGTGTAGGTTCAATGTATGGCATACTCAGACTCTTGTCATAGCAATTAAATCCAGAGTGAACTGGCTTGAAGACATCAGTAAGTTCAAGAAAATAGAGGCTAACAACAGAAGATGCCAATATGGGCAACTAGAAGAGAAGAAAGCAACAAATTACTGTTTGGAAATGGAATAGCAATGCTTTTGCAAAGACAACATAGTCTGTTAATAAATCTCTTTGATGTTTGCTGTTTATATCTCACTGCTTGTCATGCCTGTTTTACTATCTCTAAATAATTAATTCTCTAGAGATACGATACTGTTCAGTTGGTATCAATAACCTGCTGTCTACCAAGCTCGTCAAAACACCCAGCCCTACCTTCAGCACATACAATTTAGCCTTTTCATCTATGAATCATTACTAGAAAAACTTTGATTTAAATATTTTTTCTTAAGGAAAGTATCAGGACTGCAGTCTCCCATGTGGGGCCTCAGCACTCTGCTGTTCATCAATCACCTTTTTTGGTCCTTTAGCAACTCTACCATGTGTGACAGTCTTTACATCAAAGCCATTTTGCATTAAGTTTCAAAGTATTATTTAATGAAAACCAGTATCCAGTCCTTCCCTAGAATCTAAATATGTGATAATGCACGTCCATTTCACAATTCTATCAAAAAAGCAATTAACTTTGGCAAGACTCAGTCTGTTTAGAACCTTGATGACTATGGTTCACAATTCTTTTATCCTCCAGCTATTTAGTTATCTAACCCTTTGCAATTACTTTCACTAATTTATTAAGAGCATAGTTGGCCTTTCTGGGAGCCCAAATTCACCTCTGCTCACCACCGGCTCCTTAAAGCACAGGATCAACCCCTAAATCTCTGTGGAAGGAAGTAATTTAAGAGAAGATTTAGACAAAAGACATTTTAAAGCTAGTGGTTTATAAGTGAAAAAAGAGAGCAGCCATGCCCCGGAGATGGGTGTTGGGGCATTCAGAGGTGACCAGCAGGATGTAATTATTCTCTGCATCCTCCTTTGTAAACACTCAGAAACACTTTTTGTTTGTTGTTTTCCAGAGTCCTCCATGAACAAGGCAATATTAGAACAACTTCCTGCTCCTCCACTGAGATGCAATGAGTCCTTCCTGGGGTCTGTACTGCAATGAAGGTATCTATGGTTAACAGCATCTGAGATTATGAGAAACAGCAATTGTCCTAAAAGAATTTTGAGCATACTTAATTTATATTATTCTTACAATGCTCAGTTCACATTTACAAAAACAACTGATAGTTTGAAATCAGTGTCATTCATCCCATTCTACAATGCAATATAAAAGCAGAGGTAAAATGGAATCCATATGTATTTTGGAAAAATGATGAATAAAATCTGCTCTACATGGCAGAGGGACAATGGTTTCTTGCATTAACAGACAATTTTCTGATTTTTAAGCACTGAGCTTATAAAATTCAGGCTTTTTGTGCATAAAATGTAATTTTGGATGATTAAAGAAGGAGGGGTCTAGCTAAATTTAATCAAAACATCTTTTAATATGACTTCTTGTTTAAAAAGAACGGCTTATCTTTGATGTACTGATTTGAAAAGGGTGAGTTTTGTCTTCAAAGAATTCCAAGGAAAAACTGAAGAGGGTGGTGAATGGAAGAATGTTGCTTGTTGTTATATCTGTATTCCAGTTGATTGCATTGTAATGTCACATCATAGAGAGGCTGTGATTGTGTACAAAAGGGGGAAATGTTGATCGGCATCCTTAAGTGCTGTGAGCATTACAGAAAGAAGACCAGGCATCTAGGATGTTTGCCTCACTAANATAACCCTCACTTAGTGCTGGATGCAACGTGATTGTCCATAATGCAAGTATGCATGATTGGTCAACATGGGCTAGACTGCTTCCAGTCATTCCATAGATATGCAGGATGAAAGATGACTTCCCTGAACTCTTCATACTCTGGGAATAATTTGGATTGTTGTGAAACTGGGTGCCCTTCTCTCAAAACCTGCCTGCACAGATACTATGCTGATTGGATAAGGGGACTCCGGACCCAAAGGCTGCCACAGTGCACCCTGTCCTGGTGTGGCAGGAGCTTGCACTGACTCTGTGCTGCTCTTGCTAGGACATTGAAATTCCACACAGCACTTGAGCTCTCAAGTTCCCATCTGCACAGCATTTAACTCTTGAAACATTTGCAATGTCTTTTATTATTCTTAACTATTTGAAAGTTGTACGTAATGACTTAGTCAGGGTCCATGTCCCATTGGGCAAAGCATCTTACAACAGGAGACAAACTTATTCCAGTGAACTAAATTGACAAAACAGGCAGATGCCTATTGCCCTTCTTTTGAGAAATTATGCCCTTTTATTGAGATGTCCTCAAAGGTTAATTTCCCAGAACAGAAACACAGAGCAGACCCACTCATGGAACACCTTGCATTCAGAGTTTCATCTTCAGTATTTTTCCAAATCTCCAATATCAGGAAGGGAAAGTCTCTACTTGAACAATAGCTTATTCATTACCCACAAGGCAAATTCTACTTGGATCATGGTATTTTTAGGCAGGCGACTGTTTCAAATGGCAACATTCAACTATCAAAAATAGGCAATATTTGAAGTGGTATTTTATTGTGAAACACTAATACAAAAGGTAGTGAATAACCTTCTTTGAACTACTGTATGTAAGCTGTAACTCTATCATTAATTTAAAAATTAAGGAATTTTATGAATTGCATTTTACTGTCTTATAACTTCAGTACAGGACTCCCGTATTATTTGATCGTAATTATCCATTCTGCTAAAGAAAAGATATAATTCTAAAAGATTAAGAATCTCTGATGAAACTGCTTATAATACTAATGAATAGGTCTGTAGTCAATTAGCTATATACAGTATGTCAGATCCCAAAGGACATTTTTCTTCCTATCTTTTTAAAAATACAAATATAAAATGTGCCTTCTAAAAGTCTAACATTTCTAGAAAGGAAAACGCAAATGTTTCTAAAATCTTCTAAACAGTATAACTGGCTATTTAATATATGAATATTTATGGAGTGTACTGCTTAAGGCAGCAGCATTTCTGTAATTACAGACTTCAGCACCCAACACCTTGAAAATGTCAAATATAATTAGATGGTAGAATGTGTATTGTTTTAATTACAAAATGGAATAGGAATTTTCCTGTGCCTAATTAGAATAATAAAACCCCCAACGTCAATTCTTGACTAATCCTGACTAATAAGCCTTTATACTCTTACTTCCTTGGATGGATAATGGAGAAAGATCCCTGTTTAGCCTGTAATTTAGACCTATAAATGTAAAGTTTGACCCAAATGGTCAAACCCTGTTCAGTTTAGAGTCTTAAAGTCAGAAGGATAATCAGCATAGCTACTGAAAAAGTTTGATTTGTGATCTATTTACTTTTTAAAAAGAGATTTTTTTGTCTTTTTCCTCCTTGCTATTTTCTTAAACTGTAAGCTAAAAGCCTTCATTAAACCACAGAACTTTGCTATTAATAATAATTAATGTTATTAATATTTTAAAAGCTTTTGTTGTACTGAGTGAGGAATTGTTCAAGCATCAGAAAAGATGTTCTGTGTTCCCAAGAGTTCAACAGGGATGCAAATACCCAGAGACATTGTAAGGTGAAAACCTCCTGTATGTTACATCATGCAGGACAAACCAAAATAGCATTCAGCAGCACAGCAACAACTTCTCTGAACTGACAGGGCATGTAACAAATCCTTCTTCTGCCCAAGAGCCACAGGACAGATATCACAGTGATAGATCACAGAGAACTGAAAGAAGAGATGGCTGGGGGAGGAGTTCTCCAGGCTGTTCATCTCTCTTCCGTGGGACATGCTGTGATTGCTCTGGGGGTCATTTTGGGTACTTGCTTGGTTTACTTGTGAGGATTAAAATTGTCCAGGAAGCAAAGTGCCAGCACAATTTGCTACAGGTCATATGATACAGCCTATGCACAGAAGCCATGCTGGTCCTGCCCAAAACTCAGAAGTTGGTTACTGCTTAACCTCTGGGCCCAAACTTGCAGGAGCACTCCCAGGTACACAGAAATGCTTCTGTTAAAACTTGCCAATGATTAGTTTTCCATGGCTTTGAATATATGAAGCAAGGAACCTGTAGAGCTGTAGTCCACTAAATACAGTATCATCATTCCTACTAACAAGCTACAGATCTTATACTGAGTTTGCAAGGACTCAGGACTGACACTCATCAAACATGCTTTGTCCTTAAACCCCATAAATCAGGCTATGGCTAATTTGTTTTACTTCCATATCTTTTTATGGTACATCTCTGCATGATTTTTGTATTTGTATCTAGCAGTAATAAGTAGCTATTTAGCATAAAATGACCTGTAGTGTAGCGCATCCCAAATCCTTTCTCAGGAGCAGTATGATGTTGATGGTGATTCTTCCTCACTTTAGGAACTACTTTGGTTCATTTTTATGTTTGCTAATGCACTTTTACGCTATACTCTCTCTGGAACTGTCTTTTCACACTACACCCCAATTTTAAGTATGTGGCATGGTTCACATATATTGGATTCTTGTTCTTTGATGTGTTATTCTTTAATCAGTTTTGCCAGTTGCAGTTCTGCAGTTCTGCATTTCTTTATCTGACCATTGGGTCCCTTGTTTATAACCTTGAGGTCTCCAGTACCAGTATATGCCCCATCTCTTACCCTCCACCTGCAACTCCAGCACATTACACTCTCTGTAATGCAGGAATACAGGTCTGGGGTGACAGCAGAGATCTTGCAAATGGGTCAGTGGAAGGCCAAGCCTTAATAGGGAAGTCTTATCAGAGTGGATAGAACCTGGGAATCCCTGGCTTCTGTAAATGCTCTAAAGTTGTACACTGCTAGTTTTATATCTTACTCTTATATTCATCAGCACTTAACTAAGCAAAAAGTCCCTAATTATCTCCAGGAAAATAACATCTTAAAATTCATTGACTTTGTGAGAGTTCAGCCATGGAATATCATGTACTCAAGTGTCTGAATCTGTTTTGTAGGTTGCAGTTATGTGACTTTTGCTTTGCTAAATTGCACTGTCTGGATGTTCTCTCTTGCCATGAACTCATACCCAGATCCTGTGGTGGTGTTGCCTGTATAAGAAGTAGGCAGAAAAGAGAGAAGCAGTGTGGATGTAGCTTTCAGAGAAAGTCAAGATATAATTTGCCAGATGCAGACTAAAGATGGAATGACTAGGTCAACTGTCCAAAGAAAGGGTTATGGGGTGCCTGATACAGTGTTTGGAAATGTAATATTTTGTAAATAATTTTTAGACTTGAATACCCAGGAACTTCTCAGATCCTCAGGTTGTTCTGCAACCCTTCCACAGCAAGCAAGGATCTCCTGAGTATGGGAGCTGCCCCTGGTGTTTCTGTTGTTTTCTGGGAATTGAGGAATCTTTGTAAGCAATCAAGTAAATAAACAGGATTGCCTCAAAGAGACAGCAAATAAATGCCATTGGTTTCTCAGCATGGAAAAAACATCAGCCAAGTCTTTGAGAGAAGGATGGTCTAATTAATAAACTATGTTTAGTTCCCATGACAAGGCTGTGGCATTGTGAAAGATTCTATTAAATTTATCATAAATGTCAATCCTTTTGCCAAGAAATTCATGGTCTAAATGACAAGGCACAGCAGATGGATGAGACAAGAAAGAGGGCTGGGTGGGCTGGAGGAGACAAGGTGTTCCTTAGCCAACTACTAACAGTGACTGCAGCTTTCAGCTGCCCTGGCTGTTGTACTGTTGTACTTTGCTGTGAGATTCACAATGGATAGGAAGACAAAATGGAAAGAGGACAGGTTTCTCTTATGCTGACAGAGGTGAATGCTGAGGTCATTACTGTGATTGAACACATTCCACAATAGGTCAGCATTAAGAAATGGCATCAGCCAAATTCTGCCATTTTCTCCTTTTTGAGAATTCATGACACTCTGAAGAGAGAACACTAAGCATGAGATGCCTATAGAGCAGGGGACTGGCTTGACAGAAAAGTGAGATTTTTAGATTTATTTTTATGTTCTAAACTTAATTCTTAAATGCCTCAGGCTTATAAAAGAAGGCATTCAGTCTTTTCAGAAGTTTAAGGCTTCCATCTGTATAAAGGCTTTTTGCTTTTCTGTCTGAACTTGAGTTTCTGCTGCTCCTTGTCCCTTTTTTGGACTCAGGTTGCATCTGGCCCAAAGCTATAAGGAATTAGTATTTTCTCTAAAGTACTTGTACCTCACCATTGTCTAACTTTGGGGGAAATTATGTGCAGCTACATGATATAACGGTCTTTCTTCTCCTAGACTTAATGCTATTTGATTTAATTTCAATTTAAAGTTGAATTTCAAATCGCAGATGTCTTTGAAATCTATTGTAATTACCATTTTTGAAAATTAAGTTATCTGTATTTCCAGCATTGGTTTTAGAATTTAACTTAATTGTTTTGTGACTGCCAGTTACAGTCTAGCTTTGTAAATACAACAGCTTTGTGCTACTCTTGAAATGTCTTATCTTTTACCAGATCTTGATAGAAAGGTCTCAGTATGTGTAAGACCAAAAAAAGAGCTGATATATCACTGATACAATTCCTATTTATTTCAGAAATCTCAGTCATGTTGAATGCAGAGTAATGCTAAAAGTGCTTTTTTCTTTTTCCTTTCTTTATAAATATATGTGAAGCAGCAATTACACAGGGAGAAACCAACAAAATAAAAATTGTTTAACAAAAATATTTTCAGGGAGGAGTAATCTATAAATACTTTACAAATTTTCTGTATTATATATTTTATATATATATTATATTAAGTATATGTGTTCAAAAAGAAAGCAAATTCTTAGGCAGAAATTTGTCACAAAAACACCAGTAATGCATCAGTGTGACTTCAAACATAATTGATGACTCCTTACCTTAATTATTATTGTTTAATTACATCAATTATAATTACAATCAATTAATAATTGTTACAATTAATAACTACATATGATGAGATTTAGGATATTACATGTACTCTTGATTACAAATTTTATTTTATGCCCCTGCTGCAATGTTATCGTAAATCAAAAAGAGCAGCACTTCAACAAAAGGTGGTTGTTTTCAGGTCAGCATCACCAAATTTCAGCTAAAAGTTTCCAAAACCCCATCTCTAAGGGACAAAGCTACCAGTCCCTACACAATGCTACAATTTATTGTACTCTCTAAAACATGTTGATTTCCATACATACATACCAAAAAAAAAAAGTAATCCTGTAGGTGCCAGCCTTTCTCCAGTGGCTTCTTCCCATACTGTTAAACTTCTGAACTCCCTACAAACTGAACTTTTAAGTGACAGGACCATCAGACAAGATACCATGTTTGTAATAGCTCAGCTCCTGTGCATGTTAAGGTTCCACAATATGCTGGTTTTTATTAGCTTTGGCTCCAGAGTAATAGGTTTTTAACAACTATAGAAGATCACAGATGGTAGGATTATAAATTTTTGGAAGAGGTAATAATTTGGAAAAGTATATCTCCATTAATTTCTCACCTATTCAGGCCTTCTTTTACTACTGGAAGTATTAGGTCAAGAGGGTGCTGCTGGACTGAAAAGGACACAAGGCCTTCTTTCACTGAGAGCTACTCGAACTCTACACTTGCCAAACACATGGCCAAAACCAGAACGGACATCTAGCTTGCAGCATTTGCACGTTTTCCAAAGACAGCCTTGGCACAGGTGTGACACCTCCCTTTTCATTCCCCTTTTATGGCCATCTCCTGCTAAAAGCTGGTATTGTTCAGGCTCTATGGCTCTTCCATTAGCACAGAAGTGACAGGGAGGATGCAACACTGATGACTTGGCCAATGAATTATACAGCTGCTCTGAATGCACAGCAGCCTCCTCAGGTCTTGGATAGCCCCCTAATATTTTGGGGATATTGCCCTGTCATGTAGCTTTATAAACACATCTGGCATCTACCCTCTGAGAGTCATCCACATGACTAAGTCAGCTCAATGAACAGAGAGCTAAGTGTATTTCTCCTTCTTCTCCTCTCACACATGGTTGACTCTTTTGAGAGAAAAAGATGTATTTGGAAAATACTATGCTACTTTGACAGTACGGGGGTAATTTCATCTTCTGCCATCGGAGATCTTTGTTGGTGCAGCCCCCAGTTAATTTAAGTATAACAGAAAACCAATCTAGAGAGGAATATGACTACACTGTGCCTCCAAGGCACAGCATTATAGTTTAATTCTTACATTAGATCCCAACATACTTTTCTCAGGAGGAAAGATTTATTCCTACAGTCTATTCTCTCTCTTATTCTAATCACTGCACTCCCCTGGTTTTTTGTGTCTTTTGCAGTCACACCTATGCATGACTTGCAGGTCACTATAATTTAAACATTGTGGGTCATGCATGACTGAACAGCTGAAAGGCATTCCAGATGTGACTAAGAAGTGCTACTGAGTATCAAATGATGTTTCAAGCCCAGCTCTCTCAGCGTATGTTAGAAACAAAAGGAAGTAAAGCATCTGAGACACCGTGGCCATTCTCTACATGCACTTATTTCTGTGGGGTCTCATGACCTCCTGAATTCTGCAGCCTGGAGTTCTACAATGCTAACAGGTCTTTGTGCTTTCCGCTGGTGAGAAGTCCAACTCCTTTGGGGAACAAGAAAAGTAAGTGGTCTCCTACTACTGGAAGAAGTGTTTCCAAACTGATTAAGGCCTAGCTGAGCCCTGGAAAATGTAGAAAAAGCATCTGTATCCATATGCATTCATAATACGGAGTCTAGAAGACAACATAAGGAAGAAAATTTAACTGCACAAGGGACAATGTCTAAAATATCTCCAGTTTTAGTCCCTGGAAGTTACACAACCAGCAGATGAAGGCTGTGCTACAGCAACACAATTTAATTGGAGAATAAATGCATCAAGTCATCCAGATTGACAACACCTTGACCTTTTGCATTCCCACACATTAGGCACTGGATGAAGCAGTAATGCCACTGAAGTCAAAGGCAAAATTTATGTGACTTCCAAGAGAACAGGATACAAACCAGGAGGTTTTTTGGGATAGCATGAGTAAAGACATTCTATTTCCTTCACCAAGAGAAATCTGTCTGTCCTGACTCCAAAGTGTGACCACTCTGCCAGGAATGGAAACTACATAACTCTGGAAGATTTCCAGATTGATATTAAAATTCAAGGCACCAATATTTCTTCTCTAAGTGAATATAATTATGATATACTCTGAATATGCTGAAAACAAAGTCAGTTAACAAAACCCAAAACCTATTCCAGGAATACTCATTTTCAAGATCTCCCAGAGGCATGTAGACTTTTCACCATGAAAAGTAATTCCCACTAGGCCAGAGGGACTATGAATTTTCATGGAAAGCTTTGTCTTTCTCAGCTATGCACATAAAATTCAGATAACCNAGCTACATGATATAACGGTCTTTCTTCTCCTAGACTTAATGCTATTTGATTTAATTTCAATTTAAAGTTGAATTTCAAATCGCAGATGTCTTTGAAATCTATTGTAATTACCATTTTTGAAAATTAAGTTATCTGTATTTCCAGCATTGGTTTTAGAATTTAACTTAATTGTTTTGTGACTGCCAGTTACAGTCTAGCTTTGTAAATACAACAGCTTTGTGCTACTCTTGAAATGTCTTATCTTTTACCAGATCTTGATAGAAAGGTCTCAGTATGTGTAAGACCAATAAAAGAGCTGATATATCACTGATACAATTCCTATTTATTTCAGAAATCTCAGTCATGTTGAATGCAGAGTAACGCTAAAAGTGCTTTTTTCTTTTTCCTTTCTTTATAAATATATGTGAAGCAGCAATTACACAGGGAGAAACCAACAAAATAAAAATTGTTTAACAAAAATATTTTCAGGGAGGAGTAATCTATAAATACTTTACAAATTTTCTGTATTATATANGAAAAGGACACAAGGCCTTCTTTCACTGAGAGCTACTCGAACTCTACACTTGCCAAACACATGGCCAAAACCAGAACGGACATCTAGCTTGCAGCATTTGCACGTTTTCCAAAGACAGCCTTGGCACAGGTGTGACACCTCCCTTTTCATTCCCCTTTTATGGCCATCTCCTGCTAAAAGCTGGTATTGTTCAGGCTCTATGGCTCTTCCATTAGCACAGAAGTGACAGGGAGGATGCAACACTGATGACTTGGCCAATGAATTATACAGCTGCTCTGAATGCACAGCAGCCTCCTCAGGTCTTGGATAGCCCCCTAATATTTTGGGGATATTGCCCTGTCATGTAGCTTTATAAACACATCTGGCATCTACCCTCTGAGAGTCATCCACATGACTAAGTCAGCTCAATGAACAGAGAGCTAAGTGTATTTCTCCTTCTTCTCCTCTCACACATGGTTGACTCTTTTGAGAGAAAAAGATGTATTTGGAAAATACTATGCTACTTTGACAGTACGGGGGTAATTTCATCTTCTGCCATCGGAGATCTTTGTTGGTGCAGCCCCCAGTTAATTTAAGTATAACAGAAAACCAATCTAGAGAGGAATATGACTACACTGTGCCTCCAAGGCACAGCATTATAGTTTAATTCTTACATTAGATCCCAACATACTTTTCTCAGGAGGAAAGATTTATTCCTACAGTCTATTCTCTCTCTTATTCTAATCACTGCACTCCCCTGGTTTTTTGTGTCTTTTGCAGTCACACCTATGCATGACTTGCAGGTCACTATAATTTAAACATTGTGGGTCATGCATGACTGAACAGCTGAAAGGCATTCCAGATGTGACTAAGAAGTGCTACTGAGTATCAAATGATGTTTCAAGCCCAGCTCTCTCAGCGTATGTTAGAAACAAAAGGAAGTAAAGCATCTGAGACACCGTGGCCATTCTCTACATGCACTTATTTCTGTGGGGTCTCATGACCTCCTGAATTCTGCAGCCTGGAGTTCTACAATGCTAACAGGTCTTTGTGCTTTCCGCTGGTGAGAAGTCCAACTCCTTTGGGGAACAAGAAAAGTAAGTGGTCTCCTACTACTGGAAGAAGTGTTTCCAAACTGATTAAGGCCTAGCTGAGCCCTGGAAAATGTAGAAAAAGCATCTGTATCCATATGCATTCATAATACGGAGTCTAGAAGACAACATAAGGAAGAAAATTTAACTGCACAAGGGACAATGTCTAAAATATCTCCAGTTTTAGTCCCTGGAAGTTACACAACCAGCAGATGAAGGCTGTGCTACAGCAACACAATTTAATTGGAGAATAAATGCATCAAGTCATCCAGATTGACAACACCTTGACCTTTTGCATTCCCACACATTAGGCACTGGATGAAGCAGTAATGCCACTGAAGTCAAAGGCAAAATTTATGTGACTTCCAAGAGAACAGGATACAAACCAGGAGGTTTTTTGGGATAGCATGAGTAAAGACATTCTATTTCCTTCACCAAGAGAAATCTGTCTGTCCTGACTCCAAAGTGTGACCACTCTGCCAGGAATGGAAACTACATAACTCTGGAAGATTTCCAGATTGATATTAAAATTCAAGGCACCAATATTTCTTCTCTAAGTGAATATAATTATGATATACTCTGAATATGCTGAAAACAAAGTCAGTTAACAAAACCCAAAACCTATTCCAGGAATACTCATTTTCAAGATCTCCCAGAGGCATGTAGACTTTTCACCATGAAAAGTAATTCCCACTAGGCCAGAGGGACTATGAATTTTCATGGAAAGCTTTGTCTTTCTCAGCTATGCACATAAAATTCAGATAACCCATACAGTCTATAGAACCCTAAAATGCCTGAAGCATAATTAGGAACAGAAGAGGCCCAACTGCCTGACGGTGATGATTACCATGTCCTTCAGGTAACTGTGCACAAGGCAATCTAAAATTATTCAGCTCTCAGGAGTGTGTGCTAATCAGAGGTTCTGCTAAGCAGAACTAGTACCAGTCCTTTAAAATAACCTCTAAAACATTCTTGTGAGACATAGGTAAGTCATCAAATTATTTTATTTTATGAATCATGAAACTTGAAAACATGTAATTGAAAATGTGTTGGGATTTACATCATAATGTTTATTTGCCTCTAATGCTTTAACCCATCCACATTTTTCAGAAACTGTCTCCTCACTTTCTTTCCATTTCCATGTCTTTCAAAGCTTTAGCCTGATTCTTTTTTTGCTTTTCTTGTGTAAATGAAGGATAGCTCTACTGATCATAAGAGGAGCATGTTAGTTTAATGTTTTAACTCTTTTATTGGAAACACCCACCAGTTTGAACTATCCATCAGTTCATTGAATATGTCCTGGGTTGGAAGGGACCCACAAAAACCACTGAAGTCCAACTCCTGGCCCTGCACAGGACCATCTCCAAGAATCACACCACGTGCCTGACACCATTGTCCAAAAACTTCTTGAACTCTCTCAGGCTTGGTGCTGTGACCACTGGGGAGCCTGTTCCAGTGCTCAGCCACTCTCTGATTGAAGAATCTTTGCATAATATCCAACCTAAACCTCCCCTGACACAATTTCCTGCCATTCCCATGGGTCCTGTCACTTGTCACCAGAGAGGAGAGATTGGTACCTGCCCCTTGTCTTTTCCCTTGTGAGGAAGCTGTAGGCAGCTATGAGGTCTCACCTCAGTCTCCTTTTCTCCAGGAGAGTTGGCCTGCCTACATTCTATGTAACTATACTTTTTATCTAAGCCTGAAAGTCACAGCAAGTAAAAACATTTGTTTACTGGAGTTAATCTCATTCATAATACATTCTTAAGGATCTCAGCAGTTGAAACCCCTTAGTGTCAGAACGGTATTTGTGTGCTGCTGTTTCTAAGGTTCTGCATGCCTGCATTATATTGGTTGTTATATGTATTATTTCATTCATTTCACTCCTTAAAATGTATTTCATTTGTATAATATGAACACATCCTCTTCCTACCACATTGAAAAAAATTTTGACTTTCAACTCATCTTGTTTTCCAAGTCTATGCTTTTGTCTAGCATTCAAGAGGAAAAAACCCCACATTTTTAGAAATGTATTTTCCAAACAATGTGTTTTCCTTGGGCTTAGACCTCCTAGACAGGTCTTGTTGGAAAGTGGATGTCAGCAAGCCCTACTTTTCTTGTTTGAAGGGGGAAACCTGATGGGCTATGGGGTCTTTTTGTTGCAATTCAGAGTGGGAAGGCACTATCTGCTATGAACAGGAGAGGGAAAATGAAAGTGAATGAGTGCCAAAAGAAAAAAGACATAAAAGAATTGACAGCATTCAAAGGCAAGAGCTTGCAAGCCTGTTTCTTACTGTCCATTTATGAAACTAAAAGCTCTAAAATTCAGAAAGGCTCATTTAAAGTGGGCAAGTTTTGGGTTTAACAAGTTAGCTGTTGTTGGATTGCATTAGGACCTTACCTCCTGCTTACAAAGGAAATTCTTATTACATGGTAATGCCAGTCAGCCACACTGGGTGACTCTTCTATCCCTTACAGTTGCAAACTTCTCATTGCAATTAAATTGTCTCTGATTAAATCCCTCTTTATGGAGTACTACATAATCTGGTTCTGTCTGAGCCAATCACAACAGAAGATTTTAAGTCATCATGTCATCCTTTCCCTGGTGCTACTGAAGTGCTGGCATTTGCTGTGCTCCAAAGCTTTAGAAAGGCATTCTCGTTAGTCTGATTAGAATTAGTGCGCATGTGTGCAAACGCGGAGTGGGCATTCACAGGGAACACAAGCTACATGCTCCTTCCAAGTATCACATGAATTGTTGTTACCCTTTCACTCAAGTGATTTGAGTACTCAACTGAAAAGAGGGAAATGGTTTCAAATCTTCCTGCTGTGTAATGAGATAGGGCTGATAACTCACCATAAAGTTTCCCAATCAACATTTATGTTCAGGTGTATTGCAGTCAGTTTTGTCTCTTGATGGTGCTTTTACTTTTCAGTTCAAGAGGGGCCGTAAGTCTGCAGTTCAATAATTAGAAATTATTGCTGGTGGGGAAGGGCTCACACAGGCTCTTGACTGTTCCTTTGACTGAATAACATAGAAGTCTTAAAAGTTCATTAGGAGACCTTTATGTTAGTTGAGGACTTTGACTCCCTTAGAGAAACTGGATGTTGAAAAGATCTCCACCTGTTTTTAAATGAAGCTTGAAATGACTTGCTGAGGGACCTAAGAGTCCAGACCTGAGTGGAGAACTTGCCTGCCTCTTGTGGGAACTGTAAGCACAGCTCAGTGTAGGTTCTTCACTGCTCACAGAATCCTTTGCCTTATTCCTTGTAACAGCTGCAGGGAGCTTCTAGGAAAGTATATGTATGCAATCAGGATTACATAAGGTAACTCTTAAGAGCAGCAGGCACACACTTTGTGCTGTTGCTCTGCATTTCACCCCATCTTGCTGCAGGCCAAAGCACAGCCCACCTAATAGCACAAGTTCTGTTGTGTCTTGCAGGACCTGTACATCATTTCCAGCACTAGAGTCCTGCTCAGGCTGAGGTACAGCAACCTCCCTTCTTGTCTGGATTCCCAAAGCAGCAAAGAGAGCACAGAGAGTGAAGAAGCCCCTTGGCTTTTCTTAGGGGGTTTCTCCAAGCTTGACCTCTTCCTCCTATGCAAAGCTAATATAAGATACATGGCACAGCCTTCCACTTTGATGGAAGTGCTTTCCATCAAAGGGCTTTTCTTGAGCAGGCCTAATCACATTGGTAGGATGAGCTTGATGCTTCTATATAACCAGTCTCTGTTAAGCTTTCCAGTTGGTGCAGCTTAGTGTTAGCTGCTGACCATATCCAGGTGCTTACAGAACAGAAACACCCCACTATTACTTAAAATTCCTTCTGAATCCAACCCCCTTCCACCTTCTAGAGAACCTCCAAAGCCCTTCAAGTGCATCTGAAAGAAAATATATTTTGTTTGCTATTTCACCCTGTGTCTATAATTTTGTATTTTATATATTAAGTCTTATATATATTTTATGCTTTTGAGTGTCAGTTATGGTTAACTTACACCATATTTTACCCTTAAGTTCTTCGTGTTATTTTCACAATCTGTCTCTTACCTAAGTTAGGTGCCTCAAAGTGCCTCAGTTTCTCTTCCCTGTGAGTGGGGTCACCTGAAACACTTAACCCATAAAATATTTTTACCTTCCTCTTTTTGGTATGCCATTAAACATATCCACATCACACTGGTTTCTTTAAGCTCAAACTGTGTCTACCCACAATCTTCCAGAACTACCAAAGTGACTGTACTTTCCAGGGAGGTTAAATGCCTCCAAGTGACACACCAAGCAGCTACTGTCTCTGCAACTCCACCTGCTACCAGCTGAGCAGCAATAGCAGGTTTTGCTCTAGAAGATGTGCTGAGAACCTCATTCTGTTTTCCAAACAGACATTTTTAGCTCTTATAGAGGAAACACATACTCCAGAGGTCAGCAAAAATATATCAGTGATTACCTATTTGAGAGCATTTCTATTTTTCTCAGCATTCCCTTATAAACGTGATTTTTATTCTATCAAAGCTATGCAAGTGGCGTTTGCCTGGAAGCCAGCCCTTCTTGAAACATGTCTTCCTCCCGAGAGGTTGCTGTGCACATTGCCCGATTTAGTTGAACAACCCTTTCATGTTCAGAGTAATTCTTAGAAATAATTCCTGCTTCAAAAGGCTCGAAAGATGAGATTAATTCATGCCTGCTCCTTATAGGGAGCTTCGATGCCGATTTCGGCGAGACAAAGCATCACGTAAGGGTTTTGCATCAGATGGTGCGGAAAGAGCACCGAGGCGAGCTCGCTCTCCGCGGGCGCACCGCGCTCCCCGCGGATCGGCTCCGCGCCGCTCCCCGCGCCCGCCGCCTGCCCCCGTCCCGCCCGCTCGGCGTAGCGGCCACTCACCTCCGGAGCCTGCTCGGCGGCGGGCGGGGGTCCCGGCCAGATTAACTCCTGCGAGCCGGGAGAGCCGGGCACGGGGGGACAGAGGAGCCCCGGGCGGTGCGCGCACACGCGGGGATGCTTTGCCTGCGGCAGGAGATGCGTGTGCACACGTGCAGCTTTGAGACCTGAACAGGAGCCCTGCGGGCATCAGGGCGTTCGCGATGCTCCTTGGGGAGTCTGCTGCGTTTATCTTGTTTCTGGTATATATTTTTTCTGAAACAGAGTAGTAGAACGGTCCAGGGAATAGCATTCCTATACAACCAAGGTTCTCTTCTTGCAGGTGTACTCTTTTTGAAATCAAGACGCTAATGACAGCTTACCTCAGTCTTAGTGCCAGTCAGGAGGAGTAGTGTGACTGGGACTGAGCCAAACTGAGCTCTTCAACCCCATGTGCAATACTGAGGCATGTGATTTCTCTGATCTGTGAAGTATCTGGTGCAGTTCCTGCTACAGTCTTGAAGAGAACAGAATTAACCTGAGCAATTGTTTCCATGGTGAAATGTGCTGAGATCCTATTTATGGATCAAAGTTTTCAGCCTTTTCTCAGGCAAGCTCCTGTTGATGTCAATGAGAGGTACAATGATGAGGCCTGCAGGAATTCTCTGTGCAAGACAGCATTTTCATTCTTTGTGGCACATTAATAAGGTCTGCAAAAGTTGTCTTGTTCCTATAAGCTAATTCTTGCATTGTGATGTTCAGCTTTAATGTACAAGGAGAGAAGTGTGACTCAAGCAGTCATTGTTTATTTCCCATCTTTCCCCTTTTGGGGGAAAGCGGGAAATTACCTGCTGTTTTTGTTCAGATGGTTGCTTGTATTTTGGCTGCTATGGCAATGGAGGTGAAGATTCTCATCAGCCCCTTTTCTTGTCTAGCTGTTTTCTTTTCATTTATTCATAGTGGATATGCCAATTCATGCTCTGCATTGGGTAGACAAGCTTCATGAGAGAGTAAAATCAAAAATGTATTTCATGCCTGCAGGCAGGTGTGGAAGGCAAATCGGTAGTCTGACTCCAAATTATTGAAAAAGGCTTTTCAGAGCTGCAACACATGTTGCCATACCAACACATATTCTTGTCTTAACCCTGTTAGGAAAGACTGACAGGGTTTCTGCTGGCTCAGGAGTCAGGGCAATTGTTGGTAGCCTTGTAAAAGGCAGGTCAGCGGCCTCCAGGTAATGGAGGTAGGCAGGGTGGTTACTGGGAACAGAGGAGCTGTGAGCAGAGGAGGTTTGNGGCGTTTGCCTGGAAGCCAGCCCTTCTTGAAACATGTCTTCCTCCCGAGAGGTTGCTGTGCACATTGCCCGATTTAGTTGAACAACCCTTTCATGTTCAGAGTAATTCTTAGAAATAATTCCTGCTTCAAAAGGCTCGAAAGATGAGATTAATTCATGCCTGCTCCTTATAGGGAGCTTCGATGCCGATTTCGGCGAGACAAAGCATCACGTAAGGGTTTTGCATCAGATGGTGCGGAAAGAGCACCGAGGCGAGCTCGCTCTCCGCGGGCGCACCGCGCTCCCCGCGGATCGGCTCCGCGCCGCTCCCCGCGCCCGCCGCCTGCCCCCGTCCCGCCCGCTCGGCGTAGCGGCCACTCACCTCCACGAAGTAGAAGCAGGGCAGGAGGGTGACGCTGTCCTTGGTCACTTTGCCCTTTGGCCGCTCCTTGGCGGACATGCTGGCGGGGCTGCGGGCGGCGGCCCCGCGGCCAAGCGCTGTCCCGGCCGCTCG